>CM047429.1:6401688-6895920 GCA_026168455.1 Theocolax elegans
ACTTGATCGTCATTACCGAAACTTTTGAGGACCATCTGAAATGGCTCGAATACGTACTAAGGACGTTGAATGACGCTGGACTCGAAGTGAATCGAGAGAAGTGTGAGTTCTGTTGTTCCAGCGTAACGTTCCTTGGGTACAAATTGGACGCGGACGGCTTGAGGCCTGACGAGGAACGAGTCGCTCCAGTCCTTAATTACCCTACTCCTCGTAATGTCAAACAGCTGAGATCCTTTCTCGGGGTGGTACTCTCGATTCATTAATCGAGAAGCTGACATTAATACAATGGAGGGTGTACAAAATTTACCGTTACACGGTCTACGATTGAAACATGACCAGCCTCACAGGAGAGGACTATCCTTTTTCAACTTTTTAACTTCTAAATATGGACAAAAATCAACAGACACTTTGAAGCTATGGACGGACCTTCGACATCAACTTTCGAGAACTAATGAGAGACGCCAATTTCTTGTGAATTGTAGATACAATGATGTAATTCCTTCACACATTTTAAACGCAAGTAAACATTTATTAAACGTTAAGTTCTGCAGTAATTTTAGTAGATATCGTTCAACCAAGATAATTAACAAAGAAAAAGTGAAATTACTAAAACTTGAAATTATTGATGTACATATTCACGTCGGATTTCTTCATAAAGTTCTTAATAATTTAAAATCTAAAATTCTCAAGCTTAAAATTCAGAACGAAATTCTAGACAAGTTTTTTTATTTGACTGAAAAGAAAAGTACTAAAATCTATCAAGATCTGTCTAAAATACATGCCAACAAAATAGATTATTTATTAAAGAGAAATAAAGAATTCACATCTTATAATATCGTATCGAAACATGATTGGGTTAAAAATCTTACTCCGACAGAGATTCCACAAGATGTGTTGGATGTGGTTTCTTTAGGACCTAAATACAATATTAATTCTAGTATGGAAAAAAACGATATTTTCAGTTGTATAAAGAATGTTGAGCAGAGTTTAGACAATCTAGAAATAAACGCTGACACTAAAAATGAAATAAGAGAAATTATAGTTCAAAATTTAAAAAATGAAAATAAAAAATCGACACATTATTCAAAACAGGATAAGATTTTTGCCAAAAAGTTTAAAAGTACAAAAATTTTTTTAAGAAGAAATCCAAATATCTTTTTTACACAAGCAGATAAGGGGAATTTAACAGTGTGTATGGAAAAACAAGATTATGTAGATAAAATGCTTAATTTATTGAATAATGAAATTGTGTATAAAAAAATAACTAAAAATCCGCTAAAATCTTTACAAGCAAGTGTTTACAGTATTTTGAAAAAATTAAATGACAACGATTTTCTTTCGCATAAATTTCATAAAAATCAACTCACTCAAACGAACACTTCGTTAGCAAAAGCATATGGTTTGCCAAAAATCCATAAAGAAAATATTCCACTTAGACCGATTATTTCCATGGTTTCGTGTCCGACACACTTTTTGGCTAAAATTTTATATGAAGAATTAAAACTTATTATTCCGAAGCCTAAATCACATATAGATAATAGTTACGATTTAAAATCTAAACTTTCCAAAATTATTTTACCACATGACTATATATTATTATCGCTTGACGTATCTTCTTTGTTTACAAATATATCTATATCAGCTGTGATTGACAGTTTAAATCGACGTTGTAACCACATTATTAGTAAATGTAAAATCCCGTTCGCTGAAATTTGTGAGATAGTTACTTTTCTGTTTGAAAATACTTTTTTTACCTTTAATAATCACACTTATCAGCAGATTTTTGGTAGTCCAATGGGTTCCCCTATTTCACCATTATTTGCTGATATAGTGATGGACGATCTTGAAACGTTTTGTCTTAAGGAGCTTAAAGAAACTTATAAATGCATTCCTCTGTTTTATTATAGATATGTGGATGATACCATTATGTGTATCCATAAAAATTATATAAATACTGTTATCAATGTTTTTAATGACTTTGACAAAAATTTACAATTTACGCATGAATTGGAAAATAATAATTCTATTAATTTTTTGGACTTAACTATAATGAAAAAAGAAGAGAAAATTATCACAAATTGGTATAGAAAACTGTCAAACTCAAATCGAGTTATCAACTATTGGTCTAATCATACTTTGAAACAGAAATGCAACATAATTTTTAATTTGACTGATAGAGCGATATTACTATCTCACACTGATTTTCATAAAGATAATCTAAATATTATTAGACACATTTTGACAGAAAATGACTATCCATTAAAATTTGTCAACAAAAATATTAATACTAGGTTACGAAAAATAAATTGTGTTTTAGTACCAAAAGATATTGTAGTCGATAAAAAAATTAGCTACTTTTCACTCCCGTACTTTAAAAATTTCTATGAAAAATGTTCTAACATGTTAAAAAAATTCAACATAGGTACAGTGCCTAATATTAATAAAAAACTTGATAATGTCATAACATTATGTAAAGATACGACAAAAAAGCTTGATTTATGTAACGTTGTTTATAAGTTCAATTGTAATGAGTGTAATTCTTCTTATATAGGACAAACAAAACGTGCATTAAAAGATAGAATTAGAGAACACAAAAACATGTATAATAGTGATTCTGTTGTTAGCTTACATATGCTACAAAATAATCACACATTCAATTTTGACAATGTTTCGGTTTTAAACAAAGAACCCTCATATAAAAAACGTATTATTTCAGAGATGCTGCATATTAATAATTGTAAATATACTATAAATAAGAAGGAAGACACTCAAATGCTCAGTAATATTTATAAAAGGATTTTGTAACAGTTTGTTTTGCTCGGAATATTGATGTATGTCTATTTCTCATAATTAATTATTTGATAATGTTCACATGTATTTATATATAGTCGAGTTGACTGATTTATTATTCACTTAGACGTTACCTTACAATGGAGTAAAATTTAAAACGTATACTTTGTTTTTTCGAAGGTATTTAATTTTATTTTGTGTTGTAAAGTGTGTGGTTGAAATTTTGTTCATTTATATATTTTGTTGTATATTTGGTTTTTGTTTTTTTGTTAATAAACAGTGCCTGAAGAGGTCCGCAAACCAGTGGACGAAACGTTGCACGATTTTTCAAATTGAGAATAAAAAAATTTTTTATTCCTTGTTTAACTTGGATTGACCCTCAAAGATCGACATTTTTTTCTTTTTTTAACCTACAATGGAGGGTGTACAAAATTTACTATTTAATTTATTTATTTATTGATTTATTTATTATTTATTATATAGTACCGTTTAGTTAGCGCAAGGTAAGAGCCAGGCAGTAGTTTATTGTGAATTGATTAGCAAATTTGTTAAAAATAGTTTAAACTCGGTAGTGCTTCCTGATCAAAGTAAGACAGGACTTACTTTTGGCATCCGGTTTTGTGCTTTAGCCGTTAGCTTAGGTAGAAGCAAAACCCAGTTACGCGGATTGTACATATGGCAAGTAACGCCAAAGTTAAATATTCAACAGCATATAACCTTGCACACACATTGTGCGTCAAGCCAGCGAGGCTACTTACTGTTAAACGTATAAACGACGCTACAACTGAAGATGGCCGCTCAGCAGAAAGACGTTGATAGTCAAATCGATGCATGGATCGAGACGCTCACCAGGGAGCAAATTGAATTACACCTGGACGCCTTGAACCTAAAATCGGCAGGCTCGGTTCATAGGAAAGCCTAGCGACTCCACCAGTGGCTATTAGGAAATTCTTCGGCCCAGGAGTTTAACCAGGAGGAAGATGAAGCCACAGCAGTTCGCAGCCGTTTCCAACGGAGTAATAGGTGGCTGCAGATGCTAGGTGAACATCAAGACGAGGAGTCTGATGAACCGAGCCCAGATCAGGAAGTGTATCTGGTACTGCGGGAGAACGCTGCGGTTAAAGACAACCTGCACAGGACGGTGCAGGATTTTGATGACGCCGAGCTAGATGAAACGACGTCAGCCGCGACCAACACAGAGCCTTAATCCGAACGAGAGGAAGAGTGGCTGTCATTGGTCTCAGAAGAGGGAAACAGTTTTAAAATCCCTCGATCGTTCTCCCAGACCTTGGTGCAGCTTATCAAAAAAGTGAATGACCTTACTGTAAAGGTGGATAGCGACGTAAAGGTCCGAGCGCACTCAAACCGCTTACAGCACGAGATTGGACGGTGCCAACCAATCTAACCATGTGCAATTTCAGGACATATATACGTGTTATGGTCCTCATGTGAGCGAGATAGGTGAGGCGCAAGTAAATGGCGAGCAACAACGCGCAAGCGCCCCTCAGTCTAAGCCTGATGGAGCTTGGAAGGGGGGGAATGCGCGCGAATTTCAGAGGATTCCTCAAGCGCGCAGCTCGCCAGACAAGGATCGGACATTCTCAACACCAAGCTTCTCGACGTCATCGAGGTTGAATGGAATACCTCGGGACGTCGGCGGCATTGTTAGGAAGTGGCAGGTCAAGTTCTCTGGCGACAAGAGCCAGAGCATCGACGCCTTCCTAACCAGGATCGAGGATTGCAGGATCCTGGCTAACCTGTCAGAGGACGAGTTATTGCCGTCACTCTCGGAACTTCTGACAGACACTGCCGCCACGTGGTACCAGAACGAGAAACACAAGTGGCACTCCTGGCAGGATTTCGTGACTTCGGCTAAACGTTGGTACGGAATGAGCCAACGTTTCCAGCAGAGGATCATCGCCGAGTCCAACGCACGGACTCAAGGACCCGATGAACCAGTTAGGGACTATATGACGTGCTCTATCGCAATAATGCGAAAGATAGTCCCTACGCCGACTGAAGCGCAGCAGCTCTATCATTTGTATCGGAACATGCTGCCACAGCTTCAACGGCTGTTCAAGAGAGCGGAAGTGAGCTCAATTGAATAAATGCTGGACCTCGCCAAGGAAGCGGAGCAGACGATAGAGGGTGAAAAAGTATATCGTCCACCACCTACGGAGGAAGGGTCTCTGCTTCCTGAGATGGCGTATAAGCCGAAGCGGAAAAAAGGTTCGCCGAAGGCTAAGGTAGCGGCCGCTGAGGTAAGCCCAGCCAAACCAAGCGAGCCAGACGTCGTCGACCGCATTGCAAAGATGCTGGAGGATGCGCTGCGGCCCATCGTCTCCCAATTAGCGTCGACGACCCGACAGTCCCGTAGGAGAAGCCCAAGGTCTGGCTCTCCAAAGAAAGGCTCGCCGGCCTACCGATCTCCGAAGAGTAGGAGGTTTGGCAGACCTATTGGCCCGAGCAAGAGCTTCGGACACCGGCAGGAGAAGCAGAGTGCTAGTCCACCGAGAGAAAAAGTGAGGGAACAGCCGAAAAACCGAATGGGCACGACTTTCGATCCGACTAAGCCTCTTACCTGCAAGGACTGCGGGAAAATTGGATATTCCCTCAGGTACTGTCCGGTGTGCTCGGGAAACGCCAAAGGGAGCGGTTAACCGGGACGAACTCCGCGACCCAAGAGCTTGAGTCCCTGCTGTCCCAGGTGAATTCGGGACAGACCCGCTCCGACCGAGAGTATGGTCCAGAGACGAGCGGAAATGGGCCTCAAAAGGAGGAACGGTTCCAAGAAGCCAGCAGACCAACCTCATCCTATATAACCGGAGGATGAGAGTCGTTGGTGGCTTCTCGTGGAGATTGAGGACTTTCGTATAAGAGCCTTATACGATCCCGGCGCTTCCACGACCGTGATGGGACCCAGCGGTCTGCAAATCGCCGTAGCATTGGGCAAGGAACTCATTGTGGTGAACGCCGGACGCGTCAAGATGGCGGATGGTAGTTACCAACCGCTAAACGGTCATGTGATCTTACCTTTCACTGTCCGGAAGAAGACACATGAAATAAGGGAAGCGATCGTACGAAATCATGACGCCGAATGTTACGTAGGAGTAAATTTCGTACGAGCATTCAGAGCCATATTGGATCCGGATAGCGACCGCCTGTTCCTCAAGGACAGCAAGCAGCAGATCCACCTCGAAGTTGCTGTAATAGGGGGTATGGCCACCCTCTCGTCCGCTGGGATAGCGGACGCAACCGAGACAGAAAGGGAAGAGCTGCGAGCGCTAGTAAGCAAAGTGCTGTCTAATACTTCTCCCAAAATCGGGCGAACCCAACTCATCGAGCACTCGATTGACGTGGGATCAGCTCGCCCGATAAAGCAGAAGTATTACCCGGTGTCGGAGAAGATCCAGGAGGAGATGCACCGCCAGGTCCGAGAGATGCTAGATTTAGAGATCATAGAGCTCTCGGACAGCGGTTGGTCAAGCTCCGTGGTGATGGTACGCAAGGAGAACGGATCACGTCGGTTTTGCATTGACTTTAGGAAAGTTAATGCGCTAACGAAACCAGACGCTTATCCCCTCCCATTCATGCAGGATATCTTGCCTAAGCTGAAGAGATGTCGGTACATTAGTACTCTGGATATTAACTCAGCGTATCATCAAATACCTCTCCAGAAGGAATCGCGTCCTTATACGGTTTTCACAGTCCCGGGGATGGGACTGTATCAGTTTAAGCGGATGCCATACGGATTGGCATACGCCGGCGCGACCTTCCAACGCATGATTGCCCAAGTTGTTGGTCCTGATCTCGAGCCCAATGCCTTTTCTTACCTCGATGACATTATTATAGTTACCGAGACATTTGAAGGGCACAAGAAGTATCTCGAGATGGTGCTGAAAATACTGACCGAAGCTAACTTGACAGTAAATAAAGACAAGTGTGTCTTTTGTCAAGAAGAGGTGAGATACCTTGGCATGTTGGTCAACAGGGATGGAATTCGTCCCGACCCAGCCAAGACGGAGCCGATAAGGGTTTATCCGGCTCCCAAGAACCTCAAACTGCTTCAACGATTCCTCGGCATGGCGTCGTGGTATCGGCGTTTTATGCCGGATTACGCCACGATTGCCGAGCCGCTTACCCGTCTCACGAAGAAGAACCAAGGGTACGAGTGGTTAGATGAACAGGAACAAGCCTTTCAACAGCTGAAGGCCCTGATCATGACTGCTCCAGTTCTTCAATGTCCCAGTGCCGATGGACTGTTTAGCCTGTACACGGACGCGAGCGATTCCGGCATAGGAGCCGTGCTCGTCCAAGAGATAGACGGAGAGGAAAGAGTCATTGAGTTTGCCAGTCGCATTCTTGCAGCAGCCGAGAAGAATTATAGCGTTACGGAGAAGGAATGCTTGGCCGTGGTCTGGGCTATTAATATGTTCAGACCTTACATCGAAGGGTACCACTTCAAAGTGATAACGGATCACAGTAGTCTTCGCTGGTTGTGTAATATGAGAAATCCAACCAGCCGACTAGCGAGATGGGCTTTAGAGCTTCAAGCTCATGACTTTGTCGTCGAGCACAGAAAAGGAGCTCTGCATCACGTTCCCGATGCCCTATGTCGCATGTATAAAGACGACGAGCCTACAGTAGCAGCAATGTCGTGGGCTCAAACTACTGAAGATCCTTGGTACCTAGACTGGATCAAGAACGTTTCCGACAGACCCCGTGATTTTCCCGACTGGAAAATTGTTGGAGGAAATCTATACATTTATCGCCCCGACAAGGAGTTAGAGGAAGTGATGGATGATGAGTAAGCATGGAAGCTGGTCGTACCCGTAGAGAATCGTCACTAGAAGTCGTCGTATTCTGAGAGATTGTCACGACGACCCCTCAGCTGGCCATTTCGGAAGGGAAAAGACATTCGCTCGCGTGGCCCAAAACTATTATTGGCCACGGTTCTACGCAGAAGTTGCAGATTACGTCAGGCGATGTCAAGTGCGCCAGCAATGTAAGGTCGAGCAACGTGCTTCATCAGGGTTAATGGGTCACCGTCAATCGGACAGACCATGGCAGGTGGTATCAGGAGATATCACCGGCCCGCTTCCACGCTCTAGCCGAGGATACGAATACATCCTAGTATTCCAGGATTTATTTACGCGCTGGATTGAAGCAATCCCGATACGTAAAGCTAACGCAAAGACGATAGTCCGCGAGCTTCACGAACGAGTGATTAAGCGGTTCGGCACCCCGGAAGTATTTCATTCGGACAACGGGACCGAGTTTAAAAATAAACTCGTAGACGAATACCTCGAATCTAAGGGAGTGTATCATTCGACGACACCCCCTTATCACGCACTGGCCAATCCTGTCGAGAGGGCCAATCGGACCCTTAAGACAATGGTGGCGTCGTATATACAGGATAAGCACAGCGACTGGGACGACAAGCTGCCAGAGTTAGTCTTTGCACTAAACACCGCGGTGCAAAGTTCTTCTGGATGGAGCCCGGCTATGTTGAACTATGGTCGCCAAGCCGAGGCGCCTAGTACAGCTCGTCGAGAGCAAGACCGGCTTGCCCAGCAACAGTTTGAGTTTCGTAGACTGCAGGATTGGAACGACAAAATCAAACAGTTGCCAAGACTGCACGAGAACGCAAATCGTCAGTCGGCTGCCAGTAAGGCCCGGCAAGCCGAAATCTTCAACTCATCACGAAGGCCAGCGGAATTCGAGGTAGGAGATCTGGTGTGGAGACGCAACCGGATCCTCTCGTCCAGCGCACTAGGTATCTCGGCTAAGCTTGCTCCGAAATACACAGGGCCATATCTGATCATCAGTAGGAAAGGTACGAATACATGTCATACAAGATGATCAAAGGGACCAAGAGGTATGTCATATAGAGTATTTGAAGAGATACGTCCCCGAAAATGATGCTGAACCAAACGATGAAGAGCAACCTACGAGATCTCAACCGTCGAGGGATCAACAGGTGAAGTGCGACCCACCTGTAGCGAGCAACGCCTCCCCTGCGGGGGAGTATAATGCGAGCGAGTCACCTAGCGATGGGACTCGGTGTAAACCGCGTGAGACGTCGCGTACGTCCTTACATAGGGCCCCCGCTACCAAACGACCACGTGGTCGTCCTCGGAAAGCGAATGCGACCGTGCGACGCCGATCCCCAGTAAGACAGCATATAGATGCGCAGCCAGAAACTATTCCCCTTAGACGAGGACGAGGGCGTCCTCGTGGATCAAAATCCAAATAAAGAATAGTATCGTTTGAAACGATGGGCCATAACGTGAGATCGTGATTTTTGTTGGAGATGATTATCGAGGTTGAGCAGGAAGCCCTGGAGTTCCTCCTAGCCAGGATGATAGACACCCTGGCCAGCCACGGCGAGATGCAGACGGCGGATGTCCTGTCTGCAGTAGTTGCTGCTGTAGATCATCGGCAGCAACAGCTCCAGGAGGAGCATCGCCGTGGCCAGGAGGATATCGCCGCCGTCGTCCTGGAAGAGGTCCTGGAAGATGGCCAGGGCCACGACACGGCCTACGTAGCGACCCCTGCGGACCGCTTAAAGCAAGCAAAGGGGACGATACCCCTACCCTCTCCGTCGACGACAACATCCGCGACAGAAGAGCGGATGGAGAAGGAGGGCAATCCGGTATCGGATCACCCGCAGGGGAAGACTGAGCCGGAACCAGCTAACACCAGACCCCACCTCCGTCGTCCCCACTCCAACGGGTCCTAACCCGCAACCTCTGCGGCGACAGAGGAAACGCGACCCAGGACGCAAGAAGAGGAGTGGCAGGAGACGGAGGCTGCCCTCAGGCACATGAAAGCCCTGAGGGTTCAGCTACGGGCAGCCGAACAAGAGGCCTTGGCAAAGTTCGATGCTTTTGCCGAGGCTCATCCGATGGCTCCCAACACCAAGGGTGTCTGGGGTGAGCGCATCCAGGACCTCAAAAAGGAGCGCGAGGTCCTGGCAACGTTCCGTGTCCAGCAGCGTGAGGCCAAGGAAAAGGCGGCGGCAGAAGAGAGGAAGCGCGAGGAGGAACGCTAGTAGCGGCTGAGAGCTGAGGCAGCCTATAGGCAGGCTGCTGAAGAGCACCGACGTCTCCAGCAGAAAGCGGATGACGCTAAGAGAAGAGCCGCTGAGCTGGAGGCGCGGCTGCAGTCTCAGCCCTCCACGAGCGGAACAAGGAACCGAAGTGTCCGCTCTGCCGCTGCAAAGGGGTCGTTAACCTGAAGAAATGCCCTCGCTTCAAAGCGCACGCCGAAATCAAGGCGGAGCGCAGGAAGCAGGGCTGAGAGCCATAATATAGATGCTCTTGTTTTTTATTAAAGTTTTATAATAAAAAAATAAGGTATACCTCCTGATTATTTATCCTCTTTCCTGTTCCTCGCGGTACAGAGTCCACAAACAGAGTATGCGGAATCTGGAAGGGGGGTATAACGGTAAGCGAGTTACCGATCAGGTGAGTAACCGAAAAGAGTATCGAGATTGATGCGCGCGCAGGGAACGCGCGCGAGTATCGTGCGCGGAGGGAGAACGATAGAGAGTTCGCGCGCGATCGGCAACAACATCGTGTTGACAACTGCCGAGAGATTTTTAACGGGTAATAAGAGATTAAAGACTGGTGCATTTAGTGTGTGGGTGTGAGGGTTTCTCCCCACCAACCTCCACGTCGGCGTGCAGAGCAGCACGTCTCACGGGCAGTGAGAAAAGGAAGCCAAGAGTCGACCTCAAGCATTTCAAGCTAGAAATGTTTGAAATTAAATTTTTTTTTGCAATTTCTTCTATTTACACATAACTTTTACAAAATGGACATGAAAACTAAAAATACTCGCAAAATATAAATAAATTCGTAATTCGAAACAACCCAGTTTTTTTAAGTAAAAATAAACGAGATCAAACTCCAATGACAAATGAGTAATATCGCAGTCTATTCCATAAAAAATATTTTGAATTGATGGAAAACACAAAATGTATAGCTTATATTATTTAACAAATTTATTAAATTAGAATTTTATTTCTATAATCACTTGAAGCACGAATTTAATATTGATTAGTACTTGTCACTGCTTAAAAAATAAAATTATTAACAAAACATTCTTATAATAGTGTCATAAATATCAGTTTAAAACAAAGTGTTTAGTAAAATTGACTTACTCCACTGCAGTTCGACATTAGTTTCAGCTCCACAATTTTTACATGTTCTGGGCTTCGATAATTGTTTTTTTACAAATGGTATAAATCTTCGATCATCGTGAAGCCTTCTTAATTCAACAGCGTGAGTTATGCAATTATTTACCATTTCAGGACATTTTTGTATGCACTTATAGATTTGTTTAATTGCTGGGATTTCTTTAAAGAGAAAATCGTGTAAATTATTTATATTCGTTTGACACTGTACATATATAGGGACTTCTTTTATATTTTTTTTAGTGATACTTGTTTATAATTTAAACAAACTGTCCCTCGTAGTTTATATATTTGAGCTGATATACCATGATCAAAAATATGAGTCAGCAAAGAAAAGAAGTTGTTGTTGCTTGAAAAACTTTTGATTTCATTATAAACATGACCATAATCTGTAGATGCAACTAACAACACTTGTATAATACTGTCCAAGGCATAGGTATTTTGGAAATAATATTTTCTGTCATTGATATTAACAAACTGCATCGACATAGAATTACCGTTTTTTATAATTGGTAATGTTGTTCTCTCGGTGTTAAAAGCCAAAGTGTCAGAAATTTTTTTTACATTTCCACCTAAATAGAGATTTTTTTTTTCAATTGAACATTTTGCATTTCGCGTAAAGCCAACCCGTTGTAATTTTCTACCTCATTAAGGGCAACTTTATAATTAACGCTTTGTGATTTTTGACAAGATAAACAAATTCTCGCCTTGTTCTGCGATTCATCATGACTTTCTTGACTTAATAAAACCGAACCCTTTTTGTCAGAATGAACATTTCTGTTGCAAATTTTGCAGAAATAATTAGGTTTCTTTTGCTTCCACAAGAGCAAAAGCAATTATATGTGTTCAGTTTGTGTAAAGAATCAATTTCATTATTAATATTATAGTCACTGTATAGTGATTCATCGGATGTTTCGTGACCGATGGATGTGTTCGATGAACTTGTTGTATTCGTAGATTTTACTGTTGAAAATTCTTCACTTTTCATTGATAACTTATTTTCTTCATTAAAAGATGGCGAATGTAAACTGATATTCGAATCATTTTGATCGGACAAACCCCTTAATCTACCGTCATAGTATTTAATTATTTCTTGAACGGTTAAATCTACTCTAGTTGTTTTCCCTTTGTTCTTTAAAACACCTCGTTTAATTTTTCGGATTTCACTTTCAACTGAAGCGCTTGAACTGGGGTTCATACTGTTATTACCAAATTTATTTGTGAATAAGCAACTCTACATTGGGACTTCACCAATATCCTTAATTAATCTATCAGCAATTTGGATATCAAAGTGCGCATTTTCTCGGTCTCCTTCTTCACCTTCAATATTTTTAAGTACTTCATTTTTTATGTTTTCTGCCTAGTTTTTCCAGTGTGAGGGTTTGTGGGTACTTAAGGTATAAAATTCGTTTTTGGCGGGACTATCCTCGCCGTCAGAATCAGACTCGTTGGATGAATTTTCCGTTTCTGCACTCAAAATATCTTTGCATACTGTAGCTTGTCTAGAAATTAGGTTTTTTAGGTAAGTCTTTGCTTTCTCGCAACTACTTGATTTTTCTTTTGATTTTAATAATCCGTCTGTCTCGCTTAATACCACTGTAAAAAGATTTTGCAATAGGCTTTGTAGTTCACCGATACTTTTGCTTAAAATTAACTGACCTATGCAAGCCATGAAGAAGGTTTTTATCCTCTTATTTCTATTTTTTAAAAATGTAGCCCATATTTTAATAAAATGAGCTACGTCGATTGAAACAAGCGTTACGGATTCCATTGACTTGGGGTCGATGAAAAAAGCATTGCAATATTCCTCAATTGTTCGGAACCTTGTGAATCCAATGATGTTTGCTGTAAGCAATGCTCTTGCCCTATCGGAAATCTGAAAGCAAAAAATTAAATAATGTACAAATTTAAAGAATGAGAAAATCTTACAAGAAAATAGTCATGATCGTGGATCAAGAAGTTTGTCTTTACCACTTTACGAGGAATATTTCCTCCCGCTTGTACCATCCGGTCAAGCAATCCTCGAATGGTAAGTGAGTCTTCCCTCTAGGTTATAGCTTCACCTATTGCAAATTGTCCAAGCTCACAATTTATTACGAGCAAGTGAAGATATAATGAGTGAGATTTTTCTTTATTGGCATGCAGAATCTTTGAAGCAATTCCTGAAGTCGAGTCTATTATTAGAGGAACCTTATCTGCATACATGTTTCACAATCTTATTTGAAAATTAAAGAAGAGAAACACAAAAAAGAGAACACAATTCCTATTCTTTATATTACATTATTTCCAAATTGTCTCCTTTTCATTAAACAAAGGGTTCTTATTGGATCTGAATCTAAATATTTCGACGATTTATATTGATGCTTTGCCGTAGACAATACACAGTCCTTGTACAAAATAGGAGGCTCTGGATCTCCATGTTTTTGTAGTTCGCGTCTTTGTTGAGCATTAAAAACGTGCACTTCTTGGGACTCTAAATTTTAACAAATGCGCTGACGATTTTCGCCGCGCAGCGGGCGCTTACCGCATTTTTTTCCTGTATCAGAATCCTTAGATATATGACACTAAAAATCAGTGAATAAATCACTTGTTTCGTTGTCAATATAACACGTAATACTGGAACCACAATTACATTTACCTAGAAATATTAAAAAGCATATATTTATTTACAATTTCTTCATTTATTTTAAAAACACGCTCAATATTACCTACATTTAAATTAATTGTATACTATGTAAATATATAACGAAACAATTAAATAGTTCATAAATAACTTATTGTATATTAAAAATAATACAAAATATTACTGATGGATTATTGGGTGGTGGCAGCAATAAAAACACGCCTCACTACACTTCACTTTGTTTAATATAAAAATAATAAGATAATAAAAGTACAAGATAATAAAAACGAGATCTCGCGGTGGCGCCAAAACGATCAACCCAGATCGGTAGCTGAGGAGAGAGTGAGTCCTCCGACGGACACCGTGCTCTTCTATTGTCTTAAGGTGGTGGGGGAAAATCGATAGAAGGGCCGATCGCAATTCCAACAATTACACGTGTTACTTAAATGTAGACAAATGTTAAACTAAAATCTATATAGAATACATTGTTGTATTTTACTACAATGTATAACTATTATACATTATAAACTTTGTGCTACACAATTAATAAGTATAGAAACTTTATACAATTTTTTCAATTTATAAATTTTGTATAACGATAAAGTAAAATAAATTAGTAGTATAAATAAATTGACTACAAACTAATTTAAAAATATTAAATATAGTAATTTATTATAACCCATAATTTTTTATATTCTAAATTTATTATTAATTTATTATTAATGGATTATTGTAATTGATGAATATAACTTTTTAGCTTAGGAATAATTTTATCCTAATATGCAGTGTCACTGATGGATTGTCGTCGAACTGAGATTTGCATTGTCGAAGTCAAAAGTTGACCGCTGATCGTTGAAATTATTCTAATGCAATAAATATTAAATATATAATAATTAACTTTTATTAATTTATTCTTAATCTGTGATCAAAGTTCCTAACTCAAATCAAAAATACCTTTCTTCTCATTAATTATAATAACACTGATTAATATGGTGTTCAGCATTCATCATATTCTCGATAACCCATCCGGTAAACGACTAAGACCTAATTCGTTATGTCATAATACGCGTTAAATTTCTATGATAATGTAATATAACGGGCTAATTGAAACGATTTATTAAAAATAACGCGCGTTATGATAAAGAAACTGTAATTCATAACTGAAACTAATACCTGACCTGTTATGAAATACGTATTGAATTAACCATCCGGTGTCAGTGTTTTTTCCAGTAGATGATGCCCAGATGACCTGGAGGTCACACCCTCGACATGGACATCATCTACAGGAAGTGATTATGTTTTGTGGCTAAAATTTTACATAACCAAAGTATCTGCATTAACCTGATAATAAAATAACACTATTCCTGGCTAAAACTATCATTATTTTACATTACCTAGTCACTAGTGGCGATTCAAATGTAAAAGTAAATGGCATGCGATTAAAAATTTCATTCGACGATAAGTTTGCGAATTTTTGACAAAAATAAAGAAAATTTATTACAGTCTGTAGGACTAAAACGGAACATTAATCTGAATTTTATTGAGATAATGATTTTTTGAAAGTAAACATAAACATAAAAAATAAATCATACTCTAGAAAACAGGTCAAATTCCTTGATCTTGAATCAATTCAATTTTTGAACTGGTGACCAGATTTTAAATATTATAAATTATTTTACACAAATTGTAATGGAGTTATCGCTCTTCTTCGCAGGCAATGACGAGTCCGTGTCAGCGCGTCAGAGTCTCATTGCGCCAGAGACGGTGAAATCCCGATTTACATTTTTTGGAGGGGGGCTGCAGCAAGTAAAATTTGTCCAAACATTCGCGGGCAATTTGAATTTGATTACCAATAAATATAAATTTGTAGCAATGCTAAATTTAATATAACGGTTCATTAATTTTTTATTCTATCACAAAATTTTGAATCATAAATATTACTATTTTTTTTTTTTTTTTCGTGGGAAACTGGAGAAATCTTACAGAAGACGACGACGAGGGTCCGCACTCGTCGTCAGTGCCGGATTCTTATCGGCTAAAACTCCAAACCCAACGCTTTCACCTGCCCAGCCCGGAACTGTTTTTCACATTACTTCAAGCTGGGAGGCGTGTCTGTGACATGCGTCATTCGTTCTTTATTCTATCCTCCCACGTTGAGACTGCCACTTATCGTGAAACAACCTTCCTTGCGGTTTCGAGCGCGCGCCGAAAGATGGCACAGGCTCCGGACCCCGCCATGTGAGATACTCCCTGAGCACCATTTGAAGGACAAAGGAAACATTGGGGAGCACTCTTACAATTCTTAAGGTTGTGTCCAGGCTCGCCGCACTTGTAGCATGACGAGGACCTGTCCACTCCCTTACAATTCCGTTTCGTGTGGCCGAAGTCTAGGCACCGATAGCACCTCTCGACCAAAACTCGATCCCGAACGCGACAGCTTACAAAGCCGACGCAAAGATGTCGCATCGACTTTAGCTTGTTAGCGGGCTCAGGCGGAGACGCGAGAACTTTATCTAGGGCCGCTACCACTTCGTCCCTCGTTGTGAAAGTGTCCAGGTCTCTGATCTCCAGGATCACCCTTCGATCTCGGATCCTAACTTCTCCCATACCTTTAGTAGCCGTACGGACTTTCTCCGCGAATGCTGTTGCGTCCGTCTTCTTGCCCAGCCGGAGCAGGACATCTCCCCGCCCTGTCGGCCGTACGCTCAGAACCTGGGCGCCGCTGTCGTCCGGGTTGACTTCCTTTCGGAGCTTCCCCAAGACTTCAGCAAACGTACGGTCCCTCGCGACAGTGACCACCAGGGTGGATACCGGCGCCATCTGGCGCTTTCTCCTATCAAGTGGCGCCTGACCCGACTTGACTGTCGGCTTTTTTCCCGCCACTGACGCGGACTTGGATTGCTCCTTGTCCATGCTTCTTCTTCTTGCGGCTCTTAGAGACCTCGGGGGGGCTTTGGCGGCCCTCTCTACTTCTCTTTTGAGCCTGCATTCTAGCTGTAGCCGTAAAGACGGCTTTAGCTATTATGCCTCTTCTCTTAGGCCGCCGACGATTCTCGTGACCAACTCGATAATCCTCGACTTGGCACTTGTAATCGTCGACTGCCGAAAACATCTTTTTGGTTTTCCCGTAGAACTCTTGTACAAGAGTGTCTACGGTCTTCAGCCCTGTCTTGACGACCATGGAAATGTAAGGCTGCTTTGCACAAGCGGCCAACATAGCCTGGAGTTCGCTCTTTAGATGGTCGTAAGTGGAGTCGATGTCCTCCTGCGCCTTCTCTACCTTCTTGTATTCCTTGCGGAATATTTCGATCTCCTCTTGAGATTCCTTACTATAGGCAGAGATGCCACTGATGGCACTACCAAGGCTGGTAACGCTGCCGCTTCTTAACCTGTTTGCGGATGCAACACTCAACATCTGTAACGACGGCTGCTGTTGGGGGTTTTCTTTCGAGGGCCCCACCTCTGACGTGTTCGTAGAACGAAGCGCTTGGTGGCCTCCCCCAAAATCCGTGAGGCCAGCGCCGGCCACCGGGGCTTTCACCCGATCGGAACCGACGGCGGGATTGACTCCTAGTTTGGAGCTGCCTGCTTGGGGTAATAGGTATTCCATTCGCTTGCTCATCATCCTTCTTCAACTGTTTGGTCCACGGAGGCTATTTTGTTTCACCTCTACCCTTCACGCAAGCGTGACGAGCTTTCCCCCATCCGCCACCCGGGGGACGCGCCGCATACGGGAACAGGAAACCCCGCGCGGTGAATCATAATTGTTACTATTATTAGTATTAGTATTATTATTATTATTAATATTATTATTATTATTATTATACTGTTATATTATACTGTGAGTATTGCAAAGTACGTGAAAAAAAAACAATATTAATAAATTTAAAATGAAAATAAATTTTTATTAAATATTAATATAAATTTTTATTGGTGTTGCATAACGATACACTCCACCACATCGGTCAACTATACATGTACTTACCCCTTTTTCTCTAATCACGTGCTCAATTTAGTGGATGCGCACAAGTTTGTTGACACGCGCTACCGTTAAATCTCCGTAGAATACGGAGAGGTGCGCAGTAGATGCGTAAAACATTGACTTATTTAAATTGATTTGCCCGCTTAGACTGATGTAACTTTAAAAAATATTTATTGTCGCAGAGTGTACAAATTTTCTATTATATAAGCCAATAATTTAAATTATATTTATTTTATGAAAAACAAAGCACAATTTATTATCATCAGTAACGAAAAAATTGCAAGCTCCCCTGCCTGGCGAGTAAGCTAGTAGTTAATTGAATTAACTATACACAGATGCTTCTTTTGTTTAACAATAAATGTTAATATTCTTAATATTATAATACTTATATTTTTTTTTGTCTGGTAATTGCTCCTTACAAAATAAAAATTATATTTAAAATATTTAATTAAAGATTTGAAATAATTCATACGGATACTTTGATACACATAAGCGAAGACATCGTTTTCATTAATAAATGCGTAAACAATTTTTGGTCGGTAATTAATAGTAAAAAAAAAAAAAAAAAAAAAAAAAAAAAAAAAAAAAAAAAAAAAAAAATTTTAACGCAAAAATCGTAATTAAATTATCGATTTAAAAATGCGGAAAAATTTGGGGATATTGGTTACAACTTTGCAATACTCGCAGTATAATAAAACTACCCATAATTTTTGGAAAATAAAGGTTATAATAATAAATGATAATAATAATTATAATGATACTGATGTTAATAATACTAATAATAATAATAATACTAATACTAATAATCCGCGCGGGGTGTCCTGTCCCCGTATGCGGCGCGTCCCCCGGGTGGCGGATGGGGGAATGCTCGTCACGCTTGCGTGAAGGGTAGAGGTGAAACAAAATAGCCTCCGTGGACCAAACAGTTGAAGAAGGATGATGAGCAAGCGAATGGAATACCTATTACCCCAAGCGGGCAGCTCCAAACTAGGAGTCAATCCCGCCGTCGGTTCCGATCGGGTGAAAGCCCCGGTGGCCGGCGCTGGCCTCACGGATTTTGGGGGAGGCCACCAAGCGCTTCGTTCTACGAACACGTCAGAGGTGGGGCCCTCGAAAGAAAACCCCCAACAGCAGCCGTCGTTACAGATGTTGAGTGTTGCATCCGCAAACAGGTTAAGAAGCGGCAGCGTTACCAGCCTTGGTAGTGCCATCAGTGGCATCTCTGCCTATAGTAAGGAATCTCAAGAGGAGATCGAAATATTCCGCAAGGAATACGACAAGGTAGAGAAGGCGCAGGAGGACATCGACTCCACTTACGACCATCTAAAGAGCGAACTCCAGGCTATGTTGGCCGCTTGTGCAAAGCAGCCTTACATTTCCATGGTCGTCAAGACAGGGCTGAAGACCGTAGACACTCTTGTACAAGAGTTCTACGGGAAAACCAAAAAGATGTTTTCGGCAGTCGACGATTACAAGTGCCAAGTCGAGGATTATCGAGTTGGTCACGAGAATCGTCGGCGGCCTAAGAGAAGAGGCATTATAGCTAAAGCCGTCTTTACGGCTACAGCTAGAATGCAGGCTCAAAAGAGAAGTAGAGAGGGCCCCCAAAGCCCCCCCGAGGTCTCTAAGAGCCGCAAGAAGAAGAAGCCTCGGAAGGAGGTACCACCACGTGGCACGGACAAGGAGCAATCCAAGTCCAAGCCTGTGGTGGAAAAGAAGAAGCCGACGGTTAAGTCGGGACAGGCGCCTCTTGATAGGAGAAAGCGCCAGATGGCGCCGGTATCCACCCTGGTGGTAACTGTCGCGAGGGACCGTACGTTCGCTGAAGTCTTGGGGAAGCTCCGAAAGGAAGTCAACCCGGACGACAGCGGCGCCCAGGTTCTGAGCGTACGGCCAACAGGGCGGGGAGATGTCCTGCTCCGGCTGGGCAAGAAGACGGACGCAACAGCATTCGCTGAGAAAGTCCGTACGGCTACTAAAGGGATGGGAGAAGTTAGGATCCGAGATCGAAGGGTGACCCTGGAGATCAGAGACCTGGACGCTCTCACAACGAGGGACGAAATGGTAGCGGCCCTAGATAAAGTTCTCGCGTCTCCGCCTGAGAGCCGAGAGGTGAAGCTTTTGGGTCCTAACCGCAATCAACAGAAGACAGCCATCGTGAAGCTGGATCACGAGAGCGCTGACAGGCTGAAGTCGATGCGGCATGTCTGCGTCGGCTTCGTAAGCTGTCGCGTTCGGGATCGAGTCTTGGTCGAGAGGTGCTATCGGTGCCTAGACTTCGGCCACACGAAACGGAATTGTAAGGGAGTGGACAGGTCCTCGTCGTGCTACAAGTGCGGCGAGCCTGGACATAACCTTAAGAATTGCAAGAGCGCTCCCAAATGCTTTCTTTGTCCATCAAAGGATGCTGAGGGAGTGTCTCACGTGGCGGGGTCCGGAGCCTGTGCCACCTTTAGGCGCGCGCTCGATACCGCCCGAAAGGCCGCTTCACGATAAGTGGCAGTCTCAACGTGGGAGGATAGAATAAGGAACGGATGACGCATGTCACAAGACACGCCTCCCAGCTTGAAGTAATGTGAAAAACAGTTCCGAGCTGGGCAGGTGAAAGCGTTGGGTTTGGAGTTTTAGCCGGTAAGAATCCGGCACTGGCGACGAGTGCGGACCCTCGTCGTCGTCTTATGTAAGATTTCTCCAGTTTCCCACGAAAAAAAAAAAAAAAAAAAAAAAAAAAAAAATACTAATAATAGTAACAATTATGATTCACCGCGCGGGGTTTCCTGTTCCCGTATGCGGCGCGTCCCCCGGGTGGCGGATGGGGGAAAGCTCGTCACGCTTGCGTGAAGGGTAGAGGTGAAACAAAATAGCCTCCGTGGACCAAACAGTTGAAGAAGGATGATGAGCAAGCGAATGGAATACCTATTACCCCAAGCAGGCAGCTCCAAACTAGGAGTCAATCCCGCCGTCGGTTCCGATCGGGTGAAAGCCCCGGTGGCCGGCGCTGGCCTCACGGATTTTGGGGGAGGCCACCAAGCGCTTCGTTCTACGAACACGTCAGAGGTGGGGCCCTCGAAAGAAAACCCCCAACAGCAGCCGTCGTTACAGATGTTGAGTGTTGCATCCGCAAACAGGTTAAGAAGCGGCAGCGTTACCAGCCTTGGTAGTGCCATCAGTGGCATCTCTGCCTATAGTAAGGAATCTCAAGAGGAGATCGAAATATTCCGCAAGGAATACGACAAGGTAGAGAAGGCGCAGGAGGACATCGACTCCACTTACGACCATCTAAAGAGCGAACTCCAGGCTATGTTGGCCGCTTGTGCAAAGCAGCCTTACATTTCCATGGTCGTCAAGACAGGGCTGAAGACCGTAGACACTCTTGTACAAGAGTTCTACGGGAAAACCAAAAAGATGTTTTCGGCAGTCGACGATTACAAGTGCCAAGTCGAGGATTATCGAGTTGGTCACGAGAATCGTCGGCGGCCTAAGAGAAGAGGCATTATAGCTAAAGCCGTCTTTACGGCTACAGCTAGAATGCAGGCTCAAAAGAGAAGTAGAGAGGGCCCCCAAAGCCCCCCCGAGGTCTCTAAGAGCCGCAAGAAGAAGAAGCCTCGGAAGGAGGTACCACCACGTGGCACGGACAAGGAGCAATCCAAGTCCAAGCCTGTGGTGGAAAAGAAGAAGCCGACGGTTAAGTCGGGACAGGCGCCTCTTGATAGGAGAAAGCGCCAGATGGCGCCGGTATCCACCCTGGTGGTAACTGTCGCGAGGGACCGTACGTTCGCTGAAGTCTTGGGGAAGCTCCGAAAGGAAGTCAACCCGGACGACAGCGGCGCCCAGGTTCTGAGCGTACGGCCAACAGGGCGGGGAGATGTCCTGCTCCGGCTGGGCAAGAAGACGGACGCAACAGCATTCGCTGAGAAAGTCCGTACGGCTACTAAAGGGATGGGAGAAGTTAGGATCCGAGATCGAAGGGTGACCCTGGAGATCAGAGACCTGGACGCTCTCACAACGAGGGACGAAATGGTAGCGGCCCTAGATAAAGTTCTCGCGTCTCCGCCTGAGAGCCGAGAGGTGAAGCTTTTGGGTCCTAACCGCAATCAACAGAAGACAGCCATCGTGAAGCTGGATCACGAGAGCGCTGACAGGCTGAAGTCGATGCGGCATGTCTGCGTCGGCTTCGTAAGCTGTCGCGTTCGGGATCGAGTCTTGGTCGAGAGGTGCTATCGGTGCCTAGACTTCGGCCACACGAAACGGAATTGTAAGGGAGTGGACAGGTCCTCGTCGTGCTACAAGTGCGGCGAGCCTGGACATAACCTTAAGAATTGCAAGAGCGCTCCCAAATGCTTTCTTTGTCCATCAAAGGATGCTGAGGGAGTGTCTCACGTGGCGGGGTCCGGAGCCTGTGCCACCTTTAGGCGCGCGCTCGATACCGCCCGAAAGGCCGCTTCACGATAAGTGGCAGTCTCAACGTGGGAGGATAGAATAAGGAACGGATGACGCATGTCACAAGACACGCCTCCCAGCTTGAAGTAATGTGAAAAACAGTTCCGAGCTGGGCAGGTGAAAGCGTTGGGTTTGGAGTTTTAGCCGGTAAGAATCCGGCACTGGCGACGAGTGCGGACCCTCGTCGTCGTCTTATGTAAGATTTCTCCAGTTTCCCACGAAAAAAAAAAAAAAAAAAAAAAAAAAAAAATACTAATAATAGTAACAATTATGATTCACCGCGCGGGGTTTCCTGTTCCCGTATGCGGCGCGTCCCCCGGGTGGCGGATGGGGGAAAGCTCGTCACGCTTGCGTGAAGGGTAGAGGTGAAACAAAATAGCCTCCGTGGACCAAACAGTTGAAGAAGGATGATGAGCAAGCGAATGGAATACCTATTACCCCAAGCAGGCAGCTCCAAACTAGGAGTCAATCCCGCCGTCGGTTCCGATCGGGTGAAAGCCCCGGTGGCCGGCGCTGGCCTCACGGATTTTGGGGGAGGCCACCAAGCGCTTCGTTCTACGAACACGTCAGAGGTGGGGCCCTCGAAAGAAAACCCCCAACAGCAGCCGTCGTTACAGATGTTGAGTGTTGCATCCGCAAACAGGTTAAGAAGCGGCAGCGTTACCAGCCTTGGTAGTGCCATCAGTGGCATCTCTGCCTATAGTAAGGAATCTCAAGAGGAGATCGAAATATTCCGCAAGGAATACGACAAGGTAGAGAAGGCGCAGGAGGACATCGACTCCACTTACGACCATCTAAAGAGCGAACTCCAGGCTATGTTGGCCGCTTGTGCAAAGCAGCCTTACATTTCCATGGTCGTCAAGACAGGGCTGAAGACCGTAGACACTCTTGTACAAGAGTTCTACGGGAAAACCAAAAAGATGTTTTCGGCAGTCGACGATTACAAGTGCCAAGTCGAGGATTATCGAGTTGGTCACGAGAATCGTCGGCGGCCTAAGAGAAGAGGCATAATAGCTAAAGCCGTCTTTACGGCTACAGCTAGAATGCAGGCTCAAAAGAGAAGTAGAGAGGGCCGCCAAAGCCCCCCCGAGGTCTCTAAGAGCCGCAAGAAGAAGAAGCATGGACAAGGAGCAATCCAAGTCCGCGTCAGTGGCGGGAAAAAAGCCGACAGTCAAGTCGGGTCAGGCGCCACTTGATAGGAGAAAGCGCCAGATGGCGCCGGTATCCACCCTGGTGGTCACTGTCGCGAGGGACCGTACGTTTGCTGAAGTCTTGGGGAAGCTCCGAAAGGAAGTCAACCCGGACGACAGCGGCGCCCAGGTTCTGAGCGTACGGCCGACAGGGCGGGGAGATGTCCTGCTCCGGCTGGGCAAGAAGACGGACGCAACAGCATTCGCGGAGAAAGTCCGTACGGCTACTAAAGGTATGGGAGAAGTTAGGATCCGAGATCGAAGGGTGATCCTGGAGATCAGAGACCTGGACACTTTCACAACGAGGGACGAAGTGGTAGCGGCCCTAGATAAAGTTCTCGCGTCTCCGCCTGAGCCCGCTAACAAGCTAAAGTCGATGCGACATCTTTGCGTCGGCTTTGTAAGCTGTCGCGTTCGGGATCGAGTTTTGGTCGAGAGGTGCTATCGGTGCCTAGACTTCGGCCACACGAAACGGAATTGTAAGGGAGTGGACAGGTCCTCGTCATGCTACAAGTGCGGCGAGCCTGGACACAACCTTAAGAATTGTAAGAGTGCTCCCCAATGTTTCCTTTGTCCTTCAAATGGTGCTCAGGGAGTATCTCACATGGCGGGGTCCGGAGCCTGTGCCATCTTTCGGCGCGCGCTCGAAACCGCAAGGAAGGTTGTTTCACGATAAGTGGCAGTCTCAACGTGGGAGGATAGAATAAGGAACGAATGACGCATGTCACAGACACGCCTCCCACCCCCTGGGCAGGTGAAAGCGTTGGGTTTGGAGTTTTAGCCGATAAGAATCCGGCACTGACGACGAGTGCGGACCCTCGTCGTCGTCTTCTGTAAGATTTCTCCAGTTTCCCACGAAAAAAAAAAAAAAAAAAAAAAAAAAAAAAAAAAAAAACAATTATGATTCAAAATTTTGTGATAGAATAAAAAAAAAAATTAATGAATCGTTATATTAAATTTAGCATTGCTACAAATTTATATCTATTGGTAATCAAATTCAAATTGCCCGTGAATGTTTGGACAAATTTTACTGGCCGCAGGCCCCCTCCAAAAAATGTAAATCGGGCTTTCACCGTCTCTGGCGCAATGACACTCTGACGCACTGACACGGACTCGCAATGACTCTTCTTTTAAAATCGGCGTGAAATATCGTCTTGAACAATAAATAAAAACTGTATTTGCATATTAATAATAATATTAAGAAAATAAAAATTTTTAGGCGGCTCTACAAAGGTAATGCATACAAATTATTTGAGAAGAAACCGACGAACAATCACATGCGATAATTTGCAAGTAATTGTTTTAAATGTATTACATTATAATTAAGGGAAATTTAACATTTTAATATTCATATTAACTTTAAATATTGTATAGATTTATGTTTTGTAGTATTTACGAGTTATGTATAACCTACGTTTAAAAATTATACCTTGCTTTTATAAATATTAGAAATTTATTGTTTTTTAATTAACTTGTAGCAAAGTGTTAAATCAACGGTATTTTATTCTACTATTATAAAAAATGTATTATAAAGTGACAAAAATTTTTAAAATTTTTATTCTTAGTTTTCATGTAATACAAAGTTTATAATTTATGATACATTCACTAATTATAAAAAATTTATAAAAATGGAAAATTATAATGAAACTGTTTTATAAAAATTTATAAATAATTTTCACTTGAGAATTTTCAGGATTCTCTTAGTGATTTAAATTTAAATTTATATTTTCTATAATTAGTAATGTTTAGGCTCATAATGACATTTAACAGAAAATAAAGTATATTTGTCAGTAACTTTAACAGTAGCATTTCTGAATAAGAATCTTTTGTTTTTAATTTGAAGCTGCATAAAATAACGGTTGAAATTCTTAGAATTTCACACTACTACCTTCAAAACTAGAAAGTAAACAAACACAGTGTACGAATTAAAAAGTACAAAACATAATGGAAAAAACTTACCGGTAATTTTGCCGCTAGTATTATCACGGCTTAGGTAATAATTTTTAAATTTGTATGCGTGCCGAAGTTTGTGGGAATTCCAAATCGCCATGGCTATATTATCTACCCACACGTTTGCTTTCAGGACACTGCGTACATTCGTCGTCTTTTACTATTTTCCATTTTGTAGGATATGGTTTCGGATACCATTTCTTGAAATTCACTTTTTTTTATAGCAAACGTTAATTCCATAGATTTTTCAAAGAATGTGTCGCGACTTTCGTTACTTTCTTTCGAATTATCGATTAACGAATTGTCTTGCCTAGGTTTACTGAGTAATTTTTCTTTTAAACCGTAACGATTGTTGACTACATACGAATGCACTGTAGAAGCCGTTAAATTTAAAATTAACGGATAATTTACGGCCAATTCACAGCAAATTTTAAGCCTATCCCCAGTTTCCTAACTTATTTCACTGGGGAGATATGAGTGTACACTGCTAACTTGATATAAAGTTGGCATAAATCGTCATAACTTTTTGAAAAAATTTTTTTTCGCATTTCCGGTTTAACGGGTAATTTACGGCCAATTCACGGCATATTTTAAGCCTATCCCCAGTTTCCTAACTTGTTTCACTGGGGAGATATGAGTGTACACTGCTAACTTGATATAAAGTTGGCAACACATCCGTTTTTTTTAAAACTACATTCGCGGCAAATTTTTTTCTTTCACGGTTGATTTACCGCAAATCTACGGCAAATTATCCAATAGGTTATATAACGTTAGAGAGAAATGTCTATGCCAACTTTAGAGAGGTGGTATGAAGGTGTCTACCAGGGGATTCCCTGGCGAAAATAATCATATGATTATTCACGCGAATTATCGTGTGATTTATCAAGTGATTTATCGGGTGATTTATTGAGTGATATATCACTTGACGATTTGGCGCTATTTATCACTTGATAAATCACTTGATATATCACTAAACCAAAATATTTAAGAAATGTGCAAATGACTATTACTAGATTCAAAATTCGATAATAAATAGTTCAAAAACTATGTCAAAAAAACATAAAATAAATAAAAAAAAGTATTACACATTTTTCTGTTTATGTTAGTTATTCACCCATCCACTTATTAACCGTGGTAAATGCTGCTTAACTTTCATGATCAATCATTTCGCAGTCTATTCTCAATGCTACATTCACATAAGCAGTTACAAAGATAATAAAAACATATTTGTAGACATTTCAAAAAGCCCAGTTAGAATTTATTTTAATGGTATTAATTTTAATGGAATAAACATATTTTTAAAAATATGGACAATTTCATACAAGTTAAAATTTTAATGTACATATTGGTACCATATTAGAAGAACAATATATATTTAGTAATATATTGCAGCATTTTCATATTAATTTAACTAGACTTTTTGAAACGTCTACAAATATGTTTTCATTATCTTATTGTAACTGTTTGTGAATGTAGCACATAGAAGATAGTAAATCATGCAATAGAAAATACTAAAATCAGTATGGAAGTAATAACTAACAATTAAGTAATAATTCATTAATCCAATTATTAAATATCAAAAAGTCCTTCTACAAAGGTGTAAAAATTCGCAGGTATGATGTAATTTCAATTACACATTAACAATTCTTATCTTACTTTATAAAAACTTACTGCAACAGAAAATACTGAAATCAAAATGGAATCATCAAGTTTTCTGCTGAAAAATGTAGTACATTTACTCAAAAAGTATACTACACAAAATTTATTTCATAATTATTAGCCCTGGCTTATCTTACATCAATAAATAAACAATATAATATTAATAATAATATTCATTTGTGCATATTAATTTCTCCATATGTATTAAAACGTAAATATCTCTTTTTTATTGGTGTAAACTTATTTTTTGTATTTTTTTTAAACCAATAAAGTAGAGATATTTACGTTTTAATAAATTATGGAGAAATTAAGATCGTACAAATAAATGAATATTACTTTCATACTGATTTTAGTATTTTCTATTGCATGATTTACTATCTTCTACCTGCTACATTCACAAACAGTTACAATTGTGACGTGGTATTCGCGCACCCGATCGAATTTAATTAATTTTAATAATTAGAATTGACCGTTGGGCCGCGTTGCCCAATACCGCGCACACAATTATTTAATTTATCCGAACTGCGGGCTGTCGCCAGGAACGCGATTTCGCTGGGACGTACGGTATGGAGGATTCGGGCGATCCTCCTTGCCTCGACACGAATTATAAAATTAAAGGATGTCGGCGGGAGCGGGGAGAACACAATAAACACAATTAATTAAAATAAAAAATTAATAAAACATTTATTTATTTAGTTAACAATTGGCCATCCAGGCCTCGTGCCGCGACAATGTTACTTCGCGCGGGCGGAAGTATCGGGAGCCAACCGGATCGAGACCCTCGCCTGCTGTTGACTTTGCCCCGATCTCCGCTATTCGGGTACCGGCGTACCCGAATACACTCCCGAAGTACACACACACATACACTCGGGTAAGGGGGAACGCGCGGTAATATAAGAAGACTTACCGGGGTGCGCCCCGTGGATGGCCCAGCCGATCCTTGTGCCTGTGTCCTCCTGGGCAACGGAGGACCGACGTCGGCTGCGGTGGTGGAAGGCGGCCCTGTGCCGCGGCGAGTGCCTCGCGAACCGTGTTCGCACTCACTCAACACTTCCCGTCCTTTACACACACACCAAATCACTCGCGGCTCACTCACGAGGATGTTCCGGGTGACCGATGGCTCTGCGCCTCACGCGCCTTATTAGCCGTAAACTATCTATCGGTACCGGATATATTTTTGTCCGCCTCGAGCGGCGGATCGGGACGTACTGATTAGGCAATCGCCTAATTTTCGAAAAAGGGATGAGAGTGGGAAACACACACACTCTCGCGCTCTCATCCCTACGTACTATTGCGCGCGTAATTGTACACTTGATTCTGTAAACAAATGTCGTCGGTTGGCCTTGACATACCAAAGGCTCCGACGACTCACATTTAACAGGATTTTAAATATTCTATTCGTCGTGAATAGATTGTGTGACGATTTCCGTCACACAATAAGATAATGATAACATATTTGTAGACTTTTCAAAAAGCCTAGTTTTGTCCATATTTTTAAAAATATGTTTATTCCATTAAAATTAATACCATTAAAATAAATTCTAACTTGGCTTTTTGAAATGTCTACAAATATGTTTTTATTATCTTTGTAACTGCTTATGTGAATGTAGCATTGAGAATAGACTGCGAAATGATTGATCATGAAAGTTAAGCAGCATTTACCGCGGTTAATAAGTGGATGGGTGAATAACTAACATAAACAGAAAAATGTGTAATACTTTTTTTTATTTATTTTATGTTTTTTTGACATAATTTTTGAACTATTTATTATCGAATTTTGAATCTAGTAATAGTCATTTGCACATTTCTTAAATATTTTGGTTTATTGATATATCAAGTGATTTATCAAGTGATAAATAGCGCCAAATCGTCAAGTTATATATCAATCAATAAATCACCCGATAAATTACTTGATAAATCACTCGATAATTCGCGTGAATAATCATATGATTATTTTCGCCAGGGATTAGGTAGGTGGGCATATAGCACGTTGTTGGAAATTCTGAGGTCAGGGTATTTATTGGGGAATTTTGCAATGGCTCGCATTTTCTCTTGGTACCATGGGTTTTTGGTATTTCGTGTTAATGCTGCTGCTATGGCTACTGCCTCTTCAAAGGCTCTTGATAATGCGTCTGGGACATTATGCATTGCTCTTTTGCGATGTACAAATTTTATGTTGTAATTTTGCAAAATCGTATTTCAACGAGCTAACTTACCAGCTGGATCTTTAAGTTGGTTTAACCAAAGGAGGCTGTGATTGTTCGTGATTACCGTGAACACTTCACCTAGCAGGTATCCTTTCAGTCTTTCTACAGACCAGAGAACTGCTAAGCATTCTTTCCCTGTGACCGTGTAATTACGCTCTGCCTTACTTAAAGTCCTGCTTGCGTAATAAATAGGATGTTCTTTGCCGTTGATCTCTTGCGTTAAGGGGGTATCCTGATTTAGAACGTTCAAAAAATCGATTTTTTTTATTGCTTAAATCTATTCCTTATATGTATAAGAACATATATCCGAAGTTATAGAGTTGGATTCGTAGTATTTACGAAGATACAGCACTAAACGCAACGGGGCATCGAGCAAGTGCCAGTGCTCGGTCAGACTGAAACGCGCGCGCTCCTCCCCTCGTCTCTAAACTCGAAACTATATACCTGAAAAGGTTCAGCAGCTGTTTCAAATAATATTTTGCTTTCATAGAAGCGTCTTTTGAACCTTAGTATGTGTCATCGGTATATAATCTGTGTGTACCTGCTTCCTATACAGCTGTTTGTGGCGTAACGTTTAGTTCTGCTCTGACTATTGAGGAGTGCGCTTCAATATAATCATGTCTAGTTATCCAAAAAGTGACAAATCGAGTAGTAATCGTGCTGCAGAACCACGGAAACGAAAATTCCATGGTAATCAATTCACAACAGTATCAGACGATACAGAGTGCAACACATGTAGTACTGAGAGAAAATTAGCCACCGCTAGCACCGAGAACATCATTGTGCATCCAACTCACTGCTATCGAATAATCGAGTTTGTCACAGTATTTTTTGCAATTTCTGATATCGTAATTTGCAGATCTTGCAAACAAAATATACAATTTTCAGAGAGCGGACATAGAGGCTTAGGTTTCAAAATTGTATCATCGTGTATGTGTGGTCATAGAGAAATAAATTCAGGACCGTTTATAAACACAGGATTCGAAATAAATAGACGAATTGTTTTTGTTATGAGGCTTTTCGGTGTTGGACGAGAAGGTATCAATGTGTTTTGTGAACTTATGGATATATGTCAAGGTTTAGCAAAATCAACGTATGATCAAATTGTGCAGCATTTATATACAGCGTCAAAATCAATGTTCAAAAGCGTTTGTGAAAAAGCTGTCAAAGAAATGAAAGAAAAAAATATAGAACATGATAGATCTGCTGACTGTTTGAAAGTTTCTGGCGATGGATCCTGGAAAAAACGAGGTTTTACTTCATTGTTTGGTGTTACAACGCTCATTGCATATTACTCTGGCAAAGTAGTCGACCTTATTGTAAAAAATGCATATTGTCATTCATGTGCTTTACAAAAGAATATATTAGACGAAGAAGAATTTGAAGAATGGTGTAATAATCATAAAGAATCAGGCTCTTCAAATCACGATGGTTCAGAAGGGAAGATGAAGGTAGATTCAATCGTGGAGATGTTTTTGAGATCTGTTGAAAATTTTGGAATAAAGTATACGAATTACATCGGCGACGGTGATTCGAAAACTTTCAATGGTATTGTAAAAATGAATCCATATGGTGATGATTACCCTGTGTCAAAAAATGAGTGCGTGGGACACGTACAAAAGCGCATGGGCAAAGGAAGGAAGAGAAGCTTGGAGGAAAAAAGCGTCTAACAGAGAGTCTCATCAAAAAGTTGACAATATATTATGGTTTAGCAATTCGAAGGAATATTCATTCTGTCCAAGATATGAAAAAGGCTGTGATGGCAAAGCTGGATCATTATTGTTCAACTGATGAATCTCCTCGTCATGAGAATTGTCCGACAGGCACTGACAGCTGGTGTGAATGGCGCAAAGCCGAAGCTACGAATCGTCTTGCATCCTTTAAACATTCTGCTCGATTGATTGACGAAAAAGTGGAGGAACATATTCATCTAATCTACGAAGAACTTTCGAATGACGATCTCATGACGCGTTGCTTAGGTGGACACACGCGAAATTCGAACGAATTGTTCAACTCCACTGTCTGGCGCATAACTAAGAAACATCTCAATTCTGGTCAAAAAATCGTAAAAATTACTGCGTATATGGCTGCAAGAATGTTCAATGAAGGATATTCAGCAGTTCTGCATACCAGGCAATTACTCAATTTGAAAATTGGCCAGCAATGTAAAATGTTTGCGGATAATGTCGACATACAACGGATTGAACGAGAAATACGACGTTCGTCTCTTTCCAGTAAGGAAGCTCGTACGGCCCGTAGACTTGAACATTTTCAACAAAATGAGTTCCATGAGGAAGCTGAATGTCTATTGTATGGCGCAGGAATAGCTGATTAGCGAATTATTGCCGTGAGTAGTCGAAAATTAACATTTTTCCAGTTTATAAACTTTAAAGCGCTTTTTTTCGAGTGTTCGTTTTTCCACTTTTTCTAAACTGGCGGGCGTGTTTGCAAAAAAAATAAATAAGCTATCGTAACGATCCAAAGTTTTTTAGCTTCAGTTTTATCTACTCTTCAATATGAACCGAAAAGGTTTTTGGAAATAAATTTCTAAAAAACTTTTTCAGGACATTGAAGAGATTTTTTTTTCTCGTAAAAAGCACTTTTTGCTTCAAATTCGGAAAAAATTTCAAATTTCACAATTTCTACTGATTTTTCTTGGTTCAAATAGAAAATACATGTATGAAAATGAAATTTTTTTTTGGCTTTCTGTTTCAGATCAAGATTAAGAGCTCTATCACTCCCGCCAATAGAAGACACGGATTACGGATTGCCCAACAAATGTGCCGAATAATCGGCTGCATTTTCATATTTTTCTTTAAAAAAATTTTTTTATAATGTTCAATTATATAATAAAATATTCCTGAAAGTTCTTTGGAGTTGGTTATTTTTTTCTATCTTAAAAAAATTCCCTAAAAAGCGGTTTTTTTAGGCCTTCCAAAGCAGGATACCCCCTTAATACTCCTGTTATTGCGTAATCGCTTGCATCCGTTTAAAGGGTAAAAGGAACAAAAAAATCGGGGCGGGCTAAAACTGGGGCTTCTGTTAGGGCTAGTTTGATTTTCTCAAATGCACCTTGATGCTCTTGATGCCATTGCCATCTGACACATTTCTTGCTTAGATAACTTAATGGCGTTCTATACATTGCTAAGGCTTTAATAAATCTAGAGTACCATCCCACTAAGCGGTTGAAACGTCTTAGTTGTTTCAAATTTTTCGGTGTTGGATACTCTAAGATTGGCTTAATATTATCTTGGTTAGTTTGCAAGCCTAATTCGTTTATCTTATATCCAAGATGAGAGACTTCTGGACAACAAAATTCAGATTTTTCTCGGTTTACTTGCAGATTGGCTTTGTTTAGGGCTACTAGGACTATTCTGAGCCATTTCATGTGTTCCTCGAATGTTTTTGATAATATCATCCAGATAGGCAAACACATGTGGTTCCCATTCCGGTTTAATAAATTTGTCCATTAATTGCTAGAACATAGCAGGTGCGTTTGTTAGGCCGTATGGTACTCTTTTAAATTGGAAAAGTCCTTTCCCTGGGAGTGCAAATGCTGTGATTTCACGGCTTTCTGGGGCTAGTGGAACTTGGTGGTAGGCTTGTGATAGATCTAGCTTACTGATAAATCTGCTTTCTCGCAATTGGTCCAGAATATTATCCATGTTGCGCATTGGATAGGCTATTTTCTTTGTCACTTCATTTACTAACCTGTAATCAATGCAAAAGCAGTATTTGCCTTTCGCTTTTGGTACGATTACCGGATAGCTACACATTGGTCTTTGCGAAGGCTCTATAATGTCTTCTTTTAACATTCGATCTATCTCTTCGTAGCCTGCTTGAAGCATTTTTGGTGAATATTTGCGGCGTGACTGTCTTATTGGCTCTGCTCCTTGCACATCTATCTTGAGGCTCGTTAGATTAGTTACTCCTAGGGTTTGGGGTATTCGGGGAATTAATTTATCTAATAGTCGGTGCATTCTATCTATTTGATCCTGGTTGGCTCGCTTTAATCCTCCTATACTTGCTACTGCTGGAATACAACTGGGATCGTTGCCTTCGGGGTAAAAGTTGTGTATTACACCTTTATTCGTCCACCAGGTGTCATCTTCGTCGTTGATGCTCATATTAATTTTACGTTTAAAGTCAATTCCAAGTATATAGTCGTAATGTAATCCATCTGCGACTTCAAGTGGCATAACTATTTCGTCTCCATCAATTTTAATTGTGATGTTGACTGTGCCCTGGACAGAAATAACTGTGCCGTCTGCTACCTCAACCGCAGGGCATTACGATGCTTATAATTTGTCTTGCACTAGTGCTCCTATATTGCCTCCTAGAAATGATTTTGTTGCTCCAACGTCTAAGAGTGCAATTACTTTATGGCCGTTTATTTTTAGATTAAAATAATGTCTGGGGTCAATATTGGGAATATGTTGAATAAGTGATTGATTACTTGCTATTTGGGATGGCTCCGATCCTTTGGGGAGCTGGGTTGAGGAAATACGAGTCTTTATTTCCTCTGGTTGAAGTTTCCCGCTGCTTGATTCAAGTTGCATTTCTGGTAATTTTTAACGTACACTCCCGGTGTACCGCAACCTCGGCAGCGTTGATTCGGACATTCTGCTGCTCAATGGCCCACTTTATTGCAACTGTAGCATGGCTCACTCTGTTTGCGCGGATGATTGAAGATAATCAGCGCTTTCGAGTTCGAGTATATATTTTGGCTACTTGCTTGCTGATTTTGATTGTTTCGTTGTTGATTTTGGCTGCTGGGATTTTGATGGTATTGGCTGCTTGGATTTTGTTGGTATTGGCTGCTGGGATTTTGTTGGTATTGTCTTCCCTTTGCCAATTGCTTCTGTTGAAATTGTAATTTTGTTGTGCTTGTGTCCGTTGCTGATTAGCATTTTCATTTTTTACTGCATCGAAATACTGCTTTTGCTGATTGTTATTCGTCTTGGAGTTGTTTTGCTATGGGAATGGCTGCTGGGTTTGTTTAGGTGAATCAAAATTTGTTGCTGGAGTTGCTGAATCAGGGTTTTGTAAGGCTTCTGGGTCTTTGAATTATGGCTCATTTGCTACTGCTGCTACTTTGCGCGACTTAGGCTGCGTGGGGTCTACATAAGCAAATCTTTGTAGTCCTGAAATTGTGATTGGTGGAGGTGGGTTATACGCTTCATTCAGATAGCGTCTGGATTCCTCTTTCTTGCCTAATCTTTGTAATTCAGTGAAATCATTGAAGTGATGCCTCGCTCACTCATTCTCGCTCTATAACTTGGGTGCAGGTTTCTCTATGCCTGTTCAAGTTGTTCTTGCAGTGAAATTGGTGGCTTCATATGATCGGATATTCCTCTCAATTTCTGCAAGAATGTTCCTATATCTTCGTTAGCTCCTTGAGTTCTTAAGTCTGCAGTTCTACGTAGGCTTATTTGTGCATCTTCTACTCCGTATTAAAGTTTGAAAGCTTCAACAAAATCGCTAAACGTTCTCCAATTGCATTTGTCTCTTTCGAACTAGTCGTATGAATTCCGATCCAATACTGCTGGCAAGGAAAGCATTATTTCTTCTGCCGAGAAGCCGTGCGACTCTTTGCATTCTCTTCAATTTTGTAAGTGCGTTTCAGGATCGTTCTTCCTGTTGCCATTAAACGATATGTGCCACCTGTTGAAAATTTCAGCCATTGTCGCTTGCAATCTATTTATGCTGTTAAGAATGGGTAAGACATTAAGGTCTGGCTGCTGCTGGCAGTCGTATTGCTGCAAGCTATTATAATTTCGCTGCTGGGGTTGGTGTAGATATTGTAGACATTTGGATTTCGCTGCTGATGCTGATTGTTGGGGTAATCGTTCATTTGTAGGTTTCGGTGTTGTACTTTCTGCTGGCTATTATATGGGTGTTCATATTCCCACTGTACGCTTTGCATGACTCTATTTCTATTAACCGTCCTCGTAGGATTCATGGTGCTTTGCTCGTACCTTCGAGTTAACCTTGCATCTATATATTGCTGCGTTAATGGTTCGTAACTTGCTATTGTACTAATTGGGCGAAGGCGGATTGTTGAATGCAGTGCGAATGTCGTGGTTGAGAATTTAACATGGTATCGGTGGTGTAGGTTGTGGTAGCTGCAGTATATTAACTCCGTGAACTGTGCGATTAAAGTTGAAAAATCGTAAAAAATAAATACGAATAATTGAGGAATTCTTAGCAGGTTTTGCAAAGTCTTCGCAAAAAACTGCGTATAGCTTAGATTTTGAGAAAAAAATTAAAAACCAAATTTGCAGCGACTAGAGAGAAAAATCGCTATTATTAAAACATTTGAACACATAGCGAAATAAAACACGTAGTGATCGATTGCAATTTTTTTGCGGATTATAAAAATCTATAAATATGTGCAAAAAATGTAGCAATTTTTGTTTATTGCATATTTCTAATATTAAGCACAATTAGATGCTGATGATTCGCTGTTCCGCGTTCCTCCAATTCTAACTCTATATGTAAATCCTTGATTTGTAATAAACAAATGTAAATTATAAATTACAAAAATTTTAGCAAATTGCGGAATCGTTAGCAGGTTTAGAAAATACTGTGGAATAAATTCGAGTGGCAACAAATTAAAATAAAAAAATATTAACAAACATATTTGGAGTGTATTAAAAAAATAGTTTAAACAATTTATATAAACAATCTAAGTGGCATAGAAAACTGCGAAATCGTTAGCAGGTTTAAAAAATACTGTTATAAACAATTGCGAAATGCAATAAATAAAAAAAGAATAAAAAATGGGTAAAAACTATTAACACGGATATATACTAAAGAAATTTTTTAAATAATATATATAAACAATATAACCGACGTAAAAAAATGCGGAATCATTAGCAGGTTTAGAAAATATATTTAAACAATTTTGAAAAAAAATAATTAACATATTTATTACGATGTAAACCAAACAAATTTATTTAAACAAATAATCAAAGAAAATATAGAAATGCGGTATCTTTAACAAATTAAGACGATGTTTCAAAAAATTTTATACAAATTTCAAATATTTATTTTCAGTGATTAGGACGAAACAATTGTTTTCTTTTTACTATTATTATTATTATTATTATTATACGTAATGTCAATTAATAAAAACAAAATTGAATATTTTCGCACATTATATGTTGAAAACCTTTTAATAAATGCAAATTGCATCCGAGATTGCACACTAAAATTTTAAATTGTTAAAGTTGGTAAAAAAATGAAATTGAACATTCAAGTTTCGGTCGATAATGTTACCGACTGAGGAACAAGTAAGATACCATGTAGTCTACGGGTAAGTTACCAAATAGAAACAACGTATATATACATGTGCATTAAATGTGCATAATGTAGTGCTAATGTTTCTTTACTTTTTGATAATGAGTTGATTATTAAAATACTGATACATAAATTTTGTCATACAGTAAAGTAAAAGTAATGCTAAAATGTGATAGAGCTGCCATTATGACTGAAATTAAAATGGGGAGGCTGTTTCTCTTTTTAAAGTGCAAATTATTGGTTATGGTAATATTAAATTATCACTGTCGTTATTGCAATGTCTTACTATTTATTACATTGGAGAATTTAATCTATTACTGTACAATCTGTTTCTAGGTTGGATTGTCAAAAATATTTAAATGTAGGGCTTGTTTCGCACATTAGCTGCAATTTGTGAATGAATAATGTTCAGTCAAACGAGTAATTTGGACCATCTATAGCTAAAGCAAATTTTTATACTAAGAGTGTTAACTTTATTATAAATTTATCAGTTATTTAAGATGATATTGGAGCACCTAGATTTGGTTAAATAAAAAAATTGGTAGTATTTTTGAAGGCGCATGGTAAGTTTAAGTAATTCAAAATTAAAAAACCTTATTGGGAAATTTTAGCTTCTACTGCATTCTAAATTCAGCATTGTACGCAGGTCAAGGGTGTTGGCGCATTTCATTAAAATACTTTTAACTCATTCTGATTCACCATGCGATTTAACTGTTAGATTTCATGTACATTAGGTAAGCGAGTAGTAATGTCACTTAATGCATAACAAAATCTAAAATACATTTATTTAAAATAATCAAGTTTTTTAAGGTGTCACATTATCAGTATACCATGCAAAAGGAATTAGAATAATGATTAGAAGTTATATTTCCCTTTAGCAATACAAGGATCTTCAAGTTATCGATAACTTTGAGTTGTCAAGAAAAATGCAGCAATAACCGACTTAGAAACAGCACAAACAACGAACAGCTCAAATATTCAAGAATAGTATATTTATACATTTAAATCTATTATTACTTTTTTATTTTAAAATATTACATTTTAGCATTACTTTTACTTTACAGCAAAAATTCCCGAAATATCCAGGAAATCCCGTATTTAGTGAAGTTATTCCGAAATAATTCAGAAATTCACGATATATCAGCGTTAAACCTTCCACTCCACAGATACTCTTAATTCTTACAACAGGAGACCGGACACCACCGCCGGACACCGGAGAACGGATGAATTTTAATATAATATAGATATGCTAGTCTAAATGCAAGAAAAAAACTTCAAATTAATGTGTGAGAAGCAATTAGCTATTGGCAAGAATGCAAACGAATTTTATTAATTTATTAGTTTGGCTAAAGGCGAGAAAAAAAAACGGTTAGTGGCGAAACCAAAAAAAGCAATAATAATATTATAATATCTGATGCAATTAATGTTATATCCCGAAAACAACAAAATTAAATAAATGCAAATCATAGGCAATCAAAAATAATGTGTGGCCATATTTATATGTATATGGCTATGTATGAAGGAACGCCTGTGCACGTTATATATATATATGGGTAAAAAATAACTTTTTTAAAAATCGGTGCGCTCGAGGGATTCAGATTTTGTCTAAAATTTGTGAACTAATAGTACTTAGCAAAAAACTAACTTTTACAAATTTTAAGAGCAAAATATTCAAAATGGCGTCCACAGCAAGTGTTTAAATTTCAAAAAAACGCCAAAAAATGAGTAAAAATCAGCCTTTTTAAAATAACTATCTTTGGCTCAATTTTAAATATTTTTATGCTCGGTCCGGATGAAACAACTATTTTTACCCTTTAGTTTTAAGAAAAAAATTTTCGCATCGCGTAATTAGAACGGATTGAAAGATCTTTTAAAAATCTAGATTTTGATCGGCGGTACGTTTCAAAATATTAAAATGCGTCTGAGATATGCAGTTTTAAAGTTTGCTATTTTGGCCAAAATCGCAATTTTTGCAATTTTCAAGTGCATTTTTCGATGCGTTACTGAACATCTTTTGTGCTCTATAATAGGTAAAAGTTTTTTTTAAGTCTTCTAGAATAGGGCTAAATTGGTATGATTATCAATATAGTACAATAAAAACTTTTTTTCACTGTCACTAAATCGGTTACTTTTATCGATTTTTACAGTATTTTTCTATTGTTTAATTCATGTTTTAAACCCGCTATAATTAATTATGATTTATGTTATCGATGTAAATGTTTTTTTTTAATAAATCAGGAATTTTATTTACTCGTTTAGTACGTTAATACATTTATTATTAATTCGATTAATCCTTCAAATTGAGGGAGATACTCGACAATTCTCATATTCTACATCTTTAATACTGTATATGAGCATATTTTCTTCTCTAATAAAAATAAAAGAATCTTTAATAAAATTAATTACATCAAAGTTTAATGCTACTTCCATATTATTCATCGATCACACTGTTTTTGTAACAGAAGAAATTAAAGATAACTTTTACATATTAATAGTTTTATAAGATAGTCAAATTCATCGCCGCGGACAGTGGAAGGCAAACGATACGAGGAGAGTATTTTCGACGTGTCGTGCGTATAAAATGTAATTTATGCAGAATGTGTATAATATGTCTAAAATGATGTAATGTAATATCTGCGATAAATATAGGTTCAAATTGTTAATTGTGATGTTAACGATAAATCCAAAATTGAGTAATACGAATATATTGCAACTTTATGAATCAAATAGCTGCATTCATTAAGCATCTTTCGCATTCTAAATATAGTTTGTGCTTTAAAACCGAATAAACGCGCTTTTGGCCTACAGACATCAATCATAATGTACTGTTTTATTAACTAATTATATATTAATCTATTAATTAGAAAATGTGAGTTTACGACCGAGGTGTATATTATACATACGTATAGAAAAATGGTGCTGTAGATTATGTAATATTCACGCGCCGTAAAGCACATTTTTGAAGCGTAATTTTATACGTACCCACCACTGGCCGCGGATACAGTAATCTCAAGACGGCCTAACCTAAACATAAATCGCAGATTTGCAGTCGTGTAAAAAAAGGTTTTGTATTTAAGTTGGCAAAAAGGTTAAAAAATAGAATGGCAGCTGATACAGACAACTGCTGCATTAGAAATTTGACGACCGATGGTTGTCATACAAATAAATTCCGGGCAAATAAAAGTATGCATAAAAGTAATACTTTATTAGAAAAAGAGTTGCAACTATTATATTTAAGAATTCCTGAAAGAAATCGAAGAAAAATCAATTTGTGATTACCATTATAAAAGATATATAAATTTTTATTCATCAGCTGAATATAAGTGTTCCGACCCTTGGAATAGACATAAGAATAACATACTACATAATTTAAAAGTTGTTAATTTAGAATTTACAAAAAAAGTTCAACAAGTATCTAATATTAAGATTATACCAGGAAAAAAATTTGTTTAAATTGTAATTCTAAGCTTATGATAGAAATTAAAAATTTTGAAGAAAGCAACAAGTGTTGTACAAATCCATTTAAACAACATAGAAGAAAGGTTGAAAGCGAATTAGTATATTTTACTGAAGTATCAATAGATTTTTTTTAAATGTCCACAATCTTAAATTTTCTTTAGAAAATAGAATTTGCGATTTGTGCAACAAATGATTAAAACTATGTAGTAACAGAATAAATTCTAATATTTTAGAATATAAGCAATGTGAGAGTAATTCATTAGACATTATTGATTCTCAACAAACAATTGCATCAAATGATACACAATTAACCCTTTCGTGCATATAAGGAACTGACAATCATAACGTCTCTGAAACTAGAAAATTCCGATGTCCGGCATCGAGCTGAATCCAAATCTGGAGTCAGATTTTGGAAATTATAATAATTGGGCCCAATACCGAAGGGGCCCACTCTTAGAATGCAAAGTTTAGAAAAATAAAAATTACCATCGTATTCTACACAAAATTTTAAGAATAAATCGTTCTTGTCATTTTTTCGATAAAACACACCAACTTCAAGTAAAAAATTATTGAATTTCTAGGATATCGAACCCCTGAGTAAAAGCAGATGTATGTTTTATCATTCCGTGCATACAAGAGACTCAAACATCAAACCAAGCGAAATAAAGTCTTTCTATGGAGTTTTGGAGTAGTTGATTGTAGCCCAAAATTCAATCCAAGGACTTTATTTTAACAATGTACAGGCTACATTATTTACAGCTGTATTGTACTATAAAAATGACAGTAACAATGATATTTTATATTAAATTTTTAACGGTCTGTACGAGCCAGAATATATAAATACTCCTAATCATTAGTCCATGGTGTGCTACAAATTTGCAGCCTCTACACCAAGTTCGATGAGTATAGATATTTTAATTCTGGAGACTAAAATTTGATGTGGAAATAAAATTTATTATTAAGATAATTTTAAATATAAATATAGAGAAAGTGTATGATAAAATTGTAATAAATGTTTCGACCACAATTGCCAGTTGGTCTCATCAGTAAGGACTGGCAATCTACCTTAGACATTCAATATAGAATTTATATCGAAATAGACCAAGAACAATACTATTGAATGGGGTATATATATACATTTAGAAGACTTTATCACTTACATGTATTCAAAACCAAGAAAAAAACCCCTAGTGGATAAAGTTGAAAACAATCAATATTGTCTTGGGTAGGCGCAAAAATGACCACACACGCCTAAATAAGATTTTAAAGAGTAATACGCTCGTGAATTTTATGTTATATTAAATTTTAAACGGTCTGTACGAGCCAGAATATATAAATATTCCTAATCATTAGTCCATGGTGTGCTACAAATTTGCAGCCTCTACACCAAGTTCAATTTTATCATACACTTTCTCTATATTTATATTTAAAATTATCTTAATAATAAATTTTATTTCCACATCAAATTTTAGTCTCCAGAATTAAAATATCTATACTCATCGAACTTGGTGTAGAGGCTGCAAATTTGTAGCACACCATGGACTAATGATTAGGAATATTTATATATTCTGGCTCGTACAGACCGTTAAAAATTTAATATAACATAAAATTCACGAGCGTATTACTCTTTAAAAAAACAATGATATTTTAGTTAAAAGTTTATGTGTAATCTCGGATAGTACGATTCATCAGGCTTATGCCGTACACGCATTCCAAGAAGTGATTCAGAATGAAATAAAAAATAAATTTCCTTGGATAACAAAATTAATTTAATATAGCGATGGAGTTCCTGCGCAATTTAAAAACAAGTAACGTATAACTTCATTTTTTTAAGTTAATTGTTATAGAGTTATTAAACAAAGTGGTGTCAGCAATTAAATTTTTATAATTTTATCCTCGAATTTATCTTTATATTTGTATAAATAACAAGAAAATTATTATTAATTTTGTCATCTCAAACTTTCTCTGTGTAAAGGGTAACTGTCACGAAAAGGATTAAGAATTTGGTCTTTTCTCAAGGAAACATTTTAAAGATAAAAGCACGAATTTCGTGACACTCATTCATGTGCTAACTTATATATTACGGATAAAAACGCACACAAACTGCTAATAATAATTTTGTAACTTTATATTTTCCTTTTAGAAATCATTTAATTAATGTTTGTTACCATGAAAAAGACTTTGGTATAAAAGTCGTTTCACACCATTTTTTTGTGACTGCCCATGGTAAAAGCGCTTCTGACGGCATAGGTGCTGTAGCAAAACGTAGTGCAAGGAAAGCAGCTTTACAAGGCATTTGCATTTTGAACGCCCGGCAAATGTACGATCACCTAAGTAGCACTGTCTCTGTTATAAAGTATGAAAAAATTTTGAATAACATAATGTTAAAAATGCGTTTAATTAAAACGTTGCAATAATGTTTTAGATACCTCTACGTGTCTCACAAAGATGTAGAATCTAGAGGTAGGAATTTGCAGAACAGATTTAAATTGGCTAAGACAATTAAAAATACAAGAAAATACCATTGTTTTCAACCTGTAGATCTGCATAAAATAAAAGTCAAATTGTACTCATTTGACACCGAATTACTAGAAGTTAACATTATTTAAAAATAATATAAAATAGTCTAATTTATTATGTGAATTTGTATTAAAGACATTTTACCTCTATAATAAATGTTTTTAGCGTTGTTAAAAATTAATTTAAATAATTTTTGTTGAAAATTTCAATCAATTTACATTTTTAAATAAATCATAATTAATTATAGCGGGTTTAAAACATGAATTAAACAATAGAAAAATACTGTAAAAATCGATAAAAGTAACCGATTTAGTGACAGTGAAAAAAGATTTTTATTGGACTATATTGATGATCAAATCAATGTAGCCTTATTCTAGAAGACTTAAAGAAAACTTTTACCTATTATAGAGCACAAAAGATGTTCAGTAACGCATCGAAAAATGCACTTGAAAATCGCGAAAATTGCGATTTTGGCCAACATAGCAAACTTTAACACTGCATATCTCTGACGCATTTTAATATTTTGAAACGTACCGCCGATCAAAATCTAGATTTTTAAAAGATCTTTCAATTCTAATTACGTTCAAAAATACCCTGTACGTGGCCTTTTGGTGGCTACTGGTCTTCTCGACTCTTGGGTGTGCTGGCTCCGCTTCAGTTCCAGGGTTTACCTTATGCTTGGTGTTAGGCGTGTTTCTTATAGGGTTCAGGGAAATATATAGGGTAATGGGTAGGTAGGGATGTGTGTGCTCGCTTCGCACCATGACAGGCACACTTGTCTTGTCACACAGTATATATATATATGGGGTATTCCACGTGAAGTGGTCCGATCAAAATTTTAAAATGCACCAAATTTTGGGTACACATTGCAAATATTTCTCAGAATACAGAAAAAAATTTTTAGGTACTGGAATCTATTTGCTCAAAAGTTATTCTATCCTCAAAAAGTGCATTTTTCCAATTTTTTTTCAACAGCAGCTGGGTTTACCACTATTTAACTCAAAATCTATCAACTTTTACTATAGAACATTATATGTAACATTCGTTGCTAATTGTGTTTGGAATTTATTCTTCTGGGTTAGAATTTCTAATTTCAAGGTGAATGTTATATAAACTACATGTCAATATTCAACTTGAAAAAAGTGCAAGTAAAAGAAAGCTTGGAACAATACCTTTCAAATGGTCTGTAGCATTTTTATGGCCTTCATTTCTGTAAAAAGTTATGATAATTTAAAGAAAGAGAAAAAATTCATAAAAATTAACATGGTAATTTCCATTTAAATTTTTTAAAAATTTTCGTGTTTTTTTAAATTATCATAACTTTTTACAGAATTGAAGGCCATAAAAATGCTACAGACCATATGAAAAGTATTGCTCCAAGCTTTCTTTTAGACTTTTGGATAAAAAATCAATTGTGGCGCACTTGCACTTTTTTCAAGTTGAATATTGACATGTAGTATATATAACATTCACCTTGAAATTAGAAATTCTAACCCAGAAGAATAAATTCCAAACACAATTAGCAACAAATGTTACATATAATGTTCTATAGTAAAAGTTGATAGATTTTGAGTTAAATAGTGGTAAACCCAGCTGCTGTTAAAAAAAACTTGGAAAAATGCACTTTTTGAGGTTAGAATAACTTTTGAGCAAATAGATTCCAGTACCTAAAAATTTTTTTCTGTATTCTGAGAAATATTTGCAATGTGTACCCAAAATTTGGTGCATTTTAAAATTTTGATCGGACCACTTCACGTGGAATACCCCATATATATGAAAAATTAGTTATTTATATAAGAAATTAAGTTTGTTGTATTTCTACTTTATGGGGTGATACTTGATTAAGGGTAGAGTATGGTCGAAAATTTAAAAAATAATCAATTTATTTTTATTTTATAAACAAGTTCTAAATGTTACGTAGCATGTGCGTAAATAATGTTTAATATTATAAAAGTTATGTGTCTACCTAATTTCAGCATTAGGTAATTTTCAGTTAATGCAATAAGTCATGTATCTTAAACATTAAAGCTAAATAATTCAAAAACTATTTTTTATACGTTTTAAACATTCCTTGCAGGATAATTTTTATCGTAGGCTCCTGAAATTTTGTACACATCTTCAGATATATATGAATTATAAAGTTACACAGCCTTTTTTGTTTAAAATTAAATGTGACATTTTTATTACTCTAGTAAGTAATTAATAAATTAGTAATAATTACTTATTTAATTGCAATAATAAATGTCACATTCAAAAAATGGTAATTCCGACAACCTGCATATCGTTTACAGGAAATAATGATTTAAATTTATACAACCTTTTTTTCCGCTGCATTTTGGTACTTCGAATTATCTCGTATATAATATAATGTGGTAAATCTGTATTAAAAATAATAATTAGTCAATCTATGTAAACTTTCAACTGATTTAGTAACAAACATTGTAATAATTTTGTGAGTATTTTATCGATTGAGTATCTATTCATCATTGATATAACAGTGATTTTGTATTGATTCAATTATCTTCTCAGATGCAATACTGAATCTTTTATGTTTATAATTTTTAAAACGATATTACTTTTATATAATAATTATTAATTATAATTAATTCAAAATGGATTCAGTACTGATTCCGTAATGATACAACATTATCGATTTATTACTGATTTTTCACTGTTTCAGTAAAAAATCAGTTTTGAGTTTTGGTGTAAATTTACTACTGAGTCAGTATTGATTCTGATTAAGGGGGTGCCATAGCGAAAAACTATCGACGAAGCGTAGGTAATGTAGTAAGCTGTAATGTACTAGTAGCGCCATCATCCGTTGTAACATTATATTACGCTATAAGCTTACAGTAGATGGCGCTAATCGTACATTCCAGCGATCATATTCATTTACCAATATCTTTTCGTGCATTGCATTATTTTACAAAAACCATTGGGGTTGCAAACTCAACAATTATCGATAATTGTATCGGTAATGTAATATAACCTCAAAATAGATGATAATACTAGTATATTTTATTTATTTGACGGGATGTCAGACCCAAATTATAGGAATCTGCATCTTTCAAAATAAAAAGGGTCGTGGGTTCGATCCCAGACGTGTACCTCTGAAAATTTTTTTCATGTGCATTTTTCGAACACCGCAACTCAGTGGCTCGGCGTGTCACTATAATGTGACGCCAGTTCAGGTGTGCGTGCGTTTCGTGCATTTTTCAGTGCATGAGAGATCATCATGCACGGGCATCTGAACTATTGGGAACGTTAGGGATGCGAAGATGTAAAGAGGATCGCGGTGGTTCCATCGGGAGGACAGGAAACTGTAATTATTAGACTAATTACAGTGACCGATGATATCTTCCGATGGACACAAGCACCACTGTTTCAACTACATGTGCTTTGTTTACAGACACACTGTTCACCTCCGTCGCTGATTAGCCCTGGCAGCATAAATAGAGCGACGTTAAATAACATAAAAAAAAAAAATAAAAATGATATTTATAATATTAAATTAAAAATCTAAAAAATTTTAAGCGGATTGCTTAAAACATTAGAATTAAATATATATATTTTATATATATATTTTAAATACTAATTTATGAAACAATTTGTAGTCAGTAGGTATTAATCAAAAAAGGCATTCAACAGATTGCGTTACATTTAAAATATTACTTTTTTATGCAATGTAGTGATTTGTATCGTTCACTTCATTAATTTACTGCAGTGAATAATACTGTAAATCACTTATTTCTGCATTTCTCTATGCAGCGGACTATACCATCTAAAACGCAAGTAGAGCCTTTTACCTTTACTAAATACATTCCTTGCATTTCGCTATGCAAGTACTCGTCGTATTCGTTTTGCTTTATCCTTTACCTTTATTGAATACATTCCTTGCATTTCGCTATGCAAGTACTCGTCGTATTCGTTTTGCTTTATCCTTTTACCTTTACTAAATACATTCCTTGCATTTCGCTATGCAAGTACTCGTCGTATTCGTTTTGCTTTATCCTTTTACCTTTATTGAATACATTCCTTGCATTTCGCTAAGCAAGTACTCGTCGTATTCATTTTGCTTCAACTTTTTTTACCTATACTGAATACATTCCTTACATTTCGCTATGCAAGTACTCGTCGTATTCGTTTTGCTTCAATCTTTTTTACCGATACTGAATACATTCCTTGCATTTCGCTATGCAAGTACTCGTCGTATTCGTTTTGCTTCAATCTTTTTTACCGATACTGAATACATTCCTTGCATTTCGCTATGCAAGTACTCGTCGTATTCGTTTTGCTTCAATCTTTTTTACCTTTACTGACTAAATTTCTTGAATTTTACTATACAAGTACTCGTGGCATTCGATTTGAATAATTTTTTTACCTTTACTGAATACGTTTCTTGCATTTCGCTATGCAAGTACTCGTGGTATTCGATTTGCTTCATTCCTTCTTAGCTTTACTGAATTCATTCATCCTTACATTTTGCTATGTAAGTACTCGTTGTATTCGTTTTGATTCAACCTTTTTATCTTTGCTGAATACATTTCTTGCATTTCGTTATGCAAGTACTCGTGGTATTCGTTTGGCTTCAACCTTTGAACACAGGCTATGAATAGTACCAATTAGTACGCATACCTTCTGCATTTCACTATTCAGTGGATTAGACCATTTGATACTCTTAATTTTTGCTTTCCACTATGCACTTGTTTAGACCATCTGGAACCCGATATTTCTGAATTTTTCTATGTAATATATAGGTCCAATTAAGTCTATATGCATATAATATGTGGTAAATCCTCTTCACATTAATTTTGACATTATGAAATATTTTATCTGTGGTTGAACAATAAATATACATTTACGCCGATCTCTGGACACAGAAAAGTATCTGTAAAACATGAAAAATAAACATACGACAACAGTATTTCAAAATCTAGTATAAATCATACTTTTAACTTTACTGACCTGGTGTGTATATATCTGATTCGCCAAAACGCTTGCAGATACGTAAGGTGTAAACATAGATGGATCATCAAGCAATAGATGAAATAACTAATTTTCAAGAGTGTCTAGATAGGTTGCATGTTCCAACCTTGAAGTAACTCCATATGCACATCATATGTGGTAGGTTCTCTTGAGATTAATTTTTAAATTGTGGTAAATATCTACGCTGATGTCTCAAAACATAAGTATCTTTAAAACAGATAATATAAATATATTTCAACCGAATTTAAAATGTAGTATAAATCACACTTTGATCTGTGATGTAGTCACATCACTAAACGATACCTGAAAATAAAAAAAATATATATTAATCAATAAGTATTCAATATTAAAAGGTAATATCATGTAAATATACTTATCTGTATTTACAAGGTGATGACGTGGACATCCAGAACGTTGTACGGTGTCAGCGTGTCCGTGGGGTTTGCCGTTGTCAGCTACTCCTTGGCACGCTGCTTCTGTAATAAGAAATATGTTAATATTGCGTAATAGTAATTATTTATTGGTTAGTAGGGACATATATGTAATAAGTAGGAAGTAAATAAAATATATAATATAGAATATAAAAGGAAAATAATGTATAAGTGAATAAGTATTATGGAAGAAGCAATCGAAGACTGGATATTCAATTTATGAAATTCAAAAGGGAGTTATCAACAGAATAAAAAAACAGCTGCCAATTAATTGGCACATAACTTCCTCAAATTAAAATGTTGATCCTATATGTAATATATTACTCAAATATAGTATTATTTAATTATATAAATCAAAATTTTATAATATTTCTAAAAATATTTCGTTTCTTATAAATAAATAATATTTTATGATATATCTAAAATTATTTATATTTGTTTAAAAAGTATATTTAAAATGTTAAACGAATACCTCTGCATTCGCATGTTTTTTAAAAAACACTACATCTTTTCACAAACATAAAGAATATTCCTATAATTTTGTTCAATATTCAAATGTGATTTACATAAAAACAAATGATTCATATTTGCATATGTATAAATTATTGACTAAATAAAAACTGACATAGAAAGTTTTGCTTTACATTCATTTTGTAAGCTCATTTAGCTAATTAATTTCCAAAAAACAAAATCATTCAAATTTTTTTTTTAATTAACAAAAAAACTAATAGATATACTTAGTTAACCCAAAAATGAATTATTCAAAAATCGAAAAATGTCATTAAAAAGAGCTACTTGGAGGATAAATAATTAAAAAAAAATAAATAAACATGTTTATAACATGTTTTTAGAGAGTCAAAAAATTGTACAATTACAAAACTTTCTCTATAAGGAAGCAAAAGGGATTAAATAGTGAATAGAGTTTAATAAGAGAAAGATGGATAATTGATTTAAATAAGTAAATAAGAAAATAATTGAAGTGTACTTAAAAATGCACTAAGATAGTGCATACTTTATAAAATGATGAACGTTTAAAATTTCACCGTGATCAGCTGCGTTGTTGACCGCGCCGAAGACCTGTGAACATAGTGGACTGCATCACCTGGGGGGCCGTCTACTTGCGTATATGAACACATTCACAAACACACCACTCCGCGTCAGTGCCCGGGTAACGTCCCCGATGGTAAGGATCGCGCGCACGTGGTGAAACTTACTCGAAGCACATTGTTTACGTGCTGGCCCGCGCTCAGTTGCCGCCATCTTTAATCTAACCAGATTCAAGCGCGCGCACACTGAATACACGCGGTCCGTGCTCATATCGGCAAGGTGATTGCGTATATCGAGAATAGGGAATTCGGAACGCGTGTAGTGGGGGAACCCATGAGTATTGCAATATAATACACATGTTATTGTATAGAGAGTTTAATTTATATTCAAATAGTACAAATGACATAAATTTTAAAAATAAAATGGGCAAATAAACACATGTGTAATATATGTAAAATAAAATACATATAATAAATAAAAAGGGCAAATAAACTTGTGTATATGATGGCATTAGTCACATGTTACAATTAAGCCAAGGAAAAAATTTATAAATCGTTTATAATTATGATTTACCTGAAATCGAAGACCAGAACACTACGCGGCACGCTCCCGCGTTTGCTTATTCGCGGGAGCGTGCCGCGCAGTGTCCAATATATTTTCTATAGTAAAAATAAAATATATTTAATAACTTAATTAGGCAAATAAACATATGTATACAATGACATTAGTCACAATGTACATTTAAGCAAAGGAAAAAATTTATAAATCGTTTATAATTATGATTTACCTGAAATCGAAGACCAGAACACTACGCGGCACGCTCCCGCGTTTGCTTATTCGCGGGAGCGTGCCGCGCAGTGTCCAATATATTTACTACGGTCGAAAGCAAATATTTTGAGTCTGTAAAATGGGTGAAAGGAGATATATTCTTGTCTTACCTATTCAAAATTTACTTCCAAGATGTTTAAACAATTTTTAGAACGTTTACAATTGTCGATTCAGTCGAAATTCCCAATCAGGACACTACGAGGCACGCTCACGCGTTTGCTCATTCGCGGGAGCGTGCCGCGCAGTGTACAGTATAATTTCAATGGGAAAAATAAATATTTTGAGTCACTAAAATGTGCGAGAGGAGATATATTCTTGTCTTACCTATTCAAAATTTACTTCCTAGATGTTTAAACAATTTTTAGAACGTTTACAATTGTCGATTCAGTCGAAATTCCCAATCAGGACACTACGAGGCACGCTCACGCGTTTGCTCATTCGCGGGAGCGTGCCGCGCAGTGTACAGTATAATTTCAATGGGAAAAATAAATATTTTGAGTCACTAAAATGTGCGAGAGGAGATATATTCTTGTCTTACCTATTCAAAATTTACTTCCTAGATGTTTAAACAATTTTTAGAACGTTTACAATTGTCGATTCAGTCGAAATTCCCAATCAGGACACTACGAGGCACGCTCACGCGTTTGCTCATTCGCGGGAGCGTGCCGCGCAGTGTACAGTATAATTTCAATGGGAAAAATAAATATTTTGAGTCACTAAAATGTGCGAGAGGAGATATATTCTTGTCTTACCTATTCAAAATTTACTTCCTAGATGTTTAAACAATTTTTAGAACGTTTACAATTGTCGATTCAGTCGAAATTCCCAAACAGGACACTACGAGGCACGCTCCCGTGTTTGCTCATTCGCGAGAGCGTGCCGCGCAGTGTCGAGTATATTTTCTATGGTAAAAAATAAATATTTTGAGTCACCAAAATGGGCAAGAGGAGATATATTCTTGTCTTAACTATTCAAGTTTTACTTCCTAGATGTTTAAACAATTTTTAGAACGTTTACAATTGTCGATTCAGTCGAAATTCCCAACCAGGACACTACGAGGCACGCTCACGTGTTTGCTCATTCGCGGGAGCGTGCCGCGCAGTGTACAGTATAATTTCAATGGTAAAAAATAAATATTTTGAGTCACTAAAATGTGCGAGAGGAGATATATTCTTGTCTTACCTATTCAAAATTTACTTCCTAGATGTTTAAACAATTTTTAGAACGTTTACAATTGTCGATTCAGTCGAAATTCCCAACCAGGACACTACGAGGCACGCTCCCGCGTTTGCTCATTCGCGGGAGCGTGCCGCGCAGTGTCGAGTATATTTTCTATGGTAAAGAATAAATATTTTGAGTCACTAAAATGGGTGAAAGGAGATATATTCTTGTCTTACCTATTCAAAATTTACTTCCTAGATGTTTAAACAATTTATAGAACGTTTACAATTGTCGATTCAGTCGAAATTCCCAACCAGGACACTACGAGGCACGCTCCCGCGTTTGCTTATTCGCGGGAGCGTGCCGCGCAGTGTCCAATATATTTACTACGGTCGAAAGCAAATATTTTGAGTCTGTAAAATGGGTGAAAGGAGATATATTCTTGTCTTACCTATTCAAAATTTACTTCCAAGATGTTTAACCAATTTTTAGAACGTTTACAATTGTCGATTCAGTCGAAATTCCCAACCAGGACACTACGAGGCACGCTCCCGCGTTTGCTCATTCGCGGTAGCGTGCCGCGCAGTGTCGAGTATAATTTCTATGGTAAAAAATCAATATTTTGAGTCACTAAAATGTGCAAGAGGAGATATATTCTTGTCTGACCTATTCAAAATTTACTTTCTAGATGTTTAAACAATTTTTAGAACGTTTACAATTGTCGATTCAGTCGAAATTCCCAACCAGGACACTACGAGGCACGCTCCCGCGTTTGCTTATTCGCGGGAGCGTGCCGCGCAGTGTCCAATATATTTACTACGGTCGAAAGCAAATATTTTGAGTCTGTAAAATGGGTGAAAGGAGATATATTCTTGTCTTACCTATTCAAAATTTACTTCCTAGATGTTTAAACAATTTTTAGAACGTTTACAATTGTCGATTCAGTCGAAATTCCCAACCAGGACACTACGAGGCACGCTCCCGCGTTTGCACATTCGCGGGAGCGTGCCGCGCAGTGTCGAGTATAATTTCTATGGTAAAAAATAAATATTCTGAGTCACTAAAATGTGCGAGAGGAGATATATTCTTGTCTTACCTATTCAAAATTTACTTCCTAGATGTTTAAACAATTTTTAGAACGTTTACAATTGTCGATTCAGTCGAAATTCCCAACCAGGACACTACGAGGCACGCTCCCGCGTTTGCTCATTCGCGGGAGCGTGCCGCGCAGTGTCGAGTATAATTTCTATGGTAAAAAATAAATATTCTGAGTCACTAAAATGTGCGAGAGGAGATATATTCTTGTCTTACCTATTCAAAATTTACTTCCTAGATGTTTAAACAATTTTTAGAACGTTTACAATTGTCGATTCAGTCGAAATTCCCAACCAGGACACTACGAGGCACGCTCCCGCGTTTGCTCATTCGCGGGAGCGTGCCGCGCAGTGTCGAGTATACTTTCTATGGTAAAAAATAAATATTTTGAGTCACTAAAATGGGTGAAAGGAGATATATTCTTGTCTTACCTATTCAAAAATTACTTCCTAGATGTTTAAACAATTTTAGAACGTTTACAATTGTCGATTCAGTCGAAATTCCCAACCAGGACACTACGAGGCACGCTCCCGCGTTTGCACATTCGCGGGAGCGTGCCGCGCAGTGTCGAGTATAATTTCTATGGTAAAAAATAAATATTCTGAGTCACTAAAATGTGCGAGAGGAGATATATTCTTGTCTTACCTATTCAAAATTTACTTCCTAGATGTTTAAACAATTTTTAGAACGTTTACAATTGTCGATTCAGTCGAAATTCCCAACCAGGACACTACGAGGCACGCTCCCGCGTTTGCTCATTCGCGGAAGCGTGCCGCACAGTGTCGAGTATAATTTCTATGGTAAAAAATAAATATTTTGAGTCACTACAATGGGTGAAAGGAGATATATTCTTGTCTTACCTATTCAAAATTTGATTCCTAGATGTTTAAACAATTTTTGGAACGTTTACAATTGTCGATTCAGTCGAAATTCCCAACCAGGACACTACGAGGCACGCTCCCGCGTTTGCTCATTCGCGGGAGCGTGCCGCGCAGTGTCGAGTATAATTTCTATGGTAAAAAATAAATATTTTGAGTCACTAAAATGGGTGAAAGGAGATATATTCTTGTCTTACCTATTCAAAATTTACTTCCTAGATGTTTAAACAATTTTTGGAACGTTTACAATTGTCGATTCAGTCGAAATTCCCAACCAGGACACTACGAGGCACGCTCCCGCGTTTGCTCATTCGCGGGAGCGTGCCGCGCAGTGTCGAGTATAATTTCTATGGTAAAAAATAAATATTTTGTGTCACTAAAATGGGTGAAAGGAGATATATTCTTGTCTTACCTATTCAAAATTTACTTCCTAGATGTTTAAACAATTTTTGGAACGTTTACAATTGTCGATTCAGTCGAAATTCCCAACCAGGACACTACGAGGCACGCTCCCGCGTTTGCTCATTCGCGGGAGCGTGCCGCGCAGTGTCGAGAATAATTTCTATGGTAAAAAATAAATATTTTGAGTCACTACAATGGGTGAAAGGAGATATGTTCTTGTCTTACCTATTCAAAATTGACTTCCTAGATGTTTAAACAATTTTTAGAACGGTTACAATTGTCGATTCAGTCGAAATTCCCAACCAGGATACTACGAGGCACGCTCCCGCGTTTGCTCATTCGCGGGAGCGTGCCGCGCAGTGTCGAGTTATATTTCTATGGTAAAAAATAAATATTTTGAGTCACTAAAATGGGTGAAAGGAGATATATTCTTGTCTTACCTATTCAAAATTTACTTCCTAGATGTTTAAACAATTTTTAGAACGTTTACAATTGTCGATTCAGTCGAAATTCCCAACCAGGACACTACGAGGCACGCTCCCGCGTTTGCACATTCGCGGGAGCGTGCCGCGCAGTGTCGAGTATAATTTCTATGGTAAAAAATAAATATTTTGAGTCACTAAAATGTGCGAGAGGAGATATATTCTTGTCTTACCTATTCAAAATATACTTCCTACATGTTTAAACAATTTTTAGAACGTTTACAATTGTCGATTCAGTCGAAATTCCCAACCAGGACACTACGAGGCACGCTCCCGCGTTTGCTCATTCGCGGAAGCGTGCCGCGCAGTGTCGAGTATAATTTCTATGGTAAAAAATAAATATTTTGAGTCACTACAATGGGTGAAAGGAGATATATTCTTGTCTTACCTATTCAAAATTTGATTCCTAGATGTTTAAACAATTTTTGGAACGTTTACAATTGTCGATTCAGTCGAAATTCCCAACCAGGACACTACGAGGCACGCTCCCGCGTTTGCTCATTCGCGGGAGCGTGCCGCGCAGTGTCGAGTATAATTTCTATGGTAAAAAATATATATTTTGAGTCACTAAAATGGGTGAAAGGAGATATATTCTTGTCTTACCTATTCAAAATTGACTTCCTAGATGTTTAAACAATTTTTAGAACGTTTACAATTGTCGATTCAGTCGAAATTCCCAACCAGGACACTACGAGGCACGCTCCCGCGTTTGCTCATTCGCGGGAGCGTGCCGCGCAGTGTCGAGTATAATTTCTATGGTAAAAAATATATATTTTGAGTCACTAAAATGGGTGAAAGGAGATATATTCTTGTCTTACCTATTCAAAATTGACTTCCTAGATGTTTAAACAATTTTTAGAACGTTTACAAATGTCGATTCAGTCGAAATTCCCAAACAGGACACTACGGGCACGCTCCCGTGTTGCTCATTCGCGAGAGCGTGTCCGCGCAGTGTCGAGTATATTTTCTATGGTAAAAAATAAATATTTTGAGTCACCAAAATGGGCAAGAGGAGATATATTCTTGTCTTAACTATTCAAGTTTTACTTCCTAGATGTTTAAACAATTTTTAGAACGTTTACAATTGTCGATTCAGTCGAAATTCCCAACCAGGACACTACGAGGCACGCTCCCGCGTTTGCTCATTCGCGGGAGCGTGCCGCGCAGTGTCGAGTATAATTTCTATGGTAAAAAATAATATATTTTGAGTCACTAAAATGGGTGAAAGGAGATATATTCTTGTCTTACCTATTTAAAATTGACTTCCTAGATGTTTAAACAATTTTTAGAACGTTACAATTGTCGATTCAGTCGAAATTCCCAACCAGGACACTACGAGGCACGCTCCCGCGTTTGCATCATTCGCGGGAGCGTGCCGCGCAGTGTCGAGTATAATTTCTATGGTAAAAAATAAATATTTTGAGTCACTAAAATGGTGCGAGAGGAGATATATTCTTGTCTTACCTATTCAAAATTTACTTCCTAGATGTTTAAACAATTTTTAGAACGTTTACAATTGTCGATTCAGTCGAAATTCCCAACCAGGACACTACGAGGCACGCTCCCGCGTTTGCTCATTCGCGGAGCGTGCCGCGCAGTGTCGAGTATAATTTCTATGGTAAAAAATAAATATTTTGAGTCACTAAAATGTGCGAGAGGAGATATATTCTTGTCTTACCTATTCAAAATTTACTTCCTAGATGTTTAAACAATTTTTAGAACGTTTACAATTGTCGATTCAGTCGAAATTCCCAACCAGGACACTACGAGGCACGCTCCCGCGTTTGCTCATTCGCGGAAGCGTGCCGCGCAGTGTCGAGTATAATTTCTATGGTAAAAAATAAATATTTTGAGTCACTACAATGGGTGAAAGGAGATATATTCTTGTCTTACCTATTCAAAATTTGACTTCCTAGATGTTTAAACAATTTTTGGAACGTTTACAATTGTCGATTCAGTCGAAATTCCCAACCAGGACACTACGAGGCACGCTCCCGCGTTTGCTCATTCGCGGGAGCGTGCCGCGCAGTGTCGAGTATAATTTCTATGGTAAAAAATAATATTTTGTGTCACTAAAATGGGTGAAAGGAGATATATTCTTGTCTTACCTATTCAAAATTTACTTCCTAGATGTTTAAACAATTTTTAGAACGTTTACAATTGTCGATTCAGTCGAAATTCCCAACCAGGACACTACGAGGCACGCTCCCGCGTTTGCTCATTCGCGGGAGCGTGCCGCGCAGTGTCGAGTATAATTTCTATGGTAAAAAATAAATATTTTGAGTCACTACAATGGGTGAAAGGAGATATATTCTTGTCTTACCTATTCAAAATTTACTTCCTAGATGTTTAAACAATTTTTAGAACGTTTACAATTGTCGATTCAGTCGAAATTCCCAACCAGGACACTACGAGGCACGCTCCCGCGTTTGCTCATTCGCGGAGCGTGCCGCGCAGTGTCGAGTATATTTCTATGGTAAAAAATAAATATTTTGAGTCACTAAAATGGGTGAAAGGAGATATATTCTTGTCTTACCTATTCAAAATTTACTTCCTAGATGTTTAAACAATTTTTAGAACGTTTACAATTGTCGATTCAGTCGAAATTCCCAACCAGGACACTACGAGGCACGCTCCCGCGTTTGCTCATTCGCGGGAGCGTGCCGCGCAGTGTCGAGTATAATTTCTATGGTAAAAAATAAATATTTTGAGTCACTAAAATGGGTGAGAAGGAGATATATTCTTGTCTTACCTATTCAAAATTTACTTCCTAGATGTTTAAACAATTTTTAGAACGTTTACAATTGTCGATTCAGTCGAAATTCCCAACCAGGACACTACGAGGCACGCTCCCGCGTTTGCTCATTCGCGGGAGCGTGCCGCGCAGTGTCGAGTATAATTTCTATGGTAAAAAATAAATATTTTGAGTCACTAAAATGGTGAAAGGAGATATATTCTTGTCTTACCTATTCAAAATTGACTTCCTAGATGTTTAAACAATTTTTAGAACGTTTACAATTGTCGATTCAGTCGAAATTCCCAACCAGGACACTACGAGGCACGCTCCCGCGTTTGCTCATTCGCGGGAGCGTGCCGCGCAGTGTCGAGTATAATTTCTATGGTAAAAAATAATATTTTGAGTCACTAAAATGGGTGAAAGGAGATATATTCTTGTCTTACCTATTCAAAATTGACTTCCTAGATGTTTAAACAATTTTTAGAACGTTTACAATTGTCGATTCAGTCGAAATTCCCAACCAGGACACTACGAGGCACGCTCCCGCGTTTGCTCATTCGCGGGAGCGTGCCGCGCAGTGTCGAGTATAATTTCTATGGTAAAAAATAATATTTTGAGTCACTAAAATGGGTGAAAGGAGATATATTCTTGTCTTACCTATTCAAAATTGACTTCCTAGATGTTTAAAACAATTTTTAGAACGTTTACAATTGTCGATTCAGTCGAAATTCCCAACCAGGACACTACGAGGCACGCTCCCGCGTTTGCTCATTCGCGGGAGCGTGCCGCGCAGTGTCGAGTATAATTTCTATGGTAAAAAATAAATATTTTGAGTCACTAAAATGGTGCGAGAGGAGATATATTCTTGTCTTACCTATTCAAAATTTACTTCCTAGATGTTTAAACAATTTTTAGAACGTTTACAATTGTCGATTCAGTCGAAATTCCCAACCAGGACACTACGAGGCACGCTCCCGCGTTTGCTCATTCGCGGAGCGTGCCGCGCAGTGTCGAGTATAATTTCTATGGTAAAAAATAAATATTTTGAGTCACTAAAATGGTGAAAGGAGATATATTCTTGTCTTACCTATTCAAAATTTGACTTCCTAGATGTTTAAACAATTTTTAGAACGTTTACAATTGTCGATTCAGTCGAAATTCCCAACCAGGACACTACGAGGCACGCTCCCGCGTTTGCTCATTCGCGGGAGCGTGCCGCGCAGTGTCGAGTATAATTTCTATGGTAAAAAATAAATATTTTGAGTCACTAAAATGGGTGAAAGGAGATATATTCTTGTCTTACCTATTCAAAATTTACTTCCTAGATGTTTAAACAATTTTTAGAACGTTTACAATTGTCGATTCAGTCGAAATTCCCAACCAGGACACTACGAGGCACGCTCCCGCGTTTGCTCATTCGCGGAGCGTGCCGCGCAGTGTCGAGTATAATTTCTATGGTAAAAAATAAATATTTTGAGTCACTAAAATGGGTGAAAGGAGATATATTCTTGTCTTACCTATTCAAAATTTGACTTCCTAGATGTTTAAACAATTTTTAGAACGTTTACAATTGTCGATTCAGTCGAAATTCCCAACCAGGACACTACGAGGCACGCTCCCGCGTTTGCTCATTCGCGGGAGCGTGCCGCGCAGTGTCGAGTATAATTTCTATGGTAAAAAATAAATATTTTGAGTCACTAAAATGGGTGAAAGGAGATATATTCTTGTCTTACCTATTCAAAATTTACTTCCTAGATGTTTAAACAATTTTTAGAACGTTTACAATTGTCGATTCAGTCGAAATTCCCAACCAGGACACTACGAGGCACGCTCCCGCGTTTGCTCATTCGCGGGAGCGTGCCGCGCAGTGTCGAGTATAATTTCTATGGTAAAAAATAAATATTTTGAGTCACTAAAATGGGTGAAAGGAGATATATTCTTGTCTTACCTATTCAAAATTGACTTCCTAGATGTTTAAACAATTTTTAGAACGTTTACAATTGTCGATTCAGTCGAAATTCCCAACCAGGACACTACGAGGCACGCTCCCGCGTTTGCTCATTCGCGGGAGCGTGCCGCGCAGTGTCGAGTATAATTTCTATGGTAAAAAATAATATTTTGAGTCACTAAAATGGTGAAAGGAGATATATTCTTGTCTTACCTATTCAAATTTACTTCCTAGATGTTTAAACAATTTTTAGAACGTTTACAATTGTCGATTCAGTCGAAATTCCCAACCAGGACACTACGAGGCACGCTCCCGCGTTTGCTCATTCGCGGAGCGTGCCGCGCAGTGTCGAGTATATTTCTATGGTAAAAAATAAATATTTTGAGTCACTAAAATGGGTGAAAGGAGATATATTCTTGTCTTACCTATTCAAAATTGACTTCCTAGATGTTTAAACAATTTTTAGAACGTTTACAATTGTCGATTCAGTCGAAATTCCCAACCAGGACACTACGAGGCACGCTCCCGCGTTTGCTCATTCGCGGGAGCGTGCCGCGCAGTGTCGAGTATAATTTCTATGGTAAAAAATATATATTTTGAGTCACTAAAATGGGTGAAAGGAGATATATTCTTGTCTTACCTATTCAAAATTGACTTCCTAGATGTTTAAACAATTTTTAGAACGTTTACAATTGTCGATTCAGTCGAAATTCCCAACCAGGACACTACGAGGCACGCTCCCGCGTTTGCTCATTCGCGGGAGCGTGCCGCGCAGTGTCGAGTATATTTCTATGGTAAAAAATAAATATTTTGAGTCACTAAAATGGTGAAGAGGAGATATATTCTTGTCTTACCTATTCAAAATTTACTTCCTAGATGTTTAAACAATTTTTAGAACGTTTACAATTGTCGATTCAGTCGAAATTCCCAACCAGGACACTACGAGGCACGCTCCCGCGTTTGCTCATTCGCGGGAGCGTGCCGCGCAGTGTCGAGTATAATTTCTATGGTAAAAAATAATATTTTGAGTCACTAAAATGGGTGAAAGGAGATATATTCTTGTCTTACCTATTCAAAATTTACTTCCTAGATGTTTAAACAATTTTTAGAACGTTTACAATTGTCGATTCAGTCGAAATTCCCAACCAGGACACTACGAGGCACGCTCCCGCGTTTGCTCATTCGCGGGAGCGTGCCGCGCAGTGTCGAGTATAATTTCTATGGTAAAAAATAAATATTTTGAGTCACTAAAATGGGTGAAAGGAGATATATTCTTGTCTTACCTATTCAAAATTTACTTCCTAGATGTTTAAACAATTTTTAGAACGTTTACAATTGTCGATTCAGTCGAAATTCCCAACCAGGACACTACGAGGCACGCTCCCGCGTTTGCTCATTCGCGGGAGCGTGCCGCGCAGTGTCGAGTATAATTTCTATGGTAAAAAATAAATATTTTGAGTCACTAAAATGGGTGAAAGGAGATATATTCTTGTCTTACCTATTCAAAATTTACTTCCTAGATGTTTAAACAATTTTTAGAACGTTTACAATTGTCGATTCAGTCGAAATTCCCAACCAGGACACTACGAGGCACGCTCCCGCGTTTGCTCATTCGCGGGAGCGTGCCGCGCAGTGTCGAGTATAATTTCTATGGTAAAAAATAAATATTTTGAGTCACTAAAATGGTGAAAGGAGATATATTCTTGTCTTACCTATTCAAAATTTACTTCCTAGATGTTTAAACAATTTTTAGAACGTTTACAATTGTCGATTCAGTCGAAATTCCCAACCAGGACACTACGAGGCACGCTCCCGCGTTTGCTCATTCGCGGGAGCGTGCCGCGCAGTGTCGAGTATAATTTCTATGGTAAAAAATAATATTTTGAGTCACTAAAATGGGTGAAAGGAGATATATTCTTGTCTTACCTATTCAAAATTTACTTCCTAGATGTTTAAACAATTTTTAGAACGTTTACAATTGTCGATTCAGTCGAAATTCCCAACCAGGACACTACGAGGCACGCTCCCGCGTTTGCTCATTCGCGGGAGCGTGCCGCGCAGTGTCGAGTATAATTTCTATGGTAAAAAATAAATATTTTGAGTCACTAAAATGTGCGAGAGGAGATATATTCTTGTCTTACCTATTCAAAATTTACTTCCTAGATGTTTAAACAATTTTTAGAACGTTTACAATTGTCGATTCAGTCGAAATTCCCAACCAGGACACTACGAGGCACGCTCCCGCGTTTGCTCATTCGCGGGAGCGTGCCGCGCAGTGTCGAGTATAATTTCTATGGTAAAAAATAATATTTTGAGTCACTAAAATGGGTGAAAGGAGATATATTCTTGTCTTACCTATTCAAATTGACTTCCTAGATGTTTAAACAATTTTTAGAACGTTTACAATTGTCGATTCAGTCGAAATTCCCAACCAGGACACTACGAGGCACGCTCCCGCGTTTGCTCATTCGCGGGAGCGTGCCGCGCAGTGTCGAGTATAATTTCTATGGTAAAAATAAATATTTGAGTCACTAAAATGGGTGAAAGGAGATATATTCTTGTCTTACCTATTCAAAATTTACTTCCTAGATGTTTAAACAATTTTTAGAACGTTTACAATTGTCGATTCAGTCGAAATTCCCAACCAGGACACTACGAGGCACGCTCCCGCGTTTGCTACATTCGCGGGAGCGTGCCGCGCAGTGTCGAGTATAATTTCTATGGTAAAAAATAAATATTTTGAGTCACTAAAATGGGTGAGAGGAGATATATTCTTGTCTTACCTATTCAAAATTTACTTCCTAGATGTTTAAACAATTTTTAGAACGTTTACAATTGTCGATTCAGTCGAAATTCCCAACCAGGACACTACGAGGCACGCTCCCGCGTTGCTCATTCGCGGGAGCGTGCCGCGCAGTGTCGAGTATAATTTCTATGGTAAAAAATAATATTTTGAGTCACTAAAATGGGTGAAAGGAGATATATTCTTGTCTTACCTATTCAAAATTTACTTCCTAGATGTTTAAACAATTTTTGAGAACGTTTACAATTGTCGATTCAGTCGAAATTCCCAACCAGGACACTACGAGGCACGCTCCCGCGTTTGCTCATTCGCGGGAGCGTGCCGCGCAGTGTCGAGTATAATTTCTATGGTAAAAAATAAATATTTGAGTCACTAAAATGGTGCTGAGAGGAGAATATTCTTGTCTTACCTATTCAAAATTTACTTCCTAGATGTTTAAACAATTTTTAGGAACGTTTACAATTGTCGATTCAGTCGAAATTCCCAACCAGGACACTACGAGGCACGCTCCCGCGTTTGCTCATTCGCGGGAGCGTGCCGCGCAGTGTCGAGTATAATTTCTATGGTAAAAAAATAATATTTTGAGTCACTAAAATGGGTGAAAGGAGATATATTCTTGTCTTACCTATTCAAAATTTGACTTCCTAGATGTTTAAACAATTTTTAGGAACGTTTACAATTGTCGATTCAGTCGAAATTCCCAACCAGGACACTACGAGGCACGCTCCCGCGTTTGCTCATTCGCGGGAGCGTGCCGCGCAGTGTCGAGTATAATTTCTATGGTAAAAAATAAATATTTTGAGTCACTAAAATGGGTGAAGAGGAGATATATTCTTGTCTTACCTATTCAAAATTTACTTCCTAGATGTTTAAAACAATTTTTAGGAACGTTTACAATTGTCGATTCAGTCGAAATTCCCAACCAGGACACTACGAGGCACGCTCCCGCGTTTGCTCATTCGCGGGAGCGTGCCGCGCAGTGTCGAGTATAATTTCTATGGTAAAAATAATATTTTGATGTCACTAAAATGGGTGAAGGAGATATATTCTTGTCTTACCTATTCAAAATTTACTTCCTAGATGTTTAAACAATTTTAGGAACGTTTACAATTGTCGATTCAGTCGAAATTCCCAACCAGGACACTACGAGGCACGCTCCCGCGTTTGCTCATTACGCGGGAGCGTGCCGCGCAGTGTCGAGTATAATTTCTATGGTAAAAATAATATTTTGAGTCACTAAAATGGCGAAGGAGATATATTCTTGTCTTACCTATTCAAAATTACTTCCTAGATGTTAAACAATTTTTAGAACGTTTACAATTGCCGATTCAGTTCGAAATTCCCAACCAGGACACTACGAGGCACGCTCCCGCGTTTGCTCATTCGCGGAGCGTGCCGCGCAGTGTCGAGTATAATTTCTATGGTAAAAAATAAATATTTTGAGTCACTAAAATGGGTGAAAGGAGATATATTCTTGTCTTACCTATTCAAAATTTACTTCCTAGATGTTTAAACAATTTTTAGAACGTTTACAATTGTCGATTCAGTCGAAATTCCCAACCAGGACACTACGAGGCACGCTCCCGCGTTTGCTCATTCGCGGGAGCGTGCCGCGCAGTGTCGAGTATAATTTCTATGGTAAAAAATAAATATTTTGAGTCACTAAAATGGGTGAAAGGAGATATATTCTTGTCTTACCTATTCAAAATTTACTTCCTAGATGTTTAAACAATTTTTGAACGTTTACAATTGTCGATTCAGTCGAAATTCCCAACCAGGACACTACGAGGCACGCTCCCGCGTTTGCTCATTCGCGGGAGCGTGCCGCGCAGTGTCGAGTATAATTTCTATGGTAAAAAATAAATATTTTGAGTCACTAAAATGGGCGAAAGGAGATATATTCTTGTTCTTACTATTCAAATTACTTCTAGTATGTTTAAACAATTTTTAGGAACCGTTTACAATTGTCGATTCAGTCGAAATTCCCAACCAGGCCACTACGAGGCACGCTCCCGCGTTGCTCATTCGCGGGAGCGTGCCGCGCAGTGTCGAGCTATAATTTCTATGGTAAAAAATAAATATTTTGAGTTCACTAAACTGGGTGAAAGGAGATATATTCTTGTCTACCCTATTCAAAATTTACTCCTAGATGTTTTAAACAATTTTTGGAACGTTTACAATTGTCGATTCAGTCGAAATTCCCAACAGGACACTACGAGGCACGCTCCCGCGTTGCTCATTCGCGGGAGCGTGCCGCGCAGTGTCGAGTAATATTTTCTATGGTAAAAATAACTATTTTGAGTCACTAAAATGGGTGAAAGGAGATATATTCTTGTCTTACCTATTCAAAATTGACTTCCTAGATGTTTAAACAAATTTTTAGAAACGTTTACAATTGTCGATTCAGTCGAAATCCCAACAGGACACATACGAGGCACGCTCCCGCGTTTGCTCATTCGCGGGAGCGTGCCCGCGCAGTGTTCAGAGTATAATTTTCTATGGTAAAAAATCAATTTTGAGTCATCTAAAAGGGTGAAAGGAGATATATTCTTGTCTACCTATTCAAAATTTACTCCTAGACTGTTTAAACAATTTTTTAGAACGTTTACAATTGTCGATTCAGTCGAAATTCCCAACCAGGACACTACGAGGCACGCTCGCGGTTTGCTCATTCGCGGGAGCGTGCCGCGCGTGTCGATTATATTTTCTACGGTAAAAAAAATATTTTGAGTCACTAAAATGGTGCAAGGGAGATATATTATTGTCTTACCTATTCAAAATTTACTTCCTAGAGTTTAAAACAATTTTTGAACGTTTACAATTGTCGATTCAGTCGAAATTCCCAACCAGGACACTACGAGGCACGCTCCCGCGTTTGCCATTCGCGGGAGCGTGCCGCGCAGTGTCCGATTATATTTCTACGGTAAAAAATAAATATTCTGAGTCACTAAAATGGGTGAAGAGAGATATATTCTGTCTAACCTATTCAAAATTTAATTTCCTAGCAGTTTAAACAATTTTTAGACTCGTTTGCAATTGCCGATTCAGTCGAAATTCCCAACCAGAACACTACGAGGCACGCTCCCGCGTTGCTCATTCGGGGAGCGTGCCGCGCAGTGTCGATTATAATTTCTATGGTAAAAAATAAATATTTTTAGTCACTAAAATGGGTGAAAAGGAGATATATTCTTGTCTTACCTATTCAATCTCTACTTCCTAGCATTTTAAACAATTTTTAAACGTTTGCAATTGCCGATTCAGTCGAAATTCCCAACCAGGACACTACGAGGCACGCTCCGCGTTTGCTCATTCGCCGGGAGCGTGCCGCGCAGTGTCGATTATATTTCTTACGGTAAAAAAATAATATTTTGAGTTCACTAAAATGGGTGAAAGGAGATATATTCTTGTCTTACCTATTCAAAATTTACTTCCAAGATGTTTAAACAATTTTTAGAACGTTACAATTGTCGATTCAGTCGAAATTCCCAATCAGGACACTACGAGGCACGCTCACGCGTTTGCTCATTCGCGGGAGCGTGCCGCGCAGTGTACAGTATAATTTCAATGGGAAAAATAAATATTTTGAGTCACTAAAATGTGCGAGAGGAGATATATTCTTGTCTTACCTATTCAAAATTTACTTCCTAGATGTTTTAAACAATTTTTAGAACGTTTACAATTGTCGATTCAGTCGAAATTCCCAATCAGGACACTACGAGGCACGCTCACGCGTTTGCTCATTCGCGGGAGCGTGCCGCGCAGTGTACAGTATAATTTCAATGGGAAAATAAATATTTTGAGTCACTAAAATGTGCGAGAGGAGATATATTCTTGTCTTACCTATTCAAAATTTACTTCCTAGATGTTTAAACAATTTTTAGAACGTTTACAATTGTCGATTCAGTCGAAATTCCCAAACAGGACACTACGAGGCACGCTCCCGTGTTTGCTCATTCGCGAGAGCGTGCCGCGCAGTGTCGAGTATATTTTCTATGGTAAAAAATAAATATTTTGAGTCACCAAAATGGGCAAGAGGAGATATATTCTTGTCTTAACTATTCAAGTTTTACTTCCTAGATGTTTAAACAATTTTTAGAACGTTTACAATTGTCGATTCAGTCGAAATTCCCAACCAGGACACTACGAGGCACGCTCACGTGTTTGCTCATTCGCGGGAGCGTGCCGCGCAGTGTACAGTATAATTTCAATGGTAAAAAATAAATATTTTGAGTCACTAAAATGTGCGAGAGGAGATATATTCTTGTCTTACCTATTCAAATTTACTTCCTAGATGTTTAAACAATTTTTAGAACGTTTACAATTGTCGATTCAGTCGAAATTCCCAACCAGGACACTACGAGGCACGCTCCCGCGTTTGCTCATTCGCGGGAGCGTGCCGCGCAGTGTCGAGTATATTTTCTATGGTAAAGAATAAATATTTTGAGTCACTAAAATGGGTGAAAGGAGATATATTCTTGTCTTACCTATTCAAAATTTACTTCCTAGATGTTTAAACAATTTATAGAACGTTTACAATTGTCGATTCAGTCGAAATTCCCAACCAGGACACTACGAGGCACGCTCCCGCGTTTGCTTATTCGCGGGAGCGTGCCGCGCAGTGTCCAATATATTTACTACGGTCGAAAGCAAATATTTTGAGTCTGTAAAATGGGTGAAAGGAGATATATTCTTGTCTTACCTATTCAAAATTTACTTCCAAGATGTTTAACCAATTTTTAGAACGTTTACAATTGTCGATTCAGTCGAAATTCCCAACCAGGACACTACGAGGCACGCTCCCGCGTTTGCTCATTCGCGGTAGCGTGCCGCGCAGTGTCGAGTATAATTTCTATGGTAAAAAATCAATATTTTGAGTCACTAAAATGTGCAAGAGGAGATATATTCTTGTCTGACCTATTCAAAATTTACTTTCTAGATGTTTAAACAATTTTTAGAACGTTTACAATTGTCGATTCAGTCGAAATTCCCAACCAGGACACTACGAGGCACGCTCCCGCGTTTGCTTATTCGCGGGAGCGTGCCGCGCAGTGTCCAATATATTTACTACGGTCGAAAGCAAATATTTTGAGTCTGTAAAATGGGTGAAAGGAGATATATTCTTGTCTTACCTATTCAAAATTTACTTCCTAGATGTTTAAACAATTTTTAGAACGTTTACAATTGTCGATTCAGTCGAAATTCCCAACCAGGACACTACGAGGCACGCTCCCGCGTTTGCACATTCGCGGGAGCGTGCCGCGCAGTGTCGAGTATAATTTCTATGGTAAAAAATAAATATTCTGAGTCACTAAAATGTGCGAGAGGAGATATATTCTTGTCTTACCTATTCAAAATTTACTTCCTAGATGTTTAAACAATTTTTAGAACGTTTACAATTGTCGATTCAGTCGAAATTCCCAACCAGGACACTACGAGGCACGCTCCCGCGTTTGCTCATTCGCGGGAGCGTGCCGCGCAGTGTCGAGTATAATTTCTATGGTAAAAAATAAATATTCTGAGTCACTAAAATGTGCGAGAGGAGATATATTCTTGTCTTACCTATTCAAAATTTACTTCCTAGATGTTTAAACAATTTTTAGAACGTTTACAATTGTCGATTCAGTCGAAATTCCCAACCAGGACACTACGAGGCACGCTCCCGCGTTTGCTCATTCGCGGGAGCGTGCCGCGCAGTGTCGAGTATACTTTCTATGGTAAAAAATAAATATTTTGAGTCACTAAAATGGGTGAAAGGAGATATATTCTTGTCTTACCTATTCAAAAATTACTTCCTAGATGTTTAAACAATTTTTAGAACGTTTACAATTGTCGATTCAGTCGAAATTCCCAACCAGGACACTACGAGGCACGCTCCCGCGTTTGCACATTCGCGGGAGCGTGCCGCGCAGTGTCGAGTATAATTTCTATGGTAAAAAATAAATATTCTGAGTCACTAAAATGTGCGAGAGGAGATATATTCTTGTCTTACCTATTCAAAATTTACTTCCTAGATGTTTAAACAATTTTTAGAACGTTTACAATTGTCGATTCAGTCGAAATTCCCAACCAGGACACTACGAGGCACGCTCCCGCGTTTGCTCATTCGCGGAAGCGTGCCGCACAGTGTCGAGTATAATTTCTATGGTAAAAAATAAATATTTTGAGTCACTACAATGGGTGAAAGGAGATATATTCTTGTCTTACCTATTCAAAATTTGATTCCTAGATGTTTAAACAATTTTTGGAACGTTTACAATTGTCGATTCAGTCGAAATTCCCAACCAGGACACTACGAGGCACGCTCCCGCGTTTGCTCATTCGCGGGAGCGTGCCGCGCAGTGTCGAGTATAATTTCTATGGTAAAAAATAAATATTTTGAGTCACTAAAATGGGTGAAAGGAGATATATTCTTGTCTTACCTATTCAAAATTTACTTCCTAGATGTTTAAACAATTTTTGGAACGTTTACAATTGTCGATTCAGTCGAAATTCCCAACCAGGACACTACGAGGCACGCTCCCGCGTTTGCTCATTCGCGGGAGCGTGCCGCGCAGTGTCGAGTATAATTTCTATGGTAAAAAATAAATATTTTGTGTCACTAAAATGGGTGAAAGGAGATATATTCTTGTCTTACCTATTCAAAATTTACTTCCTAGATGTTTAAACAATTTTTGGAACGTTTACAATTGTCGATTCAGTCGAAATTCCCAACCAGGACACTACGAGGCACGCTCCCGCGTTTGCTCATTCGCGGGAGCGTGCCGCGCAGTGTCGAGAATAATTTCTATGGTAAAAAATAAATATTTTGAGTCACTACAATGGGTGAAAGGAGATATGTTCTTGTCTTACCTATTCAAAATTGACTTCCTAGATGTTTAAACAATTTTTAGAACGGTTACAATTGTCGATTCAGTCGAAATTCCCAACCAGGATACTACGAGGCACGCTCCCGCGTTTGCTCATTCGCGGGAGCGTGCCGCGCAATGTCGAGTTTATTTTCTATGGTAAAAAATAAATATTTTGAGTCACTAAAATGGGTGAAAGGAGATATATATTCTTGTCTTACCTATTCAAAATTTACTTCCTAGATGTTTAAACAATTTTTAGAACGTTTACAATTGTCGATTCAGTCGAAATTCCCAACCAGGACACTACGAGGCACGCTCCCGCGTTTGCACATTCGCGGGAGCGTGCCGCGCAGTGTCGAGTATAATTTCTATGGTAAAAATAAATATTTTGAGTCACTAAAATGTGCGAGAGGAGATATATTCTTGTCTTACCTATTCAAAATATACTTCCTACATGTTTAAACAATTTTTAGAACGTTTACAATTGTCGATTCAGTCGAAATTCCCAACCAGGACACTACGAGGCACGCTCCCGCGTTTGCTCATTCGCGGAAGCGTGCCGCGCAGTGTCGAGTATAATTTCTATGGTAAAAAATAAATATTTTGAGTCACTACAATGGGTGAAAGGAGATATATTCTTGTCTTACCTATTCAAAATTTGATTCCTAGATGTTTAAACAATTTTTGGAACGTTTACAATTGTCGATTCAGTCGAAATTCCCAACCAGGACACTACGAGGCACGCTCCCGCGTTTGCTCATTCGCGGGAGCGTGCCGCGCAGTGTCGAGTATAATTTCTATGGTAAAAAATATATATTTTGAGTCACTAAAATGGGTGAAAGGAGATATATTCTTGTCTTACCTATTCAAAATTGACTTCCTAGATGTTTAAACAATTTTTAGAACGTTTACAATTGTCGATTCAGTCGAAATTCCCAACCAGGACACTACGAGGCACGCTCCCGCGTTTGCTCATTCGCGGGAGCGTGCCGCGCAGTGTCGAGTATAATTTCTATGGTAAAAAATATATATTTTGAGTCACTAAAATGGGTGAAAGGAGATATATTCTTGTCTTACCTATTCAAAATTGACTTCCTAGATGTTTAAACAATTTTTAGAACGTTTACAAATGTCGATTCAGTCGAAATTCCCAAACAGGACACTACGGGGCACGCTCCCGTGTTTGCTCATTCGCGAGAGCGTGTCGCGCAGTGTCGAGTATATTTTCTATGGTAAAAAATAAATATTTTGAGTCACCAAAATGGGCAAGAGGAGATATATTCTTGTCTTAACTATTCAAGTTTTACTTCCTAGATGTTTAAACAATTTTTAGAACGTTTACAATTGTCGATTCAGTCGAAATTCCCAACCAGGACACTACGAGGCACGCTCCCGCGTTTGCTCATTCGCGGGAGCGTGCCGCGCAGTGTCGAGTATAATTTCTATGGTAAAAAATATATATTTTGAGTCACTAAAATGGGTGAAAGGAGATATATTCTTGTCTTACCTATTTAAAATTGACTTCCTAGATGTTTAAACAATTTTTAGAACGTTTACAATTGTCGATTCAGTCGAAATTCCCAACCAGGACACTACGAGGCACGCTCCCGCGTTTGCACATTCGCGGGAGCGTGCCGCGCAGTGTCGAGTATAATTTCTATGGTAAAAAATAAATATTTTGAGTCACTAAAATGTGCGAGAGGAGATATATTCTTGTCTTACCTATTCAAAATTTACTTCCTAGATGTTTAAACAATTTTTAGAACGTTTACAATTGTCGATTCAGTCGAAATTCCCAACCAGGACACTACGAGGCACGCTCCCGCGTTTGCTCATTCGCGGAAGCGTGCCGCGCAGTGTCGAGTATAATTTCTATGGTAAAAAATAAATATTTTGAGTCACTAAAATGTGCGAGAGGAGATATATTCTTGTCTTACCTATTCAAAATTTACTTCCTAGATGTTTAAACAATTTTTAGAACGTTTACAATTGTCGATTCAGTCGAAATTCCCAACCAGGACACTACGAGGCACGCTCCCGCGTTTGCTCATTCGCGGAAGCGTGCCGCGCAGTGTCGAGTATAATTTCTATGGTAAAAAATAAATATTTTGAGTCACTACAATGGGTGAAAGGAGATATATTCTTGTCTTACCTATTCAAAATTTGATTCCTAGATGTTTAAACAATTTTTGGAACGTTTACAATTGTCGATTCAGTCGAAATTCCCAACCAGGACACTACGAGGCACGCTCCCGCGTTTGCTCATTCGCGGGAGCGTGCCGCGCAGTGTCGAGTATAATTTCTATGGTAAAAAATAAGTATTTTGTGTCACTAAAATGGGTGAAAGGAGATATATTCTTGTCTTACCTATTCAAAATTTACTTCCTAGATGTTTAAACAATTTTTAGAACGTTTACAATTGTCGATTCAGTCGAAATTCCCAACCAGGACACTACGAGGCACGCTCCCGCGTTTGCTCATTCGCGGGAGCGTGCCGCGCAGTGTCGAGTATAATTTCTATGGTAAAAAATAAATATTTTGAGTCACTACAATGGGTGAAAGGAGATATGTTCTTGTCTTACCTATTCAAAATTGACTTCCTAGATGTTTAAACAATTTTTAGAACGGTTACAATTGTCGATTCAGTCGAAATTCCCAACCAGGATACTACGAGGCACGCTCCCGCGTTTGCTCATTCGCGGGAGCGTGCCGCGCAATGTCGAGTTTATTTTCTATGGTAAAAAATAAATATTTTGAGTCACTAAAATGGGTGAAAGGAGATATATATTCTTGTCTTACCTATTCAAAATTTACTTCCTAGATGTTTAAACAATTTTTAGAACGTTTACAATTGTCGATTCAGTCGAAATTCCCAACCAGGACACTACGAGGCACGCTCCCGCGTTTGCACATTCGCGGGAGCGTGCCGCGCAGTGTCGAGTATAATTTCTATGGTAAAAAATAAATATTTTGAGTCACTAAAATGTGCGAGAGGAGATATATTCTTGTCTTACCTATTCAAAATTTACTTCCTAGATGTTTAAACAATTTTTAGAACGTTTACAATTGTCGATTCAGTCGAAATTCCCAACCAGGACACTACGAGGCACGCTCCCGCGTTTGCTCATTCGCGGAAGCGTGCCGCGCAGTGTCGAGTATAATTTCTATGGTAAAAAATAAATATTTTGAGTCACTACAATGGGTGAAAGGAGATATATTCTTGTCTTACCTATTCAAAATTTGATTCCTAGATGTTTAAACAATTTTTGGAACGTTTACAATTGTCGATTCAGTCGAAATTCCCAACCAGGACACTACGAGGCACGCTCCCGCGTTTGCTCATTCGCGGGAGCGTGCCGCGCAGTGTCGAGTATAATTTCTATGGTAAAAAATATATATTTTGAGTCACTAAAATGGGTGAAAGGAGATATATTCTTGTCTTACCTATTCAAAATTGACTTCCTAGATGTTTAAACAATTTTTAGAACGTTTACAACTGTCGATTCAGTCGAAATTCCCAACCAGGACACTACGAGGCACGCTCCCGCGTTTGCTCATTCGCGGGAGCGTGCCGCGCAGTGTCGAGTATAATTTCTATGGTAAAAAATATATATTTTGAGTCACTAAAATGGGTGAAAGGAGATATATTCTTGTCTTACCTATTCAAAATTGACTTCCTAGATGTTTAAACAATTTTTAGAACGTTTACAAATGTCGATTCAGTCGAAATTCCCAAACAGGACACTACGGGGCACGCTCCCGTGTTTGCTCATTCGCGAGAGCGTGTCGCGCAGTGTCGAGTATATTTTCTATGGTAAAAAATAAATATTTTGAGTCACCAAAATGGGCAAGAGGAGATATATTCTTGTCTTAACTATTCAAGTTTTACTTCCTAGATGTTTAAACAATTTTTAGAACGTTTACAATTGTCGATTCAGTCGAAATTCCCAACCAGGACACTACGAGGCACGCTCCCGCGTTTGCTCATTCGCGGGAGCGTGCCGCGCAGTGTCGAGTATAATTTCTATGGTAAAAAATATATATTTTGAGTCACTAAAATGGGTGAAAGGAGATATATTCTTGTCTTACCTATTTAAAATTGACTTCCTAGATGTTTAAACAATTTTTAGAACGTTTACAATTGTCGATTCAGTCGAAATTCCCAACCAGGACACTACGAGGCACGCTCCCGCGTTTGCACATTCGCGGGAGCGTGCCGCGCAGTGTCGAGTATAATTTCTATGGTAAAAAATAAATATTTTGAGTCACTAAAATGTGCGAGAGGAGATATATTCTTGTCTTACCTATTCAAAATTTACTTCCTAGATGTTTAAACAATTTTTAGAACGTTTACAATTGTCGATTCAGTCGAAATTCCCAACCAGGACACTACGAGGCACGCTCCCGCGTTTGCTCATTCGCGGAAGCGTGCCGCGCAGTGTCGAGTATAATTTCTATGGTAAAAAATAAATATTTTGAGTCACTACAATGGGTGAAAGGAGATATATTCTTGTCTTACCTATTCAAAATTTGATTCCTAGATGTTTAAACAATTTTTAGAACGTTTACAATTGTCGATTCAGTCGAAATTCCCAACCAGGACACTACGAGGCACGCTCCCGCGTTTGCTCATTCGCGGGAGCGTGCCGCGCAGTGTCGAGTATAATTTCTATGGTAAAAAATAAATATTTTGAGTCACTAAAATGGGTGAAAGGAGATATATTCTTGTCTTACCTATTCAAAATTTACTTCCTAGATGTTTAAACAATTTTTGGAACGTTTACAATTGTCGATTCAGTCGAAATTCCTAACCAGGACACTACGAGGCACGCTCCCGCGTTTGCACATTCGCGGGAGCGTGCCGCGCAGTGTCGAGTATAATTTCTATGGTAAAAAATAAATATTTTGAGTCACTAAAATGTGCGAGAGGAGATATATTCTTGTCTTACCTATTCAAAATTTACTTCCTAGATGTTTAAACAATTTTTAGAACGTTTACAATTGTCGATTCAGTCGAAATTCCCAACCAGGACACTACGAGGCACGCTCCCGCGTTTGCTCATTCGCGGGAGCGTGCCGCGCAGTGTCGAGTATAATTTCTATGGTAAAAAATAAATATTTTGAGTCACTACAATGGGTGAAAGGAGATATATTCTTGTCTTACCTATTCAAAATTTGATTCCTAGATGTTTAAACAATTTTTGGAACGTTTACAATTGTCGATTCAGTCGAAATTCCCAACCAGGACACTACGAGGCACGCTCCCGCGTTTGCTCATTCGCGGGAGCGTGCCGCGCAGTGTCGAGTATAATTTCTATGGTAAAAAATATATATTTTGAGTCACTAAAATGGGTGAAAGGAGATATATTCTTGTCTTACCTATTCAAAATTGACTTCCTAGATGTTTAAACAATTTTTAGAACGTTTACAATTGTCGATTCAGTCGAAATTCCCAACCAGGACACTACGAGGCACGCTCCCGCGTTTGCTCATTCGCGGGAGCGTGCCGCGCAGTGTCGAGTATAATTTCTATGGTAAAAAATATATATTTTGAGTCACTAAAATGGGTGAAAGGAGATATATTCTTGTCTTACCTATTCAAAATTGACTTCCTAGATGTTTAAACAATTTTTAGAACGTTTACAAATGTCGATTCAGTCGAAATTCCCAAACAGGACACTACGGGGCACGCTCCCGTGTTTGCTCATTCGCGAGAGCGTGTCGCGCAGTGTCGAGTATATTTTCTATGGTAAAAAATAAATATTTTGAGTCACCAAAATGGGCAAGAGGAGATATATTCTTGTCTTAACTATTCAAGTTTTACTTCCTAGATGTTTAAACAATTTTTAGAACGTTTACAATTGTCGATTCAGTCGAAATTCCCAACCAGGACACTACGAGGCACGCTCCCGCGTTTGCTCATTCGCGGGAGCGTGCCGCGCAGTGTCGAGTATAATTTCTATGGTAAAAAATATATATTTTGAGTCACTAAAATGGGTGAAAGGAGATATATTCTTGTCTTACCTATTTAAAATTGACTTCCTAGATGTTTAAACAATTTTTAGAACGTTTACAATTGTCGATTCAGTCGAAATTCCCAACCAGGACACTACGAGGCACGCTCCCGCGTTTGCACATTCGCGGGAGCGTGCCGCGCAGTGTCGAGTATAATTTCTATGGTAAAAAATAAATATTTTGAGTCACTAAAATGTGCGAGAGGAGATATATTCTTGTCTTACCTATTCAAAATTTACTTCCTAGATTTTTAAACAATTTTTAGAACGTTTACAATTGTCGATTCAGTCGAAATTCCCAACCAGGACACTACGAGGCACGCTCCCGCGTTTGCTCATTCGCGGAAGCGTGCCGCGCAGTGTCGAGTATAATTTCTATGGTAAAAAATAAATATTTTGAGTCACTACAATGGGTGAAAGGAGATATATTCTTGTCTTACCTATTCAAAATTTGATTCCTAGATGTTTAAACAATTTTTAGAACGTTTACAATTGTCGATTCAGTCGAAATTCCCAACCAGGACACTACGAGGCACGCTCCCGCGTTTGCTCATTCGCGGGAGCGTGCCGCGCAGTGTCGAGTATAATTTCTATGGTAAAAAATAAATATTTTGAGTCACTAAAATGGGTGAAAGGAGATATATTCTTGTCTTACCTATTCAAAATTTACTTCCTAGATGTTTAAACAATTTTTGGAACGTTTACAATTGTCGATTCAGTCGAAATTCCTAACCAGGACACTACGAGGCACGCTCCCGCGTTTGCTCATTCGCGGGAGCGTGCCGCGCAGTGTCGAGAATAATTTCTATGGTAAAAAATAAATATTTTGAGTCACTACAATGGGTGAAAGGAGATATGTTCTTGTCTTACCTATTCAAAATTTACTTCCTAGATGTTTAAACAATTTTTAGAACGGTTACAATTGTCGATTCAGTCGAAATTCCCAACCAGGATACTACGAGGCACGCTCCCGCGTTTGCTCATTCGCGGGAGCGTGCCGCGCAGTGTCGAGTATAATTTCTATGGTAAAAAATCAATATTTTGAGTCACTAAAATGTGCAAGAGGAGATATATTCTTGTCTGACCTATTCAAAATTTACTTTCTAGATGTTTAAACAATTTTTAGAACGTTTACAATTGTCGATTCAGTCGAAATTCCCAACCAGGACACTACGAGGCACGCTCCCGCGTTTGCTCATTCGCGGGAGCGTGCCGCGCAGTGTAGAGTTTATTTTCTATGGTAAAAAATAAATATTTTGAGTCACTAAAATGGGTGAAAGGAGATATATATTCTTGTCTTACCTATTCAAAATTTACTTCCTAGATGTTTAAACAATTTTTAGAACGTTTACAATTGTCGATTCAGTCGAAATTCCCAACCAGGACACTACGAGGCACGCTCCCGCGTTTGCACATTCGCGGGAGCGTGCCGCGCAGTGTCGAGTATAATTTCTATGGTAAAAAATAAATATTCTGAGTCACTAAAATGTGCGAGAGGAGATATATTCTTGTCTTACCTATTCAAATTTTACTTCCTAGATGTTTAAACAATTTTTAGAACGTTTACTATTGTCGATTCAGTCGAAATTCCCAACCAGGACACTACGAGGCACGCTCCCGCGTTTGCTCATTCGCGGGAGCGTGCCGCGCAGTGTCGAGTATAATTTCTATGGTAAAAAATAAATATTTTGAGTCACTAAAATGGGTGAAAGGAGATATATATTCTTGTCTTACCTATTCAAAATTTACTTCCTAGATGTTTAAACAATTTTTAGAACGTTTACAATTGTCGATTCAGTCGAAATTCCCAACCAGGACACTACGAGGCACGCTCCCGCGTTTGCACATTCGCGGGAGCGTGCCGCGCAGTGTCGAGTATAATTTCTATGGTAAAAAATAAATATTTTGAGTCACTAAAATGTGCGAGAGGAGATATATTCTTGTCTTACCTATTCAAAATTTACTTCCTAGATGTTTAAACAATTTTTAGAACGTTTACAATTGTCGATTCAGTCGAAATTCCCAACCAGGACACTACGAGGCACGCTCCCGCGTTTGCTCATTCGCGGAAGCGTGCCGCACAGTGTCGAGTATAATTTCTATGGTAAAAAATAAATATTTTGAGTCACTACAATGGGTGAAAGGAGATATATTCTTGTCTTACCTATTCAAAATTTGATTCCTAGATGTTTAAACAATTTTTGGAACGTTTACAATTGTCGATTCAGTCGAAATTCCCAACCAGGACACTACGAGGCACGCTCCCGCGTTTGCTCATTCGCGGGAGCGTGCCGCGCAGTGTCGAGTATAATTTCTATGGTAAAAAATAAATATTTTGAGTCACTAAAATGGGTGAAAGGAGATATATTCTTGTCTTACCTATTCAAAATTTACTTCCTAGATGTTTAAACAATTTTTGGAACGTTTACAATTGTCGATTCAGTCGAAATTCCCAACCAGGACACTACGAGGCACGCTCCCGCGTTTGCTCATTCGCGGGAGCGTGCCGCGCAGTGTCGAGTATAATTTCTATGGTAAAAAATAAATATTTTGTGTCACTAAAATGGGTGAAAGGAGATATATTCTTGTCTTACCTATTCAAAATTTACTTCCTAGATGTTTAAACAATTTTTGGAACGTTTACAATTGTCGATTCAGTCGAAATTCCCAACCAGGACACTACGAGGCACGCTCCCGCGTTTGCTCATTCGCGGGAGCGTGCCGCGCAGTGTCGAGTATAATTTCTATGGTAAAAAATATATATTTTGAGCCACTAAAATGAGCGATAGGAGATATATTCTTGTCTTAACTATTCAAAATTAACTTTTTAGCATTTTAAACAATTTTTAGATCGTTTGCAATTGCCTATTATTCGAAATTCCCATCTAGAACACTACGAGGCACGCTCCCGTGTTCGCTCATTAGCGGGAGCGTGCCGCGCGGTGTCGATTATATTTTCTACGGTAAAAAGGAAATATTTTAAATAAATAATACGGGCCAATAAGCACATGCGTTTGATGGTACTGATTATAATTCTGATTATAATTTATAATTGTTTAAACGTGTATATTAGGTAGTTATATTCTCGACTTTACTAATATTTGTAAAATAATTTAACAAATTCCCATATTTATAATAAAGATAAAATGAACATGTAAGTGTGATATATTTTAAAAATAAAACGCGTTAGATAGCTAGTAGTTATTTGAGGTAATGTTTACAAGTCTCTTTTTACTGAGACATTGGTAAACCTGTAACGGGATACGATCATTAATCTTGATACTTATATGTACAATAACGGATGCACTGGCAAAACAAATTAGTCTTTCTACAATACATAAACACGATATTTATTATAATTCTGTTAGTGACATATGCCCGGTATATTAGTTATGGTATTTAGCGCCATCTTGCAACAACTATTTGCGCCATTGCTTCCACTCTAAGTATAATACCACAGACTAAGCGCGTCGCGCACTCTATCGACGAAATTGGTACTAAGCAAACTTTATCAGTAATATAAACTATTTATTTTTTGTTAATATTATGTAAAACGCAAATACAGAAGCACTAGATAATGGTGTAATATGTCTTTCTACAAAGTTTCAGGTCAATACAACAAGGACACCCTAAAAAAAGTTTGCACGGAAAAATGACTATTTTTTCCGTGCAAACTTTTTTTAGGGTGTCCTTTACATATTGACTTCAAACTTTGTATAAATACGTTTTATGTTATTATCTAGTGCTTCTGTATTTGCGTTTTGCAAATAAAACAAAAATATGTCCGTTAAATGCAATAATGCATCTACCTTACTCAGTCGGTAATAATCCAGTATGGCACCCCCTTAATATCAATACATTTTATTTATTGAGTACATACTGACTTTAGTGCAGAATCAATAATGAATTAACAAAAACTTTTCGACGAGGTATAAAACTAAAGTGGCAGGTCTCTAACGAGTGTGAAATACATTTGATTACTTTGTAAACTTTAATATATATATAAACATTTCTAATGCTAGATTTTCAATTTTACACCCAATATAAGAATTATGATACTAATCTGAAGGTTTAGTATAAACGTATCAACATTATTATTATTATTCAGCAATACATTATTAAATTTCACAAACTTGTCACTGTCAATTAATCATATTAATCATTATAATCTCAGATCTGATTTGTTGATATATTTTTGTATTAAATATGTATCTTCAGTTATTATAATAAGTATTATATAAGTATTTTTCGGGTATCAAATTCTCCTAAATTATGAATTTGGGAAAAACTTTTTAAATGTAATTCGTATTTTATATTACCTCTGTTAAAATTTGAATTTTCTTTTGCAATTACTGTTTCTAATAGAATGATCTTCAAAAATGCATTAATTAATATATTTAATTATTAACTTATTGTATATCATATGAATTTTTGGAAAAGTGTATGTTATTATACTTGATTAATATATATTTTATCTACAAATAATTTTGCATCTGCATTTAAAGCATTACATTGAATTTTAGATCCGTTATTATTATTTAGTACAAATTTAAAAATTTCATGTTTTATCAGTAATCAGTAAACTAATACACATTCTTTCAAGTTATGTCACATTTTTTTATTTTGCACTGAAAAAATACATATATTATCTATTGTAACGGGGTGAGTACTGAGTAATGTAAGGCCCCGGTTAGGCAATCTGCCCCAACTTACCAACCTAAGTATAACAGTCCGACGATGCGGCCGGGAATCACTTTGATTCCCGTGCAATGCCGTTAACAACGTCAAACACTCCGTTTGGCTTTAAGACAGTGTGTTGGGCCCTATGCCTAAAATTGCCAACTAGATTATACGCCAGAGAGGGAGATAATCGTTAGAAAGGACTATCACCGGGAAATATGTTATTAACAAGCGAGATATTGTGTTAGTCGACGAGAAAGATAATCTCGCCGAATCAATTTATTTAATAATAAACAATTATCAACAAATCGGACAATAACCATTGAGGGGGAGTCGTACCGCCGACTACTCCCGTGGTCCGCGCGAAAACGATCAGTAAAAAACCACTAGCGAACGCGTTATAATCAACCGATCTGGGAATAATCGGTTACGTAACCTGATGGCTGTGTCGTCACGCAGTGTGACGTATATGGCTCTGGCGTAGGAGCTGCCTACATATCACACGCGCGCATTCTTCCGTGAAGTGGCCCCGCGAACCACCGATCTAACTACCCGGGCGGGATTTGTTACGAAAGGGGGAAGTAAGGAGGAACGTCTCCTCACCTAGACCGTACAAGGTATATTGAGGTAAACTAATAAGAGATACGCTGATTTATACTTCTTACCTCGAATCTACCTCTCGCTCTCACTCCAATAGCCGGAACGCCTGTAGAAACTGTCCTCTCTATCTGTAACGAACAGCGGGGGCGTGCGGCTCTGCACGTCAACGTTGGAGGTGGTGGGGAGAGCAGTCTAACGCACCCACTCACACAAAGTTCTCCAACAGTCTTTTATGTTCCCGATAAAAACATCTCGGTTTCGTTAACACTGTCTCACACCGTGCGCGCGCTATCTTGATACTCTCCGCTGGGCGCGCACAACTCTCGCGCGTATGTGCGCGCGCAGCCCTCTCTATACTCTTTTCCGTTATTCATTTGAAAAAACAAAATTGAAATATATATATTACATAAATATTCCGCCGCCGAGTCTAAGATTTCAGGATTAGAGGTGACGCTTTATTTATATAAATATGTATATATACACATATGTATATATATATATATATATATATATATATATGTATATATACTAGGGGGCTTTCGCCCCCCTGCGCGCTTCGCTCGCCAACCCCCTATTTTTAATTTCAAAACGGATTTTCGTAATTAATTTATTTAATCTAATGTTTGAAATTGTATTATTTTTTCACTACCATGGACATCTTAGAAATTAAACAGATTCATACTACAATTTGGAGATACTGTTATAGTGCATTGGGTTTTATACCGAGATTTTAATTTTTTTTTTTAATACGATTATAATTTATAAATAAAAGTTTTTACCAAAATTTAGTGTAATGAAATCAGAATAAAAATAATAAAAAAAATAGAGAATTATTAAATGTTAACTGTAAATTCTAAACTATATCAATTCTTATAAAGTTTAAATTTATATTTTAATAATTATAAATGTTAATGAAAAATTAACTTACCAAAAATAGTAAAATGTATATACTTATTAAATTGTAGTATTTAGTAACAACTTATTAAATTTTGGATAATTTTAAACGGATCTAAATAAAACTTGTAACGGTGTGCTTGCCTGGGGAAAAATTATCGAGTTGCCCATCTTACATATATGTAGTTCGTGGCGAACAAACCTGTATAGTCTCGCCGACTAGATATCACGTACTCGATGATTAAACAAAATATACGACTATATATATGATGTTTACAAAATATTTCCCGCGCAGCGGTTACCTGTCTGCACACTTGCCGTTAAAGTTGTTTGGAAATCGAATTCCGATTTCCAACAACAACAGGTAAAACCATGTTAATCTTTCCTGAAATGGGCCGCGGAAAGAAAATTGAATGTGAGTTCGCGAGAACCCGTATATTTATAAACGACTCGAAGGAAGACGGAGGAACAAATATATACGCCGGTTCTAAAACTACAAATCAACGTAATTTGAAATAGATTAACGATTACTAGATTTATTGAGATAAAAATAAATAATTAGATACAATAACACTTATTATGGTTGAGGTCTTTATGCGCACGAGGTTGAGTCGTAAACGTCGACTCAACACGAGAGGAGAAAGGGGTACGCGAACTAACTATCTTAAAAATACTCGAACGACCGCGTTAAACAAAATATTTAATAAACGATTATAATTGTTCGCACGAAAAGTGATACTACTTACTTTATCTCTTTTCTTCGGCTCACGAATACAAAAGAACGAAGTGCTTCCTCTCTCTCGCTATCTTTTCCGCGGGATGTAAAAATGTCGGTGGGAGAATCCCTCGACCACCGATCACTTTGTTTTGACTGTGTGTGCAAAATCACTACACCAGAGAACACCGGAAAAATAATTCACGGTGTTACATGCCAGAAAATATATGTAAGAAAATATATGTAAGAACGACTCGGGGCTAACAAAGTCGCACGGATTCCTTATCGCTGGAAGAATGGCATTCATTTGTTTTTTTCACACTGAGGCAGCAAACCAAGCGGTCCAAAGGGAAAGACGGTTTAAACCAAAGCATGTTGGACCTCAGGCGTTAACCAGATACAACGGCCCATTGAAAAGGATTCACTATCAATGCGGTAGACAGGTCAATGGAAAAAACTTCCTAGACCACGTACGATTCTGCAAACAAGTTAGGCGAGGCACTACAGACCAAAATAGAACCAGACCAAACGAACATTTAAATAAGCGCGAATTGAACCCCGAAAATTGTAGCAACATCCGTATGAAGATACAGCGAAAGGACCGAAACTTTAAACAAGACTAGTTATAAACTAAACCGATGAATAATAATCAAATTTTTACTTTTTTTCTTTTGCTCGAGTTTTTATATAAAAAATTTTTTATTGTGAAAGGAAGAAAGAGGAAAAACGTAATCAAATCAAATGAAAACACTTACGACGAAAATAAAGAAAAGAAAAAAGAAAAAAAAAGAAATAATGACCAAAGACCAAATTGACCAAAAGTTAAATCGACCAAAGGATATTCTTTTTTTTGCTTTTCCTTTTTTTTTTATATATCTTAATACTTTTACATTTAGCCCTCTTTCTTACCTTACGAAATAAAATATACCACCTTTTGCCGAGGACGGCAAACGCCTTTAAGGGGGGGGGGAGGATGTTACATGCCAGAAAATATATGTAAGAAAATATATGTAAGAAAATATATGTAAGAACGACTCGGGGCTAACAAAGTCGCACGGATTCCTTATCGCTGGTCAAGGAATGCACAACATTGCAACTTTGACGAGCGAAGGCCAACTGCGTGACGTCAATGGGGGGAAGTAATTAGGAGTAGGGAAGTTCCTCTCCTAGTTCCTTCCTGACATTGCACTTGCCCCGGGCCCAGTTCTCTCCCAGCCGCGAGAAAATAATCTCCCTCGAGTTGTACGACAATTAGTGTCAGTTCTTTTTTTGTTGTTCGACAATATCCGCCCAGCTTCTTTATTTGTAATCTTATATTTTCCCGTTTTGTGATTTCTCTTCAATAAAGTTAAATTCTAAAAGAAAGGAGTAGAAATAACCAATTATTTATTCATCGAGCCCTAGAATCAACCAATATATATATATCCTTATCGCCTGGCTGTTCGAGTCTCCAAAAGGTAAGATCATAACATTAATTACTATTCCGCCTTATTCATTTGTATAATTATTTATACCTATATTGAACGGATTGTCAATGTTTCGACAGATCGTCCCTATAAATATATAACAAAAACTGGCGCCCGAACAGGGACACGATTATATGTCGAGATTTTATCCGACATTGACTATTTATTGTGCATGTATGACTGAAAATTTCCTTTTTTATTAAGTTTAAATACTTTAATAACTAATAAATTTTTTTTTTCTCCTTCAAGTTTCAATCTTTTCCTTTTTGCAAATTTATTATTAATTATTTGATCATTTTCTTCGGTTTTATTATTTGTTATTTTAATAAAATTAATGAAAGAAGTAACGATAAATAAATTTCTTGTCGTACCTTTTTAATGTAAAATGAAGTCATTGTAATTTTCACTTTGCCGTCGGAATATGATTAGAGTGATTTTAGTGAATATTATCGAAGACAGATTTAAATTAATTTCACCTCGTTTACAGATATTTTTATTTCTTTTTATCTCTTTTTCTTTCGTAATTTTGATTATTCGAGATTATTAAATTTTTATTTATACAACTTTTTGTGATCTTAATTTTTATTCATCTTTTGAATTTAATAAATTAACTTTGGAATTTGCCATTAAATACATATATAGGAATATCCAATTTAAATAAAAATTAACACCAAACACTTGTATTAATGATAAAATCATTATAACTAAAAAATAAATAAATATATACAATCCACATTCTTTTAATTAGATATAAAAATTATTACAAAAATATATAAATAAATTTTTATCGGAATATTAATATTAAATAATCAATAATATCATTTTCTAACGAATTATTATAAATAATACAATTAATCCTAAAGTTTTTTTTTACGAATAACAAATAATAAATAATATAAAATCAAATTAACATATGAATTTAAAAATATTAAATAAATTATTAATATTAATACATTTAATACAATAAATCCTAAAATTATTAGTAAAACTAATAAAATAGTAAAATAAAATAGTAAAACTAAAGTTTTATTGTATACAAATGTAACTATTCGAATAATAACTAACCTTTTATCAACTTCGACAATTTCGATTTGTAATTATTTAATCTAATTTAATCCTTGTTATTTTTTTTTATTTTTATACCTAATGACCTCACCCATTCTCTTTCTTTATTATTAATTTTTTTTCTCGTTGATAAATTAAATTTTGAAAAGGCAAATAATCTTTTTGAATGATTTCGCCTTGCCGTCGGATCGTGATTCGGGTCATTTTGTGAAATATTATTGGAAATTGATCCGAAGCAGTTTATTTGAAAATTAAATTTTTTTTTATTATTAAATATTTTAATAAACGTAGGTAAGCTCTTTAACACATTTTTAGCAAATTTCTGAACCACGGATCTCACCTATTTGAAGTATATTAGTGAGAGTGAACACTATCTTATTCTTTTATTTTAAAAATTTCTTCTTTTGGCCTTTCTTTCGTTTTCACAACGTTGTATTTATTCTTAAATTATCCATGTCATTTTATTGTATTTTACATTTCTTTTTTATTATTCGAACGGTAAAAGGCTGTAAGTTATTTCTATCATCAAAAATTCTGTTGTAAATGTAATTAATTATTCGTTTGTAAATTTTACCCTATATTACTATTTTTAATTATAAATACCTATTGCCAAAATTTAATACTTAATTTTTGTAGAATTTACTATCATTAAACATTATTAGATTACTCTTAATCGTGGTATTTGTTTCTTAACTTTTTATTACTGTCATTATTAACATTTTCATCTGATCATTAATTATAACCAGTTAACATATTTGTTTATAAAAACTTACTTCATCGATTGTCAAATAAGGATTCCAATAATTATGTATTTTAGAATTTTTTTTTTATTATTTTTATTTATTATTTATTCGATTTGATTTCCAATTACTGCTAAAATTTTGATTACCATTTATGAGAGACTATTGATTATTATTGTTTGAGAATCTGGTTATATTTATTTATGAGCCAGATATAAATTTTTGAAATTTTAAGCAAATATTTAATTATTGCTTAATTTTAATCGAATTGAAAGCTAAGCAAGTTTCAAACACTAAGGTGTTTAATTTCACCTTCTTTTTCCGGTTTCAAATAACGCAACCGCTAATATTTTAGGCTGATTGAAAAAAATATCTGATTTCTGCTTACCATTGATAAATCAAAAGTAAGCATTTTTATTATTTTAAAATTATTGTTTCATTTCCTAGTACTCAACTATCTTAATTTTTATTTATATATATTCCTCGAATTACGTAGGAAATTTTTATTTGTTAATCTTAGTGGAAACCGAAAACGCTGACAACTTTACTTTTTCTTCTAGTGAAATATAATTTTTTTTCTCTTAAACATTAAATGAACTTTATTGTATCATTATTAATTTTTGCGATCAATAACTATTTAAGTTCTACCTCTTGTGAACCCAATTTATTATTATTCAATTTATTTCTTTTTAATTAATTAAAAATCCTTACGTTTTTTTATTAACTAGTGTAATTCTGATAAATAGTTGTAAACAAATTACCATTTAACATTAGAAATTTTTTTTTGTATTGTTACGGTCCAGGTTATTATAGGAAAAGCTTGTAATATTTAAATATCAATTTGGAATATTTGTTTAGGCTACTACTATTTTAGAATCTTATTAGTATTCGTGTATTTTGACAAACACCAATTGAAAATTAAATTTGTTCGAAACTCACCTTTTTCGAAAATTAAAAGTGCCATAAAATTGCCTTCTTATTAGATAAGTTAAACAAGCAATTTTAATATTATGGATGGAATATTTACCCGACTAATAGACATAGGATTAGCAATCATAGGAATCTGCTTAATAGCATAATTTTTTTTATTAAAAATTTAAAACAAAAATAAATATTATATTTAGCTTGATAATTATTTTAAACACTTATTTCTACAAATATTGTAAATAGTGATATATTTTAAATTAAATTCCGGTGCTTGTTTTATTTTATTAAACAAGCGAATAAATTTAATAAATTTAACCTTGATAAATGTATAAGTTATTAACTGAAAACTGATTTGAGACCCTATTTTAATTAAAAAAATTTTTAATATTTATGATAAACCTCGATAAGTAAATTAATATAATAAATAAATTGAAATAACTAAATAAATAAATTGATATCTGTTTTCCATTGCACCGCTAAATTAATTAAGATCATATTAAAAACTAGGTTGATTAATTTTTGAAATTTTTGCTAATATTTTCTTTCCCTTTAATTCTTACGCCTTAATCATAAACGAAACGCGTATTAATTGATTAAAACATTTTTTTTCGGATAAAAACAGTAAACAAATTAATTTATAATTTTTGTTTATAAATCTCTACGTTGATGATTTATATTTATTTAAATTCAATTGATAGACAGTAAGATTATATAATTTAAGGTCTAAAAGCAAAACATCATAGGGCGACAACTTATGAATTATTTTATTTATTAATGAGAATAATTTAAATATAATAAACATATAACTTATCGAATTAAGACTAAAGAGACATAAAATCGTTACAATTTAAATATAATTAATAAAAATCATTTAACTTAAATAACTACGATAAATTTCCTTAATTTCTTCTATTACTTAAATAATATTGCTTACTCATAATAGAAGTATATTGACAAAAACCTTAAAATAAAATAACAGGAATTATACTAAATTAAGGCAAACGTTTTATTGATATAAAAAAAAAATAATAAATAAATTAATAATTTGGAATTAATAAATATTATCGAATACATAAATTATTCGTCCAAGGAGCTTTGATTATCACTGAGTTATTAATCAATAAATATTCTTTTCTTACTGCCCTTAACTTTTCTTTGTTTAAATTAATCGTTCGCATAAAATTCATATCAGTAGACCTTATCTAAAACTGAATAATACCCTTTCTTCTTAAACTTAAATAAAAATTTAACCTTTTTACCCACTTTGCCATATACATTAATTTGAAAGCTAAATTATATTTTTGACTCTACATTTACAATTTTTTTTTTATTATTTATGTACATAACTATATGCATATATAATTTTTTTTAAACAGCTTTAAACACCAATTATTAGATAAATTTATCATTAGATAAAGATTATTTCATAAATTATATTACAAGTAGCGTTTGTCTTATTACTTATTATTATTATTATTATTATTATTTAATAAATTACTGTAAAAATTCAACCCAAAAATATCGGATATTTTATTATAAATTCGGAAATGGCTAATCAGGAACAAAATCGGAATGACCCGTGGAACACCACCGCGGCCATGATGACCACAATGGCGAGTAGCTTCGCGTTACAAAATGCCCTGTTAGGCATTCGATTTTTCGATGGGCGTAATATGCCATTAAAAGATTTTATTCAAGACATTCGTAATGGACTCATATACGTTGCTCAGGACCAACAAGGACATTACGTAAAAGCCATATTAGTACGATTGCAGGGAAGTGCTAGGGACTGTACTTACGGGCAGCAATTTAACACGGTAGAGGAATTAATCAAACATTTAAAAACCAGATTCGCTCCAGGGAAAAATTATTCTTACTACGCAGGAAAAATAAACAATTTGCGCATGAGACAAGGAGACACCGTCGGAGATTTCTACGACCATTTAAATATCTTAATAAGCGGAGCCTGCAATGCTTTACAGAAGAGATCGACGGTGCTCAAGACATAAATACCTTAATGAAGCCATTAAACATCACAGCATTAGATGTTTTCATAAGAGGACTACCCGTAGACATCGCTCGTCAGGTGGACGCTAGCCACTCAAATAATCTCGAGGAAGCATATCGAGAAGCTGTAAGAATCGAGACCCGAATCGAGGCAAAAATTTTGCCCGACACGAGATACAAATATAATAGACCACGCGAACAAGATTGGGAAATGACTGAATATTCTGCCTCTTCTAGATACAGGAAACCTAATCATAATCAAAAATGGCAAGTTAACAACAGATTTTCTAATCAACCTAGACAAATAGGATACGTACAACAGGAAAATAGAGTGGAAAACAGACCGAGGAATTACTCGACGCAAAGAAATGATTATAATAACTTTGACTCCAGGCAAAATTATAAGGAATACAGACCAAGTAGTGACCAATCTCAATCACAGAATTACCGATACAATTATCAAACTAACTATCGCCAAAATAATTATTCAGAAAAAGGAAAAACTATGAGAACGACCCAAGAAACAACTATCGGAGAAATAATTATGAAAATCCACGATATGACAACAGTAATTATAGAAATAATTATTATAAAAACAATTATTCTTCTAACGGTCAAAATCAAAATTTCGCGAACCGGAACCCGCAATCTTATTATCAAAATCGAAACAATTATTATCAGCAGGGACCTCGAGAAAATTATCAAACTAGAGCCGAAAACCAAAGAAACTACAGACAAAATGATGAGCCTTTAAACTCCAACGGGGCTCGCCATGCCGAATTGGCGAGCCAAAGCTCTTCGAACCAATTGAGAGTGTCCAGTCTCAATCGACAAGGAACCAAATAATGCAAATAGTCCCCAATCACGAAGTGCAGGAGAACGGATTGCATCCTGTAATCGAAATTGTAAACAATATGAAGAAAATGACTATCCTACAGCGATAAGACTTCGCGTACCAGAAGGATCAAAACAATGCTTGACCTTCATGATAGATAGTGGAGCCTCCGCCAACTTAATTAAATTGGATGCACTTAATTCAACGACATTATATGACCCAAACAAAAAAACCGAATTATTTGGCATCACCAACGATTGCGTACCTACTTACGGCGTTACTTGGATTACTATTCGGGGTAATCCTGTTGAATTCCATATAGTACCTGATAACTTTCCCATTCTACAGGATGGAATGTTAGGAAGAAGTTATTTAAAACAAGAAGAAGCAGTAATCTCCTATCACTACAATGCCTTGATGATAAGTGGAGATGTTATGAACCCGATACCATTTATGCCTGATGATCTTCAGGAAGAGATCTTTAGTAAAAGAAATGTCGTCGAGATGGAAAATATTAATAGTAAAAATATAATGGCCGTACAGAATGAAACAGAAGAAAAGGAAATAAACACAAATGAACAAAGAAACAAAGAAATGACAAAAAAGGAAAGTTATATTTTAAAAGGTCGATCAAGACAAATTATAAGAATTAATCTATCACAAACTGAATTAAAGGAAGGATATTTACCAAGAATTGATGTAGATCATGAAGATATATATATAGGAAAAGGAATAGTGAAAAATGAAAATGGAAAATGTAATATTATGGCTATAAACACAAAAGAAGAAGATACACAAATAGATATAGAACCGAGAGTACTCTTGCCCTTTGAATATTATACGCCTGATTTTTATTTGGAAAATGAAAGTGAATTAGAAGAACCCATGTTTAAAAGTAATTATGAAAGAATAAATAATGTCAAAGATATGCTAAAAACAAATCATTTGAATGAAGAAGAAAAACAACACGTTGATGATCTTATAAACGATTTTAGTGATGTATTTTTGATCCCAGGAGAAGAGTTGCCATGCACAAATAAAGTAGAACATGAAATCCCGTTAGAAAACAATATACCAATAAACACCAAACAATATAGACACCCACCAAAACATTCCGAAGTTATCAATGAACAAATAAAAAAGAAATTAACTGATGGAATTATTGAACCATCAACATCACCAATGATTAGTCCAATTTGGATTGTACCCAAGAAACCAGATAGTCAAGGAAAACCGAGATGGAGAATGGTGATCGACTTCCGAGAACTTAATAAAAAAACTATTGGAGACGCATACCCACTACCGAATATCTACGACATATTTGACCAATTAGGAAAGTGTTTTTACTTTAGCCTGTTCGATTTGGCTAGTGGTTTTCAACAAATTCCTCTTAAAGAAAGCGAAAAATGGAAAACAGCATTTTCTACCCCAAATGGACATTATCAATATCGAAGAATGCCAGAAGGATTGAAGAACGCACCAGCGACTTTCCAACGTTTAATGGATCAAGTCCTTCGAGGACTACAAAACATCGAGATGCTTGTATATCTCGATGATATTATAATTTACGCGAAAGATCTGCATGAACATGATCGAAAAGCTCGGAAATTATTAGAACGCTTGCGATATGCAAAGCTAGTCCTTCAACCTGACAAAGTTGAATTTTTAAGAAAAGAAGTATCATTTCTAGGCCATATAGTAAGTGAAAAAGGCATAGAACCAGACCCAAAAAAGGTATCCGATGTAGAAAACTTCCCAATCCCACGTAATCAGAAAAATGTTAGACAATTTTTAGGTTTAGTTGGTTATTATCGACGATTTATAAAAGATTTTTCGAAATTAGCCAAACCCCTCAATGACCTTCTAAAGAAAGAAAATATTTTTGAATGGAAATCTGAACAACAACAAGCTTTTGACATCCTAAAAGGACATTTATTAAAATCCCCAATTTTACAATTTCCCGATTTTAACAAGACATTTACATTAACGACAGATGCTTCTGATTACGCAATCGGAGCAGTATTAAGCCAAGACATTGATGGGTTTGATCATCCAGTGGCATATCTATCTAGAACCTTAAATAAAGCCGAGCGAAATTATACTACAACCGAAAAAGAGTGTCTAGCAGCACTCTACGCGATGCATCAATTCCGACCATATTTGTTATGTAATAAATTTATATTACGAGCCGATCACGAACCTCTAAATTGGATGCATAATCGTACTGATCCAGGTCAAAGACTAATGAGATGGATGTTCAAATTCACTGATTACCACTATGTTTTTAAATATAAACCAGGAAGATTAAATGATAATGCCGACGCTTTATCACGTAATCCTGAGGTCGACGTTACAGAACAAGAGATAAATGAAAAATTACCCACTTTGAAAGTCCTCGTACTTAAAAGCAAAGAGCAAGAACCAAGAACGGAAACGAAAACAACGAGACCAAGAGCAAGGACCCTAGGAGATGCACCCAGTAAAACAACCCGAGGAAGACCGGTTGGGTCCAAGACTAAAAAAATTGCACCCAAATTAGACCACAGTGTTATAGCACAGAGAACGCGTTCCAAAGGAATCGAACCTGGAACATCACAAATAAGAGATACCGAACGACCCACGACATCAAAACAGAGTAACGATGAAACTACTAGCTTCCAGAGCAATAAAAGACTACCGCATAATGTATATGATTCAGATTTAGCAAGTAGCAACGACCAAAGACCACCCATATCTAACCCCAGACGAAGCTGTTTAAGAGATGAAACGACCATTGATTCAGACACCGATTCCACGACCGATGTTAACCAAGACCCAATAGAAATTGTAGTTACTCCAGCACCTTCCAGCGAAACTGAAAAGGCAACAGAACCTCATAGTGATAATGACGACGTATTTAATGAGTCCAAAGAAGGTGACTCCACCCTTAGTTACTATGAATTACAACAATCAATTGAGAAATTTAATAATAGTCTAATGCGTAGACTTGGTGGACCAATAGAAGAAGATGAGGAACCAACAAAAACAGTGACCGTAACACATTTTTCTGATGGAGATGAAATACCTCCGGAAGCCCAAGATGAATTATTAGAAATGGATCCGTATGACCCAGAAAATAACGATGACTCAATCATGGAAAGCAGGATAGAACAACTTGTTCGAAAAGCTGAACAAAGTACGCGACAGTCAGCTGCTGAGGATATAGACCCAACTGAGGAGGAAGAAAACAATCAAGCTGACATTGAATCTAACCAGGGTGATACGATAATTGACATTAGACCGATTCCATGAGCGATCTCTATAACACCCACAGTAAGAACAGGAATTCCCCAAGCTCGAAGTACACCGCTTGTTGAAAACAATATCAATAAGATACCCCGATTCAACCCTCTAGATTGCATCCAGGAAGAAGGAAAATCTATAGATCCAATTGAATTAAACTTTACCAACCCACCCAAAATTGACTTCCCAATATTTTACCCAATACCTCCACCACAAGAACCCATTAATCAGTATAAACCGCTTAGCGAAAATGATATAGTTATCAGTGAATCGGAACCATTATCAGATTTACCAATACTTATGAAAAATAGTTTAATCACGACCCGACAATGCCTAATGTATAAACGAGATAATTTAGTGAATTTTATTTCCCGAGATTGCGAAGCAAGCAACTCAACTATAACGTTATTAAGTGAAATAGAAGGAAAAGATCTAAAGACTCTTAAATATAAACGACCCAAAATATGCCAAATTTTAGTCACGCCATATAAAAATCATAACATTTTTTCATTAGTTATAAAAGATAAACATTACGACTCTTTAGAAGTAAGCGTATTAAAAACAACCCTTCGAAATTTAAAAGCTATTTTAATTCAAAAAAATTTACATAGCTTTCGAATAGCTAGAAAAGGTGATTTCACCGATGTCCTTGAACCCGGATTATTGACTGAAATATTATACAACATATTCGAACATTCACCTATAAAAATTACCATGTGTTACGGAAAAGTAGAACTACCATCGACTGAAGAAAGGCAAAATATTACATCAACATTGCATGACACTTTGATAGGAGGACATAAAGGAGTAAATCAGACGTACTAAAAAATTAGAGAAAGATTTTACTGGCCGAGAATGAGAAACGATATACTAGATTACATTCGAAATTGTCCGGACTGTCAAGAAAAGGAACTAGACCGAATAAAAACAAGAGAACCAATGATAATAACCGACACTCCTATAGACGCTTTCGACAAGGTATCTATTGACACCGTGGGGAAATTAAGAACGACACCTTAAGGAAATTGCCACATATTAACGATGCAATGCAATCTGACCAAATATCTAATAGCAGTTCCGATCCCGAACCTTAGAGCGACGACTATAGCTGACGCACTAGCCAGACATTTAATTTGTCAATTTGGAGCCCCAAGAGCAATTTTATCAGATCGAGGAACAAGTTTCTTATCAGAAATAGTGGAAACTATGCTACATACATTTAAAATAAACCATTTGACCACGTTCGGATACCGACCATAAACTAATGGCCAATTAGAAAGGAGCCATGCACCACTAATGGATTTTCTAAAATGTTATTCAGAAAATTTTGATGATTGGGACAGATTGATACCCTTTGCCATATTTACTTACAATACTAGCGTGCATTCTGCCACTAACTACACCCCCTACGAATTAGTATTCGGAAAAATAGCTCGATTCCCAATGTATATTCCAAATCATGAAAAATTACATACATACAATTCGTTTTTACGTGATTTAATTACACGACTAAATGAAATACGAATTAACGCCGGTAAAAACCAGATTAAAGCCAAGTATAAGTCGAAAGAGAGATATGATAGGAAGACGAAAACGTTTGATGCGAAAATAGGTGATTATGCATATATATTGAATGAACCGCGAACATCTAAATTTGACTCATATTATAAGAAACCCTTACAAATTATAGAAATATTAGGGCGCAGCAATGTCATATTAGAACTACCCAATGGAAAAAGAATCCGAAAACATATTAATAAATTAAAACCCGCCCCCATACGCAAAACTCTTATCAAATAAATTATTATTTGTTTCTGTTTTCCAGCTATTTCTCTTATAATGAAAATATCCACAGTCTACACATTCTTACTTTTACCTTTACTCTTACGGACAGTGACCATGACAAATGACCCTTATGACATCGAGAAATTAAACTCAATATCCGGAATATATTATGAAAGAATAGGAAATTTAAGAATAAAGAAAGCAGATTGGCAAATAGCAATCTATATCGATGCCGAGAAATTTTTAAATAACCACTCAGGTCTCAAAATTGACGACCAAGTTTATTTACAATGTAAAAATGCTATTTTTACCTGGAAATGTGACATGTCACTGGACCAAGAGTTAATCAACATAAAAAATAACACTCTTCGAGAACTCCAAAAAGAAATAAATATCGTATTCTCAGACTTAAAATATACGCCAAAGAACGACAAAGGTACACCATACACCATCAGAAGAAGACGATCAGCGCCGTTAGGAATTATAGGAAGCGTTAGCAAAAGCCTCTTCGGAACAGCAACCATGGAAGAAATAGATGAAATCAATAACAACATAGACCAAATTTATGAAGACCAAAAGGAAATAATTAATCTAAGTAATAAAAAAACCCATATAATTAATACTTCGCTAGACCACCTATACAACGTTACAAATCAACATTCAAAAACTTTACAAACTTTATTAAAAATTATTAAAGATAGAGTAGGAGGATTATCCACCAAGGAAGAACACATCGATTACGTTCTAGAATTTATGAATTACGCAAGAAAAGTTGAAGCCATTTTCGACCATCTAATAAATAGTAATAAAAAAATACATCCGCGATTGTTGAAAACCAATCTAATCAGATAAATAGTAGACGATATTCATCGAGAAGTGAATTATTTTAAATTACCTATTCCTTATTAACACCTACAAGCAGAAGAAATTTCTAACACAGCTGATATTACTACGAGCTACCATAACGGACAAGTATTAGCCACCTTACATCTACCGCTAGTAGATCAAAAATCATTTAATTTGTATAAAATACATTCTTTGGCTGTACCACAGGAAATAGAAAATAAAACTATCGGATTCGCCTACGTTAAAACGAGCCATTCTTACATAATAGTGAGCGAGGACCATAAACAATATCTCAAAGTGAATTATGACGTACTCAACGATTGCCAACATCTAATCTACGGACATATTTGTTCATTAAAAGAACCACTCAAGGAAGCATCAATTCAAGATGATTGCGAATTGTCAATGCTGATGAGACCAAATATCAAAAACATAAAAACTTGTGAAATTATATACCATCACAACCTTCAAACCAAATGGAAGTACCTACAAGAAGATGAAGCATGGCTATTTTCTACAGCCAAACCAGAAATGCTAAGAATCACATGTCCAGAAAAATCAGACATAATTACGACCCTAAAAGGAGTTGGAATATTAAGGATTGCACCAACCTGCACCGGACACACAGACCGAGTTACCTTAATCATTATTGAAAAGTCGAGAAACCCGAATAGATACACTTACAAACCAGAAATTAACTTACAAATTGCAAACCTGTACCCAATTTTTAAACATCATGACGACGAAACTGACAAACTGGACGTAATCAAGGAACTAACCTTTGACCACCCACTCTGGAAACATAAGGAGGAAAAGTTGATTGATATATCAACAAGGCTGGACCAAATCAGGCAGCACAAGAGAAGTCAAAATCATTATAGTTTATTGGACATTTGGAAGCTTTTCATTGCACATTTTATTAATTTTAACCCTCATATCATTAGTTGGTTATTGGGTTAACACTAAGGTTAAATCTAAAAGGACCTCAACTAAATCTAATGCCCTAACAAAGGTAGCACCACAGACAGATGACCGACGACGAGACCATGGTACTGATACTATTTTTATTGTTCCTAAAAATTCCCATTACGCTTCTATCCCAACTAACCTACACCATTCTCAATCTGACGCATTACCCAAACAATCAGCAGAATTAGACTAACTATAAGCCTATAGCATAAAAAGAAACACAAGAGTCATAACACATTTGGTCACCATTAACATCAACTCACTCCATCAGAAATACAGAAATTAATTGAAATTTTATGATTACAGATATCGACCAAAAATAAAAATAAATAATAAAAAAAAAATAAAAAAAATAACAATGGCAAACGGATCAAATACAAGATACAAGCGGGAAGAAAGTGCCAAGAACGCGAAGGAATATGGAAAATTGAAACCAGCAACCACAACTGAGACCAAAAAAAAATGACCAAGAATATGAAACTCAATCGACCGATGAGTCGCTGATATCGGTCGGACGAGAGTTCAAAGAACCAGAAAACAAGGTGCGCCAAGTGGTTGACGAATCAGGAAGGCGCATTCACATCCTAGTACCAGACCATTTATCCGATCAAGACATCTACGACACCTTCTCCGATCACGGGGACATAGAATATGTCCATCTAATTGAACAAACGAATAATGTAAGAATGGCATTCATTTGTTTTTTTCACACTGAGGCAGCAAACCAAGCGGTCCAAAGGGAAAGACGGTTTAAACCAAAGCATGTTGGACCTCAGGCGTTAACCAGATACAACGGCCCATTGAAAAGGATTCACTATCAATGCGGTAGACAGGTCAATGGAAAAAACTTCCTAGACCACGTACGATTCTGCAAACAAGTTAGGCGAGGCACTACAGACCAAAATAGAACCAGACCAAACGAACATTTAAATAAGCGCGAATTGAACCCCGAAAATTGTAGCAACATCCGTATGAAGATACAGCGAAAGGACCGAAACTTTAAACAAGACTAGTTATAAACTAAACCGATGAATAATAATCAAATTTTTACTTTTTTTCTTTTGCTCGAGTTTTTATATAAAAAATTTTTTATTGTGAAAGGAAGAAAGAGGAAAAACGTAATCAAATCAAATGAAAACACTTACGACGAAAATAAAGAAAAGAAAAAAGAAAAAAAAAGAAATAATGACCAAAGACCAAATTGACCAAAAGTTAAATCGACCAAAGGATATTCTTTTTTTTGCTTTTCCTTTTTTTTTTATATATCTTAATACTTTTACATTTAGCCCTCTTTCTTACCTTACGAAATAAAATATACCACCTTTTGCCGAGGACGGCAAACGCCTTTAAGGGGGGGGGGAGGATGTTACATGCCAGAAAATATATGTAAGAAAATATATGTAAGAAAATATATGTAAGAACGACTCGGGGCTAACAAAGTCGCACGGATTCCTTATCGCTGGTCAAGGAATGCACAACATTGCAACTTTGACGAGCGAAGGCCAACTGCGTGACGTCAATGGGGGGAAGTAATTAGGAGTAGGGAAGTTCCTCTCCTAGTTCCTTCCTGACATTGCACTTGCCCCGGGCCCAGTTCTCTCCCAGCCGCGAGAAAATAATCTCCCTCGAGTTGTACGACATTTAGTGTCAGTTCTTTTTTTTTTGTTCGACAATATCCGCTCAGCGTAATTGTATTTACTGGAATTGAATTTATTGGAATTTTAATAAGTTTCTGGTATTTATTCAATTATATAACAGGTATAACTGCTTACACCTACTGCTTTGTGTTTGTAAGCAGCTTAGAGATTGAAAAGTATCAGTAACTAACATTAAATAGTATATTTTAGTATTATTAAAGAATATTAGTGCCATGTTGTTTGAATGCAAGTATACGGTTACTCTGTTTTTTTCATAAAATGCACTCGCTCTCTTTTTTTAAGAAATTTGCCTAAAATCACCATAACTTTGTCTAAAATGCTCTGCCGCACTCAAACTTTGCATCATTTTGAAGGTAATTAATCATCGATGAATTAGATTCTTGGATGGATAAAATATTTTTGATCGTACAACCCTTTTTTTTACTATAAAGGTTTTTATTAATTATAACTATATTCAATGTGTTAAACTAATGTAAATAAAATATTTCAACAGATTCTTCTTGAAATTTATAAACTTTATCAAATTTAATGTATATAAGAAAAAATTGTTAGATTTTGAGTTATTAAGTGATAAAAATGGCCATAAAGTCATTTTTTTCAAAAAATTCGATTTTTTGATTGGCTACAGCTCTGGTACTAATTGAAATTTAGGTCTAAAAATTTAGCTACACTCTATTTGAGTAATTTTTTACTGATTCCATACATTAAAACAAAATTCTATTTTTTAAATGGATCACTTCACATGGAATCTCCCATATATATATATATCCTTATCGCCTGGCTGTTCGAGTCTCCAAAAGGTAAGATCATAACATTAATTACTATCCCGCCTTATTCATTTGTATAATTATTTATACCTATATTGAACGGATTGTCAATGTTTCGACAGATCGTCCCTATAAATATATAACACACGGTATCACGATCAAAAACAACCGGTAAAACCACACGGAAAACTTGTAGAGAGAAAATATTTTAACCGGGATATATCGTCACACGTGTCGTCGTGATCTCACTTGTGTCTCTGTAGTCCTGCGCGCGCGACTCTCTCCCGAATTCTGATTATCATTGCGCGGGTATCAGCCGTTCGAGTCGTTGGCTATAACTATATATAGCGCTCGTGTTTACCTACCTAATTCGTATAATGGTGAGTGAATATCACTTACCATTACAAACTTCACCTCCTAAAATTAATTTATTATATAAAAGTTCTATGTCATTAATATTTTGTACTTTTAGCGTAATAAAACTTTCTTCTTAAATAAATAAACTTTTGTATTAATTTGAAAGAACTATTTATAATATTTTAGCGGCATATAAATAAAAACCTGTTTCTTCCATTTCTCCCGTAATTCGTAACCTGTACTCTCTTTCAAAATTTGCGTTTTAATCCATAATTATTTCCAATTTATTTTTCCCTTTAGTTACAGAGCCCATATATTTATTTTGATTATTATAAACAAATTCATTCATTAAATAACCCTCTGTTTCTAATAAATACATAGTTGCTTATTTAAAATATTCTTTTATATAAATATACATTATGTACTCACTTATATATCCATACAATTTTGAAATTTTAATTTAAAAAATATTTAAATTCAATGCTCCTAAATTAATAATTTTAGAAAAACTTTTTAAATGTAATTCGTATTTTTTATTGCCACCGCTAATATTTCTATTTCCTTTTGCCATTACTGTTTATAATAGAATTATCTTACAAATGCGATAATTAATGTATTTAATTTTTAACCTATTGTATGCACGAACACACGCACGCACGCGCACAAACATACACACACACACACACACACACACACACACACACACACACACACACACACACACACACACACACACACACACACACACACACACACACACACACACACAGACACACGCACATACACACAAGCACTCGTGTACCAGCTCCAATCGATGATTAACAGGGCAGCAGGTCTGAACAAAAGTGGCCGCCCACCTATTTACTGGTGGAATGAGAATATCGCAAAATTACGCCGTGAGTGTTTGAGGACTCGTCGACTGCACCAAAGAGCTCGGAACCAGCCGCGGTACCAAGAACTAACCGCGGCCTACGAGGAAAAACGAAAAGAGCTCAAGGCTGCTATTAAAGCAGCTAAACGCAAGTGCTAGCGCGAATTTTGCGAGGAAGTGAACCGCGATCCCTGGCGTAAGCCCTACAAAATGGTGATGAATAAGATCAAACCCAGGGGCGCCTCAATGCCATCGTGTCCACATTTTCTTGACAGAGCGGTGCGACACCTATTCCCACAACATCAGGAACGGGCAAATCTTACTAGGACGTTTAAACTCTCGGTAAATAGAATAATTGTTATCGAAATATGATATTATCAGATCAAAGTGTAGTTTCAAACTGTCCCAACTTTGATCCCAACAGCGATAATTAACTTGATAACATAGTGATAATATCCTCCTAAATTTATAAATGTTCTACTACACTGTTTCGTTTGGAAAACTCACAGGTAGACTGTCATGCTCAACTGACTGTGCTACAACCACTTCTTTATGTATCTATGATTGCCCCACCACTTTCGGGGGTTATTTACTTTAAGTAGATGTAAAGTAGTACATCAACGTAGTAAGGGTGTACATAAAATAAATTTCTAAAAATAATATTGAATTTATTTATGAATGCGCATTAACAGATGGTGCACTGTTTGTTTGGCTGTAAAAATCAGATGGTACAAGAAAAATAAAAATTATGCACCTTTACATATAAGAAATAGACAAAGTTTGTCATTAATATATGTAATAATAAAAAGGGAGTGAATTAGAATGTTGGAAAAGAAAAGAGACACAATTGTTAACACATCACAGATATTATTTATTTTAAACTACATTAATGTTAAATAAACTTTCTAGAAATACATGATTGATTAAAATATTCTAAACCACGTGAGAATTCATCAGCAAACGCAAACACTCTCTTACATTTTTTATGTAATAGTTTATTACAAATTTTTTTGTAAAAATTAATAGCTAATTTATCATTTTTTATAGTAATTTGTGTGACTAATTGAGAAAACGTGTTGAGATTTCCACCTTGACACATATGATGTAAAAATATTATACAGTATTGACCACACTACATCGAATCGGCACTTTCAAGTTTCTTAGTATTATATTGGAATCTTTTACAGTTACGCTGAAGACATTCTAAATTATGACGCGACAGCGATGGGAAACCATAACTATCGAAATACGTCCCAATTGTCTTTGTTTGCGTAAATTGCTATCCAGTGCGACCCTGGCTTTGTAAGGTCATCCATATTTTATGTTATTGCTATTGGGGTTGGCATTACACGTGGAATCCAATCCGCCGCGTAAGCTCCAATTGTTGTAGTTTCTATACCCTCCAGTGCTCTTGTAATCTCCATTGTATTTATTATTGTCTTCTTTCTCTGTATTTTCTTCAATGCATTTCTCACTATAAAGAATATAATTATCGACACTCGCGGTGTCGTCGTCAGGGATTGGAGCTGTTAAATCGTTATCGCTATCTCTAGTATCTCTCCATAAATGGTTTTGCACGCTACCGTAAACTATTTCAGAACTATTTTGAAGGAAAATTTTTCGATCTTGCTCTGACAGTTATGTCAAGCGTACAGCGACGTTTTATATTTGTCTTGCATACTTGCATGTAGAATGCATTTGTGCTTATAGTCGAACAATTTATGTAAATAACTGAAACTGACCTTGATATAGTCGTCAATATTATTAATTCTTCGAGCCAACAGAGATTCGAGATATATAGCTTTCTCATTTTCTTTCACGTATATTTTTGATGCGTTTCTCGCGATACCATAAAAGTATACATGTAATTTACGTAATGTAATATCACCATCAAACCATGGTATCCCACGAAGTCGTGCCGTAACGAAATCGTTTTCAGATCTCACTTTGCATGACAATTTTTCGTAATACCGAAGTGACATTACTATCCAATGACCGATAACGTGACCTTGGAAAGAAATTATAGCAACTTCTTTTGGCAAAAATTTATTGTGCTTGTCTCTCACACCTTCACATACCTATAATGTAATCCATGATTACCGATGTCCTTTTTTCCAAGATGAACTATCGCGAGAACGGAGGAGACTAAGAAGCAAACTGAAATTCGAAAAACCTACATTGGTATTTTATAGTGGTTGCCCCTTCCACTCGTTCATGCTCTAACGATGTAACGAGCAGATTGCCAGTTGTATACTTAAACCAATGATTTACGCGTTAAAGTCTGTTAAAATTTAACGGTTGGACTCTATTTCTAGAATGTTGTCAACCTCTGCGTAAACGATACAATTTATGGTTTCCGTTAAAGCTTGCTCGAATTGTACTTCAATGCGCAAGGCACCTGATCGTACAAGACTCCAAAGAAATGAAAAATGCACCGACAAGAAATATTCAAGAGGGTCATTGGTACGGCTAATATCTATATCCTCGTTTAGGTAATGTATACCAGTGCCAGAAAATAGTGTTAGAAATGCATTTATACATAAAGTATTTGTACCTATGAACTATTGTTGTAGTGCTTTGCTCGCTACTTGCACGTCGTGTACGTATAATGAGAGAAAGTTTATTGAAAAATTTTGAAATGGAATGGATTGAGTTGTCGGTTACCGTTAAATGTTCGATTTAGAACAATGCGAAGTACGACTCTTGTCGGCAATTGACCTAATATAACGTTATCGAGGGTATCTCCGAGAATTCCGCTATGTATAGTAAACATCGCAAGGCAAACGATCAATCATTTCGACCGTTTTTCCGTCTAAAGTAAAGTATTGTCGATTTGTAAGACCAATATTGGCCCCAGTGGCATTACGTGCCATATTTGGCAGTAATCGTGTTACCGGCTGTATCCGGATAAAATAGCGCAGTTGTCAGATGAGGATGTATAGCGAGAGGTGCATAATTTAATAATGCTTCTATGTAGGCTCGATAAGGATAGGAGTTGTTCGGTGGAGAAACTAATTTTTGATTAAAAAATATGTCGACCTGATCCAATATCGAATGACTAAAATTATTGATTGGTGCGACTTGCATTTTTCGCATCATCGGCTACCGGTGATACTTGAACACTTACGTGTAACATATTGTGCGCCAAATGAATGTAATGTTCCGTAGAACTTGGGATTAAAAATTTTTAAAGGTGAATCAGTTTCATCGCTAAGAGACGACACAGGTTTGTAGTAAAGATATACACTACTCTCGATCGATGTCTGTATAAGAGGTACGAAAAAGAGATCGAGTTCGATCTTCATCCCTTCACTGCTGCAGGCGTGCAAATACGCCATTTTTAAAAAAACTACTAATTACTTAGGTACAAAAATATCTGCTACACTTCTACCGGTTGTTTTCTTTCTCTTTCTGCTCTTACCCTTCTTTTTATTTTTTCATGAAATTGTTTTTCTTTTGTGAATTTTTATTGTAGTGACTCGCATCGGTCCGCGCTTTCTTTTTGACTGGCGTCTACGCTTGGCACCGTACACTTTATATCTACCACCTTGCATCATTTCCGAAATTTTTGTCACCAGACTCTTGAGCTCGTATATTCGAAGATTCTTTTAAATTAGCACCACTGTTTGTAACGTCATCGAGTACAGGTAATCCTGCGCGAAGAGCCTCCTTTGCTACAGCCTTGGCACCGGTAGTGAGATAAGGAACGATTTTTCTAAATATCGAACCGAGAAAACTTCTGATTCCACAACCTTTCTGATAAGTTGAACCCGAGTATACATGTCTTACACCTCTAGAACCACCACCAGCTTGCTCCCTATAGTACTGAATGTAATGACTCATATTACGTATTTATTGCATGCGTTCGAAATGAAGTTTTATTGTCAATGTACCAAACTCGAATGGAATTGATTTCCCGTGTTGATCTCTGCAGTAATGGTATATAATGAATCAGTGCATATTGTCTCATCATATTAGCTCCGAATTTATATTTTGAAGTATTGGGAGCGACTATTCTTAAGAGCACTGCCTGAATGTCGCTAATTGTACAAGGCTCATAAATATCTGTATAAACATAAAGTTGATCAGGGATGGCTTGCGACAGACAAGCGGGTCTATTACCAAAATTTACCTACAAACTACTCTTTCCAGTACCAAATGTAAATATATATATATTTTGTCGTTGTAAAATTCGATTCACAACAAATAATTCCTCGCTGAAGTTTTTTTTAAATCCTTTCTCGAAAGTACCCTTTGACCGACTGATGCGTACGTGATCCCAGACATTGTATTTAGAATACTCAATAGGAATGCCATTTTGATTCACTCTCCTCTCTTCTGTAAATTCTCTCGAGCTTGTACTGCGTTGTACAGATCAACCTCTGCTGGTTTCATCTTTATTCCAGAACGTATATAATTATTGTACGAGTACATAATTTTTTGTATTACATCAAATATACCTATTTGTATTTTGATGTGTACAATATTTCCAATCTCGCTCTTTGACCGTATGATTGAGTCGTTCAACTACAGTCGCTTCCACATCGGGATTTCGAGCTACCCGAAAACGAGTATTATGTTTTTTTAAAACATTTTGCAGGGAACTGCCTAAAAATTCCTTACTTTTGTCTGTCTCGAGCTACACAAGCTTTCTACCCTCAGATATTTTTAAAATTTCCTCAAAAGCATTGGCTACAGTAACTGCAGATTTGTCGCGTAATGGTTTGACCCATGTAAACTTACTTAAAACGTTCTCTCGTTCTCTTTTTTTTATAGATGTTAATTGACATAAATCAGTTTCCCAAATATCGTCCACATTGGAAACGTTGTAAAATAATCTTGGAAATTTTCAAAGCATTGCGGTTTGTGCAACGTATAAGCGTCTTGGTTGCTCAGCTATTGTAGTGCAAACGTTCTCGCTGTTTTCTCGATAACGATTTCCCTGTTGCTTTCAATCGTGAGAGACGGTGAGCACCAGCATAACCAGCTGCATGAGAGGGATCGTGATATTGTTTATCGTAATCTACAGAAATTTTACATTTCCAATTTCAACCACCTTCGTTTTACCATGTTTCTCGTCCGAGGTGGTATAAATAAAGATCCCATTGAACGTCATTTACCCCTATTTGTGGTCGAATTTGTTATAATTTCTATATTTCCAATAAGATGCATCGGTGTTTCAGAATCATCAATAAATTGTGCAATTTCTAACCGACCCGACGGTTCACCACGATCTATACCTTTCCTTTCGTTCTCTTTTTTGTTACTCTCCCTCACGACATAGTTTAATAGGTGTAAGATGTTGGATTGTGGTACTAGTTTTCCATCCAACGTTACCAGCAGCATTCCACTTTAATATATCTGGCGCATTCTTACGCCAGGACTTCAGTAACAAACGCGCCCTTTTTCGATAAATTTCTGGTAAGTGAGACAGAATATTTTCCTTGACAATGGTGTTAGAATTTCTTCGACCTCATCGATTACGTTTGACGAGTTGCTATCCTCCTCGTCCCTGGTACGGTTGAAACGCTGGTGTTCCGTAAAAAATAAATTTCGTTTCAAAACCTGCAGATAATTTTTACATTTGTCACGTTCATTGTCCAATTTTTTAGTTTTAAAATTTTAAACATTTGGTTATCTAAACGTGATAAATTATCCCCTACAGTCTGAACTGAGTTATCATTGATCTGTTTGATACTATCTGCTACCCTGTCTACCTTACTAGGTAACTCATCATTACTTACTGATAAAGAGAAAACAGGGTATGTTTCCACCTTCGATCTAGGGTTTTTCTGATGATACTAAACCATTTTGCGAGCTTGCTCCAGTACGTTCACTTACCGAAAACTTTTAAAAATAACACACTCACAAGTGGGCCTATTAAAAGAGGTAAAAATAATCCATCGTTTTGTATTATATTTTTCCACGTATTTCTCGTACCACCGCTACGCGTAGGTCTAATAACCAGTTTCCTCAAAACTTTTTTGTGTTGCTTTAAACGAACTTTTTCTATTTTATTAGTTCTACGACTCCTTGAAGTACATTCAATGCACATTCGCAAATACACTGTATAAGATTTTTATCATCTGTACGTAACACAGCATAGCGTTGTCGATTATCAGCGTGATATAAAGCAGTTAACTGCGCTATAAATTTTTTGAAAACCGTGTCCCTGGTACGCAGTTTAATGTTACCCCGGCCATAGTTATGTAAAGACTGTTCAATAGAGGATATTTTAAAGAGTTTTAATGAAATTATTATCGAATAAAATGCAAACTTGTCGAAGCTAATACTTTTGGTATGTATGCATATTGCGCACGATCTTTGGGAAATACACATGTACGGAAACGGAAGGCGTCGGGCGTATCTTGCTTCATATCTAACAATAAATAGCTAACTAGTGGTGTACACGTATCCATATAAGCTTCTTGTAAAAATTTAGGATCCTTGGAATATACCTGTCTCGCGAGGTGTATAACTTGAGCGCGATCGCGAGGATTTTTAAACAGTACAATATAATTTGAATTTAACGACAAATCGCGCTAATTCTGACCTCTGTAAAAAATATTTTGGCTAATAAAAATAACACTCAAGTTTTTGTGGTGTGTGTGATCCCTTAGTAAATAAATCGAGCACACAACTGTTTGACGACTTGCGGATTAAATCATCGAGAATCAATAATTTCTTTTTTTGACTATCGTAAGAGTAGTCAGCCGGTTACGGTATTCCCTCCTAGGATTCAATTCTTTGATTATCGCTCGATTTACAAACTATGTGATACGAATCTTGCCATTCACCATAGTAAAAAAGAATTCAATCAAATCGAACGTTACATGTTTGCGGTATAATTATTTAATTATGCGGTATGAGATATTTAAGAAATCGTTTCACGAAAACCGATTTACCAGCCATCGACGGGCCTGCACATATACATGTAAACGGATATTTCCACCGCGTGTCTATTCTCAAAACTGAACGATGTTCTCCGTACAATATATTTTTAACTCAAAAAAGCATGATCTTCGCGGACGGGGCGGCGGTGGCGGCGCAGATCGGTGTTAGCTAGACTACCGCATTTTATTCAACTATTTTGACGCGTGAAATGTACTAGCCTGGTCCCCGCGGCGGTCTAGCTAGCTTTTCATGCGGTGATCAATATTATTGATTTAACCTTTTGCTGATCTCTGTAAATGATAATATATGGGCAGAAAATAAAAAGTGATAAAAACAGGATAAATATATTTTATGACTTTTTTAATCAATAAAAATATACATATTAACATATTTACATATTTACGCTACATTTAACTCGATTTATAACCGTATGGTATGGATCGGTGTTTCGAGATATGTCGCCTTTTTTTAATACATTACTGCATATTTTTGATTCATTGCAAGTTAAAATTTTCTGCACTGTGGATCTTTGAATAGAATGAAAATTGACTTTTCTTGAATTTTGATTGGTATTTACATTTAAATCAGACTTATCTTCATACATATTCCTTGTATTACCAAATGTCGCATCAAGCATATTCTTAATGCTTTCAAAATTGATACTTAATGAATTCTTAAAATTCAACAGCACACCTTTTACTATACAACACTGCGCAATCTCACCCGATGGAGTAATTGATTTGTGAGCATAAAATTTTGAAGCGATGGCCATCATGGTCTGTATGTACGTACGTTTGCCGTACCCCGCCAAATCATTTAAAGGAGGCTCATATTCACACAAGTCGCTTTCATTTTTTCTCACAAATATACATGAATCTGTATCACAATACAACAGTCTTTCTCTGAGTCGTTCCATATATTTATACTGTTGGTGGTTATTAAAAAATTGTTTTTATATTACTAAATACTTTATTAATAATATAAATCATAGAATCATAGCGTAGAATAATGCAAAGTGAAATAAAGTATAAATGCAGTAGAGAGGCCTGCGATGGCTCGGTCGGTAGGGCGTCGGGCTCGTAATCTGGAGGTCCCAGGTTCGATTCCCGGCCCCGGCCTATTGATACAAGCACCACTGGAGAATTTATTTTCAACAAGTGCTTTCTTCACCAAGACATCGTACGGCCTCCGTCGCTGATTAGCACCGGTTTGGGAGCATAAAAAGATCGACGTTAAAATAATAAAAAAAAAAATAATAAAATAAAAAAAAATGCAGTAGACTAGTGAATACACTTAATGAGAAAGAAATAAAGCACCGAATGAAGGTCTCTTTTTGGGCTGCGACTGCTTGTCGTGTCGGTCGCTCACGAACTAACTAACTGTATCTAAAAATCACCTAACTGCATCCTTCAATATAGTCACGAGGCGGAAGGAGACAAGCAATAAACTTTCGGTCATTCCAAGGGGTTTTCCCCTTTTTGTTTTACACAAACATGCAAAAAAGAAAATTCTTTAATTTTACATTTCCTAATGGCTTCGTCAGCATGTCTATATGATATTTCGTATCTATATGCTTGATTCGATTACTAAAAATTTCCGCTATCTATAAGTTTCAAGCAATTTTGATTATCTTCGGAAATTAGCGTTGCTTCTTGAGATTTTTGCTGGAAATCTTCGGATAGATAACGTATCCACAATCCCTCACGAGTTGTTTCCGCAAGAGCGATGTACTTAGCATTAGTCGATGAATCGGCTACACAAATCTGCTTTCGACAACCCCAACTAATTGGTGAGCCGTAAAACGGAAATAGGTAGCCGCTGTTTGATTTTCTATCTGCACGAATCTCTGCCCAGTTTGCGTCTGCATAACCCATAAGCTTGGAAATTTCATTTTTGTTCCCGAAACGTAATTCATACTCTGCGGTACCTTTTAAATATCGGGCGTTTCTTTTCGCCTCATTCCAATAGGCCTTTGTAGGACACTTGTTATATTCACTTAAAATTATCATACTAGCAGCGATATCTGGTTTTGAATTTACTGCTAGATAAAGCAATAATTCTATTAATTACTGATATTTTTCGCTGTTCGACATTGGTTCGTCGTTCTGCCTAGCCTTAAAATACCTTTCATTCAATGGAGAACGTTATATTTTTAAATCTTGGAAACCAAATAGATGTAATATATTGTTAATATAATTTGATTGCTTGATGCAAAAAATACCGTCTACTTTTCACCGGATTCCATATCTAGATAATAGCTTAAAAGCCTGAATTTTTTACTTAAAAATTCCTCTACTTAATTGATTAAATTGATGTCTTTTGCTGCGATTAAATATTATCAACGTAATAAGATTAAATAAACGATGTAGTTTTCGTCAACATTAATGTACAAGCAATGATCTGCGATGGTTTGTACAAATCCGTACTCCTTCAAATAATCACTTAGTTGATAGTGCCATACGTCAGCTTGTTTTAAGCTATATATGCCTTAAATTAATCTACATACGTCCTCTTGCTTTCTTTCTATGTACCCTTCCGGTTGACACATGTAGATATTTTCTTGTAACTTTCCATTAAGAGATGCGGTCTTTGCATTACAGTGCTTTACGACCACATCCCTTTGACCTGCGATGGTGATAAGCGTCCAAAAAGTCGTTTCCTTAATGACAGGAGCGAATACCTCGTCATAGTCGATGCCATAATTTTGGGAAAAGCCTCGAACTACGAGACGGGCCTTAGACTTCTCCATTTCTCCTTTTACGTTGCGCTTTGTCTTGAATACCCATTTGCAGGTAACAATATTTTTCTCGCTAGGCCTCTATTTCCCAAGTGCCATTTAATCGTAACGATTTGATTTCTTCGTCCATGACCCTCACATTATCATTTTTATCAGACCTTGATAAGGCCTCAGGTACAGTTCGAGGGTCAGGTTTTACTTTGGCCAGATTTGCTGTAACAACATACCTATCCGGCGGAACTCCTTTATTTTCCCTATTAGCGTCTCATCGCTACGGGAGCTTCATTGCGTATGCAAACAGCTCATGCGTACTCGCTTTGATTACTGTTACTCTCTTCGTTTTCCGAAATAAAATCCTCGATATCCATGCCTTCGTTATTCTTATTGTCTGAAGATTCACCGGAACTGCTTTCACAATCTTGATCACATTTCCTGCATGTTGTGAAGTCCATTTCACATTTCGAAACATTTCTCGTTTTATAATGTCGTTAAAGTGCACACTTTGACTAATTTTTATTTCGTTCTTTTTGGTGTCGAGAAGTCGATAAGCCTTTGATTCTTCTGAATAGCCAACAAAAATTAATTTTTCAGCTTTATCCTTCAACTTTTTACGCTGCTCATCATGAATGTGCCTATAAGCCGCGCATCCGAAAATATGTAAGTGTCTTACATCTGGCTTCTTGCCGTGCCATAATTCATATGAAGTCTTGCCTGCAGATCGCGTAGGTAACCTATTTTGCAGATAACACGCGGTGTGTACAGCTTCACCCCAATACATTTTATTAAGATTAGCGTCTGAAAGCATACACCTTGATGCATTTGTTAAATACCTATTTTTTCTTTTCACTATGCCATTTTGTGGTGGCGAGTAGGGCGCTGTGTACTGTATGCGAATCCCTTCTTTTTGTAGAAAATCTCTCAAATATTTATTGACATATTCACGACCTCTGTCTACTTTAATTATCTTTACAGTTTTGTTAACCTTTAGACTGCCGGTATGTCTCATATATGAGCCACCTGTGACCTTAACAACTACTCTAGAGATATGAGGTGTTTTATGTATAAATTTTGCACATCAAAAATATCAATTTATAAGGCAAAAATGCCGGCAGTCTAAAGGTTAAATTGAGTCTTACTCATTTGAACAAATAACTTAATAAAGTTTAATTCATTAGATCCACGTAAGTGTATCGAGAAAAATCATCAATGATGGTTAAGATGTATTTCTTGTGATCAACCGTAAATACTGACATAGAAGAAACATCTGTGTGAATTAGGTCGAGCGGAGCCATTGTGTTACTAAACGATTCTTTTGGAAAGGCTAAACGAGGCATTTTTCCCTTATAGCAGCATTCACAGATTTCACGCCTGCCGCAATCGTTTACCTTAATGCCTGTAGCAAGACCCTTAGCTACCATCTCCTCTATTGCCCCTCGGTGTCGATGCCCAAAGCGCCTATACCACACATGTTGACAGCTTTCCGAGTGTTCTTCGCTGTCCTTTTCTATTATTACTTATTTGGCTGCACAGGCCTTTTCTATAGTCTTTATCTCATAGAGATATGTGTGTGAGGGCACATTTGCTATAGCTTTAACAATCCCATCTTTAATTATGCTTCAGCTGTCTTGTTTAAAAACAAGTTCGTAATCATCGACGGTCATTTTTCTGACCGATAATAAATTTGTCGCTAATCCGGGAACAAGCAGCACATTATGGCCCCAGACTCTTTTCCTTCAATTGCTGCTTGTGTCTCGTTCGCGAGACAAACAAATCCTCTTTTACTAGGGTCTATTTTATTGAAAATATCTCGAGACTGCACCATATGACTGGTCGCTCCTGAGTCCACAATCCAGCTGCATGCTGTTGTTTTTGCACCAAGACACGTTTCATCACATGTGTCGAGTGAATCTTATACTGAGTAAGCGTATTCATTCTTATTTTCGCTTACTTCTGATACTTTATTCAGTCAGGTAAAGTCATACCTAAAATTCACGATAAACCGTAAACTAGTTGTCTGTCGCGTGACTTTGAAAAATACGTTGGGCATCCGTGAAATATAACTCCTTAAAATTTATTATTTAATTTTAAAAATAATTCTGTTTTGTGAATTTTATGAGAGAGAGATTAGATCAGATTAGATTACTTTATTTGGGCGGCGAGGTAGAAAACCCATACACCTGTGTGAGATATATTATAATAATAATAGTAAAAGCAATAATATTAATAATATAATAGAATAATATAAAAAGCATATAAGATATGAACGGTATATAAGATAAAAAAAGAAAAGGTAAAAAACGAAGTAAATAAATAAGCAAAATAAAATAAAATAAATGGAATTGAATGAATAATGAGTTACAATAAATAAATATGTGATGAATGAATAAATGAATGAGTAGGGTGAACGTGTGCTACACCCTGTCGCAGGAAAGTAAATTATATAAATAAAAGGTGATTAAAACAGAATAAAACAAAGTAAATAAAGGGAGAGAGTGAGAAATGCAGCTACATGTAAAAACTAGTTTACACTATTTTCAGGCTATACTATTTTGTTTTATGCGTTTATATTAATGACAAAATAGTATAGCCTGATGAGGATGGAGGATATCCATCGAAACGTCGCCAAATAAAAACATACATGGTTTGTTCATCAAAATCGAAAAAAACCTAATCCCTTTAAACATACTGCATGGACGACAAAATTATTCTACCATTAAATTTCTTAATGGATACAACCCCTGCATATTGAGATGAATTGCCAAGGTAGCCTCGGTATCACCGACAATAGAAAATGTCGTACTTGCAGCGTTACAGCACAAGCGCGTCTCAAACTGTTCGAGTATTTACATACTTTAGGACCTCGAGTTCTATATTGCGATACAAATTCAGTGTTTTATGTTAGCAAATGTGGTCAAGTAGAATTACCAATTGATAAGTCACTTGGTAGTCTGACCGATGAACCGACTAATATGAATCCAAATGCAGAAAACTAAATGGTGAAGAGGAGTATGTATGTAAAATAAAAAGTTTTAGGCTTCATTATGCCAACAGTCAGCTAATTAATTTTTCAGCCATTCGTGAAATGATATTCTTACCAGAGACAGAAATAGCGGTGAACAATTCGACAATACAAAGAACCATATTTCACGACGTTATCACACAACATGACAAAAGCTACCCATACGAATATAAGATTGATCAATTGATGAAACTGGAGCTATTCTATAAAACTACGTAGCAGAAAATGCAGTGGTTATTCGATACCTCTTGCACACCCCTCCTAGCTGATAGGCGTCACAAGTTCTACCGTTTTCCACGTCCAAAGAGATTATGTTGTTTGGAGGGGGTAAAATTTACTTGGACGTTACAATATATAAGTGAACGGTCTTAGCCGATGAGGTGCAGTAGCACAAGCTCTTCAACAAGTTGTATAGTTTCACGATTCGTGTCGTTCTCTATAAAATAAGTACATATATGAGAGATTCCACAGAACTTTTGAATTTAAGGTCAAAAGAAAATTGAAAATTTATTTTAAAGGCACATCTTTGAAACTTATCGAACCATTTCTAAATAACAGTAGTAGCATAAAAAACATGGGGCCCCTCATGTTTTAAAAAAATTTTTTTGTAAAAAATCAAAAACAATTATTTTAATGTAAAACATACTACTTTTCATCAAAAAAATAAAATTTTACATTTTTCTTTCAAATTTAAGGTAAAATGTTAAAAAATTTGATAAAATATGTAGCATAATATGTGTTAGAAAGAAAAATTTTGTAACATAAAAATATCATTATAATAAAATTTTATTTTAAGCAATTAATAATTTTTCAAACAAAAGAAATGTAACAAAATATATAATATATACAAACATTGTAACTAATACAAAGATTTTTTGAATTATAATTCCTACCTTTAATTTAAGTTCCATTAATGTGTGTGTATTTGTGTTTAAGTATTACAATTACAAATATTTACTATAAGATGATTAAATACCTTATTTTCTCGGAAAGTAAGAATTTCATTTTGTTACATTTTTCGTAAGTTCGTTTCAGGCAAACAAAGAAGAATTTTATGTAAAGTATTTTAAAACATGTTTTTTAAAAGGTTAATAAAAAAGAGCAATTACTTTTATAACCATTGATAACATTCTATCGATGTGCTGACGAAAAGTACGATTTTTTTTAATGGGGGGCGCATACGTGTACCCAACTTTGGGAGGGTACAATTTTTTTTCTGTAAGTAGCACACTTACAAACCAAACGCGATTTTATTTGTCTGCTCAATAAGTGTCATTTTCCATGAAGAAAATTTATGAGAATAATTTATTTTTTTTTTAAGAGCTAAAAGTAAAATAAATTAGTTTTTTTTAAATAGTGGTTACGGATATTCATAAAATAAATTAATCTATGTAGGTTGAAGCACACCTCTAAAACTTTTACATTATATTCTGTGATATGTGAAGATTATATAAAAAATTATCCAAACCATTTTTAATAATAAGTTTTTTTTTATACAAACCTAATAAAGCAAAAAAGTAGAGTGAGTAACACAAAGAATTAATTAAAATGCGATAAATTATAATTTTTTAAAGTAATATATTATATATTATTAATATAATAAATAACGGTTACTATACTTTGTGACTTTTTTCTACAAGGAATGATTTTTTTAATATGATGAAAATCATCAAATAGCATTGAAAAGTGAAAGTAACAAGAAAGTCAAATGTTCTGTGGAATCTCTCATATCTATCAATATGGTCATTATTGTTATTCATACTTTGTAAATTTAAAATGTAAATTTTATGTAATATTTTAAGACGGATTTGGAAAATCTTAATAAAATTGCTAGTGGTGTCTTCTACCTACCAAACAGATCTCAGAGTTGGAAATAAATTATCACCACACAGTGACGGCGTTTAAAAACGTCAAGACACGTTACGAGTCAAAAATTGTGGTAAATCTAGACGACGAGTTTCAGATATATCTTCCTTCCCGTGTATCCGCGGCTCTCATAATTAATTTAAAGTTTTTTAAATTACAATTGTTCTTAAATTATAAAGGCAATAATGTCATTGAATTTACAACCTGAAAACTCTGTAAAAAGAAATACGGAAATAAAAAATTTGTGTATTTATTTTTATTAAAAAGTTTATCCTTCTAAATCCTAGGTGGTGTTAAACCATATTTAGGCTGATTGGTTGATAGCAGGATAGTGTAAGTATTGTTACAACCGCTACCAATAATCATTAAGGGGGTGCCATACTAAAAAATCACCTACAAAGCGGAGATAATTCAGTAAACTGCAGTGTACTAGTAGCGCCATCATACGTATATAATTTTACTATTTCATATTCAATGCGTAGATGGCGCTATCAGTATACTAATAGGTTATAACTTATTTCACTAAGAATAATGACAATATATACAATAATATTAATAATAATACTCATATTTAGAGTTGGTAATAAGTTTGGTAATGATAAAAATTTTCAACCTTATGTTTTACACCGAAATCAAATAAATGGGATTAAATACTCATGAGTTGGTTATATGTCATAATTGAATACATCAATTATCAAACAATTATAGCCATCTATTTTGAATCAAAATCCTACTATCTGGATTGAATACTCGTATGAGTTGGTAATAATATAGTACTTATCGATAATGGTACGAAATTCATCTGTCACTGTTTTTCGAACGAGTCCTAATTTTATCATTAGAGCAAAGCGACAAAGATACTCGCTGAGTTGAAACTCATCTGTCACTCGCGCATCGAACTATATTTTTTGATACATAAGGTGTATTTGCAATTTTTAAAAAACAAATAGTTCGTAAATCGCATTGTGCAATGTTTGTATTCAAGACAATTTGTTACAATGCTACTTATTAGTCTATTAGAATTGAATATACATGGATTATTAATCAATTATATCAACATTTTTAGTCACTATCTTTACACGAGTGTCTTAGATTTTTATCAAGAATGTAATACCACAAAAAATTATTGTTCATTCATTAATGTATTTTAACAAGAACGATTATTTTAAAATTTTTGATAACGTACGTATGTATTTCAACAAGTTAATCGTTCCCATTCGTATCAAATTAATTGCATAGGTTTATAAAGGTTATGAATTTAAAACTTACGTTAAAACGTTTTTTTAATATGTCTAAAAAATATCTACACATGACATGATTCACAATTTTTGTAATGTAATTTTGTATGTAAAAATTGTGACAATGAAGCGTTGCATATATCAACGAAATTAAAACATACTGAAGCTACAGCAAATACCTACCTACCAGAATAACTAATCGATTACCTATTTAAACCTACCTACCCATATAACCAAAGCCCTTCCTTATATTTGACTACCCGCAATGTATCTAAATCCTACCCACCCTTACAATTTTAATAGCCCATCCCAAGTCGCACTAAAACACACTGGCACTGGCCAATATACGTTATCCGGAAGGTGGAATGAACCTAGCAGAACTCAGCTTATCTTCAGGTCCGTCTAGGCACCCGTTGAGGAAGGTTGATAAAGCAGTAAACACAGGGGCTCCCAATAGCCTGACATGCACGGAGAGGTTGATCTGGAAGCTCTCAGCAGTTCATAACCAGGGCGAAGAGAGCTACCCTCGATTCAGGGTATCCGGAGTCAGCATGCATGTAGCCAGTTCACTGTAGAAATAATACCATCTATATTAGTGTATGCTAGTAGTATGTTAGTACAAGGATAAAAGGAGCACGTACATATGTATCTTAACACTACTGCCGCATCTTAATGTTACAGCTGTATGGTAGGCGAGACAAGGCTGAAGTGAGGTATGTTAGTGTTTACAAACTTTATGTACAACAGATATGCAAATAATATATTTATGAAGACGCATACTAGCGCAAGCCTAAGATGTAAAGAATTACCTGAAGCAATACATGGGATAGCTGTGGCAACTTTGGTGGTCGACGTCATTAAGAGAAGCAGTATAGAGGCGGCTCCGGGTAATGACGTTGGCGGCGCAGCGCGATAGACGTAGCGCCTGAAACTTATTAAGCGCCGTACTCATTAGTTGACGGGCGAAGGTTATACACAAGATTATTGCGCGATACGCGCGATCGAGACCGAGCTATACCTCATGCGCGCATGCAGCTTCGCGGCAATCGAGAACCACGAGAAGTGGCTCCCCAGTGCAGCGTGAACAGATAGCAACTGACAAATTATATGCTGTGACCGACAATACTGATATGAAAATGCTAAACAAAAATTTTTTGTGCAATATTAATACTTAATTATTTATTCATAATAAACAACAATCGCTTAAATAACGACTGAAATGCATAATTGAAATAATTCGATACCACGATTTCAACGAACTTGACATTTGTAAAATTCTTGACGTTTAAACAATTTTTAAATTAATCTTTTCTGAATCACTAGAACGCAAACTTGGCAGAGAATTACAAATTATCAATAATGATGAATAAATTTTTAATAATCCAAAAATTTATTTTTACTAATTAGTTTAATTATTTATTCGAAATTAATAGCATTTTCTTTATCGTCTAAATCTGAGCTGAATTACATAGTTGCATATTCGCAAGTATTTGTTCACGTAAAATAAATCTATAACTAAATAATTTCATATCCATTGATATTATGATACGTCAAAAATATCGAAGGTGCGCGTGAATGTACCATGATCTCAACGCGTAGTATGTTCCACACGCAAAATTTGATAATTATTTATTAAAAAATAAAGCTGTACGCGAGAAAATAAAAGAAGAGACGCCTTCGTTTATCGATAATGTAAATATGTGTTAAATTTCAGACAAAATTATTATTGTGTTTTTGAGCAATGTCTTACCAAAAATATGCAACATTTCCACCTCGTTGAGGTTAGGTTACCACTTATACATGGTGGTACATCCGAAATATCGACGGTGCCCGTGAACGTACCGCGATGTCAACGAGTAGTGGCTCCGATACGATATCTGTTCTTTCCACCTCGTTGAAGTTAGGTTACTACTTGCACGAGGTGGTACGTCCGAACTATCGAAGGTGCGTTTTAACATACCACGATGTCAACGCGCTATGATAATTAATTAATAAAAATATAAAGCTGGATGCGAAAAAAATAAGAGAAGAGGCGCCTTGGTTTATTATTAACATAACTATGTGCTGAATTTCATATAAAAATGTCATTGTGTTCTTTAAGGGGCACCGTATCTAGAATATCGTAATTATGTTTTTAATGTTATTTATGGTAATATAATCTACAATAATTATTGTTCATCCAATTAATTTAGAGAGAATGGGCGCCTTGGGATTGCCGTAGAGTATTGTAATGCAAAATGTCAGTCATAAATATTATCACGTTTTCGAGTAAACCCCGACCAAAAAATATTGAATTGGTCACGTTTACTTCATATTTTTGGTAAGACTTTACTCGAATAAGCAATGGAATTTCAGTCTGAAACTTTGCACAGAGATGCATCTTTTGAAAATGCAGGTGCCCGTTCTCATATTTTTGAAACTGGTGGTTTTGCTTATAAATAGTTATGGATTATTAGATTTTCTCGGTATTTATTTAGTCGGTACTTTGTTGGTCAATATATTTAGTAAGTTAACATAGAGCTCGCACAATCAATTGCGCTTGTACCGAACGAAAGTGTTGAACAACTGCAGAGTGCACTCACGAATGCCAATAATCTTATATTATATTAAAGTGGATCGACTTTTGGTCTCCGGTTCTCCGGTTCTCCGGTTTTTTAAAAATGCATTTTTATAGTTTCAAAGTTTTATTTTAATTGGACTTTACACTTTTGGGCCTTACATTTTTTGGACCTTACATTTTTGGGCCTTATAAATTTTGGGCCTTACATTATTGGCAACGGAATTGTAAAGTTTTATTTTAATTGGACTTTACAATTTTAGGCCTTACATTTTGAGCCTTACATTTTTGTCCTCATAAATTTTGGGCCTTACATTTTTGGGCCTTATAAATTTGGACCTTACATTTTTGGGCCTTACATTTTTGGCCTTACATGTTTGGGCCTTACAAATTTGGGCTTTACATTTTTGGGCCTTATAAATTTTGGGCCTTATATTTTTGGGGCCTTATAAATTTGGACCCTACATTTTTGGGCCTTATATTTTTGGGCCTTATAAATTTTGGGCCTTATAGTTTTTTTAAACAAATAGATATCAACTACTATGTCGATATTATTACCAGAAAATTATCTTAATAACAATAAATAAAATAACATTTGATTACGTAATTAAAATTAATAAAATTTCAACACTGGAACATACAATAAATCAAATTAATTTTTATTGTTTATTCTACAAACTTATTTTTGCAAAAATTTCAAATTACAATTATTATGTTATTAAATTAAATTACAATTATTATGTTAGAATTCTCTATTCACTTGTATATTTCATAAGATATATTTTTTTCAATATATCGTTTTTATTGTTTATATAATTTATAAATTCAGCAAGTATTCATCGAAATCATCTTTAACAGAAAAATTAAATTATATCATTAAATATTAAATGTATAATTAATTAAACATTAGATAAAATATTCAAATAAATATTACTGTTTTTAAAATGCCATTTAGAAGATTTATATCCAATATGCATATTGTCACATATTATTGATATTATATATGTTATATCTGTAACAAAAACATTTTTATTATTAATTATAAATAAATTGACAAAGTCAAAACTATACCTTTTAACTTAATCATTAAGAAATACTACTGCATTTTTGATTATTTCGATAGTCTTAATAAGCTAATCAGGATACTGAAATACAAAAAGACTTAATATATTTCAAACAATAATAATTTAAAATGAAAATTAGATAATTTTATAATATACCTTGTGACTTTAATCGTATGGAATGCCATTAGGAATATAATATTTTATTGATATAATATTAATTGGAATGCTGCTGCCGTTTGTTATTTTTATTCAGCGCTGCATTCATTGGAATGCTGCTGCCCTTTGTTTTTTTTTTTTATTCAGCGCTGCATTTATTGGAATTATGAGTGTCAAACTACTAGCAAAGAATTTGTGCAAATATTGGCCCATTAGATGGAAAGTTTGGCCCTCTTTGTGTAAAGGTTGGCCCAGATTGTTTAAATGTTGGCCCATTTACAGAAAAGATTATTACAACATATTATTTACAACATATTATTATTGCAATATTAAATATTATCAACGCAATTAAGTGCGCCTTAATTTAAGAAATTGCATGTGAAAAACAATTTTTTACTGGTTGAAAAATTTATTCTATAATCAATACAAAATGTTCCTAAATTGGCCAAAAGTGGGCTAAAGTTTGCCAAAACTGGAAAAATGTTCTAAATATTTCAATGTTGGTAAACATCGGCCCACTTTTGGCGCAAGTTGGCCCACTTTTAGCATATTTTGGAGCATTTTCATCGAAAATGTATTTCCACTAGGGTATGTATAATATTAGTATTTATAAAATATTAAATTTATATTAACTATATTTCATTCATTACATTGAAGCTACTTTCTTATAAACACTGTTTTCTAATAATTTATATTTTATTTTTTTCAGCTTTACAAAAAAATATTAATAAAAAATTTAAAATAATCGTTTAGAAAAATAAAAAAAATTATAATTATTATTAAACAATTGAAACAAATTATTAATATTATTTTTATAATTGTGAATCATTTTGTAAAATAAACCATTTTTATAATGGGTTTGACGGAAATAAAAATATTAGTTGTAAAAACGATTGAACCATATAGCGACGATGCTTCTATGTTAAATGATGAACACATATTAGAATTTAATAACATCCTTAAATCATCTACACCATTCAATATGCAAACAACTCTTTTAGTTCAAAAACAATATAATATTAACTCAGTTCAAATGAATAATGAATACATTCAATTGTTATTTTCTGGAAAATATGAAAAAGGTCATTGGATTTGTATGTATTACAATAATAGAACGATACACATTTATGATATTTTAAATGCTAAATATTTGCAAAATGAACATAAAGTATACATCAATAGATTATTTCCAGATAGTCAACAATTAAAAATTGTTTTTGAAACAGTGCAATTTCAAACCAATAGTTATGATTGTGGAATTTTCGCGATAGCTTTTGCTGTCTCTATTGTATTTAATTTATGCCCATGCAGTTTAAACTATGATATTTCCCAAATGCGTTCACATTTACTAAAAATATACGAAACACGTATTACGATGTTTCCAATTTTACAAAATATAAACTGTAATATTTCAACAATACCAATCAAAAGATACATGATTCATATTTGTTGTATTAATGAAAAAAAAATTGAATTTCAATGTAGCAGAAATAAAAATAATAGAATAAAATTTTCAACAGAAATTTAATTCTGAACAACAAACAATAATGAATTTATATAATAAAGATAAAATCATTTCCGTTGATTCTATCAACCCAATGGAAATAGACCATGAAATACCAACTTATAGTTCATTTTATCAAAAAAATAAAAATAAACAATTTAATGATATAGAAATAAAATAGCTAAAAATAAAACAGCAAACTATGATAAAAAGGCAAACAATTAGCTGTATCGATATAAAAAATGAACGAGAAAAAGAAGCGTTGCATAAAAAAGAAGCTTATATGAGGAGTAAAGATAGTAATGACGGCAAAATAGAAGAAAAAAAATAAAGAGAAAACAGCAAACCATGATGAAAAGACAAAAATAAATAGTGACGAAATAAAAAATGAACGAGAAAAAGAAGCATTACGAAAAAGAAGCTTATGTAAATAATATAAATAGCAACGACGGCAAAATAGAAGAAAAAAAAATAAAGAGGAAACAGCAAAAAAAAAATTGATGAAGGAAAATTTTTTAACGTATATGATAAACCAATTAATACCAAAAAAGGTATAAATTATAAAGAATTAAATAAACGTATTTTAATTAAAAATGAACAAAATGTAAAATTATTAAGTAAATCCAAAATAATAGGTCGAATAGCAAATGTAGATTTTGATGAAAAAATAATTATTGAAAACAATTTAGGTTATATGTCTGAAACTTGTAAACATTGTAATACTAAACATTTTGTTTTTGAATATACACTAGGTAAAGAATTTTCTAATTGTTGTCACAAAGGAAACGTAGACTTACCGAAAATGCCTCCCTATCCGGAAGAATTAAAGCAATTAGCTACAGGAATATCGAAAGATAGTATTAATTTTCGCAAAAATATTCGGCTATATAATAATGCGTTAGCTTTTGCAAGCTTTGGAGCTAATTTTGATAAGTTATCTGAATCTTAAATGAAAATGAAGCTCGAAAATATGGGCAATTGTATGTTCTAGATAATGAATTAGCTGCAGCTGAAAGAAAAAGTTTTAAAAATAATTTAGATACAAAATTAGAATTGTCAAGTAAATTAGATAGCTTAATTAGAAATGTTAATCCTTATGCTAAAGCTTATAAAATGATGTATGAGGTAGAAAAAGAAAAATTAGAATATTAGAAGAAAAATTAGACAAAAATATATATATAATGAAGCTACTGGTAATGAAGTTGCAATGGTATTTGTAGGAAAAAATGGATTGTCTACTTCAGAGCGGGATATAGTTATATATTCAAAATATGACAGTCCAATTAGCATTCCTTTAATAAGTAAACACACTGATCCAATGACATACCCACTTATTTATCCAAATGGAGGATATGGATGGATGCCTAATATGAAATGCAAATATAAGAAAAACAATATTTCATGTTTGCAATTTTATAATTACAGACTTTCTATGAGAAATGGATTTAATCCATACCTTAATATGGGAAAAGTTTCTCAACAGTTTACAATTGATGCATTTGTAAAAGTTGAACAATCAAGATTATATTTTGTAAAGAAAAACCAAGATATTTTAAGAAGCGATTATTATAAAGGCGTAATGGTTTATTTACACAAGAAAAAAGAATCTGAAAATATAAAAATTGGAAAAATGTTTATTTTGCCATCAAATTTTGTTGGAAGTTCAAGATTCCTAAAACAAAATTACATTAACTCAATGAGTATAGTAAATCGTTACGGAAAACCTGACTTATTTATAACAATGACATGTAATCCAAACTGAAAAGAAATAACTGAACATTTAAAAAAATATGAAACTGTAATTGATAGACCAGATTTAGTATTTAAGGTATTTCATCAAAAAATAAAAGAATTTAAAGAATTGGTAATTAAGCAAGGTGTTTTAGGAAATTGTATCGCCTACACTTATGTTATCGAATTTCAAAAACGTGGACTTCCTCACATGCATATGCTATAATTTTTAGATAAAAATTATAACATTAATACTCCCGAAAAAGTAGATGAACTCATAAACGCAGAAATTCCAAACGAAAATATCTATCCACGGTTGTATAATATTGTAAAACAGTTTATGATTCATGGACCCTGTGGAGAGCAAAACATGAGTTCACCTTGCATGAGTAAAGACACAAAAAAATGTACGAAAAATTTTCCAAAAAAATTTAATAACAAAACAACTTTTAATTCATCAGGATATCCATTATATATAAGAAGAAATGATATCAAAAAAATCAATTATAAAGGTTAATACCACAATAGAATAGCTGATAATCGGTTTGTTGTTTCGTATAATCCTTATTTATTGTTAAAATTTAATTGTCACATTAATGTCGAAGTATGCTCAACAGTCCAATGTATAAAATACTTATTTAAGGGGATGTCGGAGCTATAGCCTCCATCAAAAGCCGCTCGATCTCGCGGCTTCGAATGGCGCTGTAGTCAGGTGTCGATTTTTACGATAAACGTACTTCAAACATAAATTATAAATTTTACAGCTATATAGAGCTGTTGAAAGATACTTTCCCCCCTAGCTATAACTAAAATTAAGGTAATTATAATATTACTCTTGGCAGCAAATGTTTATTTTTTTAAAGAAATGTGAAATACGTCTCATATTCAATGAATCTATATCTACCGTAATGCTACACGCAACGTATTTCACATTTCTTTAAAAAAATAAACATTTGCTGCCAAGAGTAATATTATAATTACCTTTATTTTAGTTATAGCTAGGGGGGAAAGTATTTTTCAACAGCTCTATGTAGCTGCAAAATTTGTAATTTATGTTTTAAGTACGTTTATCGTAGAAATCGACATCTGACTACAGCGCCATTCGAAGCCGCGAGATCGAGCGGCTTTTGATGGAGGCTATAGCTCCGACATCCCCTTAAATAGTGTTATAAAGGACATGACTGTGCGAACATAGAAATACGTGACACAGGTATCAGATCAAAAGACAGTTCTAATTTAACTCATGATGAAGATATTGAAAGCAATGAATATAATACTATTAGAATACCCTCTACAAGAACTTTCACATACCATAATAAGATTAGCTATTCACAATGAAGATGAACAAGAAGTGTATTTTAAAGAAGGAAAAGAAACAGAAATTTAAAAAAAAATGTAGAAACGACATTAACAGCATACTTAAAATTAAATCAAATCGATTCTTATGCACGAAATTATTTATATTCCGAAATACCATTAAATTATGTATTTGATAATAATTCAAAAACATGGAATAAAAGAAAAAAAAACAAAAAAACCTGTATTAAGCAGAATGTATTTAGTGAATCCAAAGGATCGAAAACGATATTTTATAAGATTATTACTTTTACATGTCAAAGGAGTATCATCATTTCAGGATTTACGTACTGTTGATGATATAATTTATTCTACATTTTATGAAGCTTTTATAGCTAGACATTTGGTTAATGAAGATAAAGAATGGGACAGATGTTTGGAAGAAGCAACACAATTACACTTTCCTACTGCTCTTTGTGAATTATTTGCATATATTTGTATTTTTCACAATCCTATTAATGCAAGAGATTTGTACGAAAAATAGAAACACTTTTTTTACCACCCAAAATACGATCAAAATGTAGGTGAAAATCTTGCATTAAACATTATTGATAAAAATTTACAATTACATGGATATTCTTTAAATGATTTCAAATTACCCGTTATTTCTACACACATAGAAGAAAGTGATGATACTTCGATATCATATAACAAAAGTTGCACACTTACTGAATTAGAAGTCAAAGTAAATTCTTTAAAAAATCATCAAAAAGATATTTTCAATACTGTTGTGCAACATTTAAAAATTGAAGAAAAAAAAAAAAATTTTTATTGATGGACCAGGAGGAAGTGGAAAAAGTTATTTACTTAACGTTCTAATAGACTACCTAAAATTCTCAAGTATTTCATTTTTATGTGTTGCCTGGACAGGAATTGCAGCAAATTTATTACATAACGGAAAAACAGTACATACAACATTTAAATTACCACTTAATATCACAGAAAGTACTACATGTAACATTAAATCAAATTCAATAGATGGTAAAAATTTAAAGGAGGTTCAAATTATAATATGGGATGAAATATCTATGACATCAAAACATGCCTTTGAAGCAGTCAATCGTCTACTTCAAGATATGTGTAATAATAAAAAAATATTTGGTAATAAAATGTTAGTTGTTTCTGGCGATTTTAGACAAACATTACCAGTTATCCGACATGGTAATCGTACTGAAGTTATCGAAAATTCAGTTAAAAACAGTTACTTATGGCCGAATTTTATACGTATGACACTAAATGAAAATCTTCGAGTGACAGATAATGACAATTATTTTAGACAATCGTTATTAAATGTAGGTGAAGGTAAACGTTTAAAAATGTATGAAGAAGAAAATGAACTGCTTGAAATCCCTCTTGATTTAATAACAAAAGAAAATGATATCATTGCAGAAATTTTTGGAAACGAAATAAAAATAAATGATAAAGATTTAAATGATAAAGGTATATTAGCCTTCACCAACAACGACGTAATTAAAATAAATAATAAAATTTTGGCTATAATGGAAGGGCAAATTATTGAATTCTTAAGTGTAGATACAGCAGAAGATGATAATGGAGAAAACTTAGATGTCATGTTACCTACAGAATTTCTTAATTCCCTTACACCTAATGGACTTCCTCTACATAAATTACAATTAAAAGTAGGTGCAATAGTAATTCTTCTAAGAAATTTAAATGTGAATGAAGGTCTTTGTAATGGAACAAGATTATTAGTAACAAAACTTACGAAACATTTAATTGAAGCAGAAATTATAAGCGGAAAAAAAATTGGAAAATTAGTTTTAATACCAAGAATCACTTTGTCACCATCTAAGGAAGAAATACCATTCAATATGCGCCGAAAACAATTTCCCATACGATTAGGTTTCGCAATGACTATTAATAATTCACAAGGACAGTCATATAAACACGTTGGTATCTATTTACCAACCCCAGTTTTTAGCCATGGTCAATTATACGTAGCACTTTCAAGAGCTAGAAATAGAAAAAATTTGAAAATATTATTACTAAACAATGCAAAAATAGCAAGTGATAAACTAAAGGACGAAAATAAAAATTACACTAAAAATATAGTGTTTAAATAAATATTGTAAATGACTACAAAATAATTTATACTTACTTTATATCAATTATATGATTAAATAAAAAGAGTGGAAATACGAGAAAAAAATGAAATATTACTACTATTACTACTTGTATCATTAAAGTAAATATACAAAATAATTAATATATGTTTGCGCTCAAAGTCGTTAAAATATGATTGAAAATCGGCTGCAACATATCACATTGTGAATAAGTAAAAAAATGTGTATTCATTACATGAAGTATAAGAAAAAATTAAAAAATGGAAATATGAGAAAAAACATTAAAATATTACTACTACTGAAACATTAAAGTAAATATACAAAATAATTAATAAATGTTTGCGCTGAAGATCGTTTAAATATGGTTGTAAACCGGCAGTAACTTAAAAAATTGTAAATAAATACAACAAATATACACTCATTATATGAATTATTTAAAAAATGGAATATATAATAAAACTTTTGAAACACTGAAAGTAACAAAATTCTAAAAATCAAATCAAAATGCTAAAAACGGCTGCAGCATCATTAGATAAGCATGCGCTGAAAATCTGAATGACAAATCTGATATCATGAATTGCCGTAACATAATAAATGTTTGCGCTGAAGGTCATCAACAAATTACTATAAGTCGGGTAAGACGTATATTGCGCTATGTTATGAACTATAGTGTTAAAAAATCGGATTTGCTACAAAAAAATATGACTCTTGAAATGTACACTCTAAACCCCAAATAGTAAAAATCGACGTTAGAAGTGGTAAAAAATAAGTTTTTCTCTTTTGATAAAGAGTAGATATTACGATTTGCTATATACGAAAAGATAAAACGTTAAGTTTACTCATTGTAAAGAGCAAAATGCAAAAATTGTCTTTTAGAAAGAGTAAACGCAAATATTTGCTATTTAGAAAATACTAAAATGAGATATTTACTACTTTGAAAAAAATAAAATTTTGGAAACAAAATCTAAACTAGTAAAAAGTACAAATTACTAATTGGAAAGAAGTAAAACAAGAGTAAAAGATATTTACTATTTAAAAAGTAACAAATTTTTTGCACATAATCTAAAAGAACAAATAATGCATATAACTCGCTTTTGCAAAGAATAAAATAAGATAATTATTCTTTGGAAAGCTATAAAATTTCGGGTGCCTAATCTAACAGACTTCAATTGGTATAAATATAAAAATGAGAAACTTACTGTGATGATTCTTAAAACTTAAACATAAAATATTTGCCAGAGTTTCTTTGGTAACATTGCATAGTTTTCCGAGCGCATTTAGCGAACGATTTTAAGGTTAGGCATTTAAATAAATATCTTTTCGTAAATAGCAAATCGCAATATCTACTCTTTATTAAAAGAGAAAAACCTATTTTTTACCTCTTCTAACGTCGATTTTTACTATTTGGAGTTTAGAGTGTATACCTTACCAGTACGTCCTCGCCGTAAGAGTCGGATAACAACATTAATATGTTGGCTAACGCTGGAAGGAAAAATATACTTTACAGAACCACTACCATCAACTGTACAAGAACAATCACAATAACCCCCAGCTTAACAGGATTTGGACTACAGAAAAGGATATCAAGTTTTCATCAAATACCGATCATGCACCTAATTTTAACATCCAATGTCGTATAAATAGGTATTTAAAATTATTATTTAAATACTTAAATTTGTTGAAATTTTACAATTAAAATTGTATCTATGTGTACCATATATAAATTATTTTGCCAATACTATCATTCAAATAGAATCCCTTCCCCCATCCCAGCTGCAAAATAGTTAGTTTACATGACACACAGTTTTGTAAAGATAATTCCCGTATAAATTCTATTAAGGTCAGGCCAAAATGACCTATGTTACCGATATTTTGATAAAATGGTAGATTAAAGTTTTCTCGATACATATAGGTCGATTTGTCTGAAATATATAATAATATAATGATAATATTATACTATTAGGCCTCCGGTTTCTGACCCTTCAAAAGACGTTACGAAATTAATCCTTCTTTAATATAATAATGTCAAAGTGTTTTTCACATGAGGGGTACCTGAGTATTTGTGTTATTCGGTTTTTGAAAAAAAGTTTTCGAAAAAGTTTTTAAAAAAGAGTCCTAGAAAAAGTTTTGTTTCAAAAACTTCTTTCATAAAACTTCCATCGAAAAAAGAAATTCGAGCAATAAAAATATCTTACAAATATTATATACAATTAATCCTATATCCTCTATTTATTAAATTAAGGAGGATCCCGTTTCGGACGTTCTCCGGTTCTGCGGTTCTCCGGTTTGGAGTAACGATTATTTTAATAATACACATTATATAATAATAATAATAATTAAAAATAATACGCATTGTATAATGAATATAAAATTCAAAATTTAATAATCGAATAAACTAAATGCATCCATTTTAAATGCACTCATCTGAATAAAGCACAATCAAAATACACCCGAGTGAGCGTTAGCGAGCTAGGTATCTGTTGCTAGTTCAATATTAAAGACGGTTCAAACGCCCGGTCCCCGAATAACCAGACTAGATGCTGAAATGAACAATATACTAAACATATCTGGTGGAGAAACCGGGCGAGAAAAGTGGGCACATTACAGCTTTGTACTGCAAGGTTACCTCTATTTTAAGGATGTGCATAGCTACGATAAAGTCAGAGATAAAAAGGACAATATTGATATTTAGAAAAACTATTATGATGAAGTAGATAATGTGACGGGCCTGACTATATGTAGACATATAGTCAGTAACCAGTCGCATTGAACAACGGCTCAGGCGGTAGAGCGTTAGCGTTCGGTCCAAGAGATCGGGGTTCAAATTCAACTTTTGGTAGTTTTTTTTTAATTATTTAAATTAATTTATTTAAATAATTAAATAACCAAAATTGATACAATTTATAATTTTATTGAAATTTTTATGTTTTTTGCTACTTTTGCCAAAAATATGGAGTCAATATGTTAAGAAATAGTTAAGTTAATAATTTATAAGGTTTATTAAAATATATAATGTTTATAGTTAAATTTTACATTACATTTAAAATATATACAAAAGGATTAAATAATAAAACAAATTATAGATATTAAAACTATTAAGTAAAAGGAAACAATGACATAATTAATTCAGAGTAAATAAATTCTATTAAGCCAAAGGCAAGAGAGTATAAAGGATTGTTATAAATAATATTATTATAATCGTAATAATCTAATAAATGTAAAATAGAATATAAGAAAAGACATTTTAATAAATTTAGCTAAAGAACCAAAGCAGAAATATACAGACTAAGGTAGACGACCTCAAGAAAAACACAAACATATGACACACAAACATATAACGGGTACGGATTTCGAGTGTCGGCGCAGGTTAGGTCCCTGAATTATCGGCGACGTTCGTCGATAGGACCAAGTCGACTAGCCGGGATAATTGCGAATGGTAGCGCAGTGGTGAGGCTTCTGCCTCGCGCTCCCGGGATCGTGGGTTTGCGCCCCGATACCTTCGTTGATTTTTTTATTCCTTATATTCAATCCGTACCCCGTTACAAATGGCGCCCAACTCAAAAACCCACTTGCCAGAAGAGACGAAGTAGTTTATCTTCGCCTGGCTCATCTTGGACCGAAGTCGGTCATAAACTCCCATCCCCACCACCACAGTCCCGGTGGATTTCCCCGCGAGAACGTCAAAAAGTGCGGAGGTACGACTGTAGGAGAAAAGCCTGTGTTCCCCCTTCCACAGTGTGTATACGTATACGCAGTACACCTCCAAAGTTGGCACTAGACGTAGGGGAGCTTGAGTTTCTGGGATCTCAAGCGTGGTGGTGCAAACGCACGGCTATCCCTAACGAGGCTCCCGGTGCTCAGAAAACGGTCTTCTTGACACCGGTCGAGCAGGGACAATCTTCGCCTCTCTAGCCCAGGAGGTGATCGAAGTGATCAAACGGCTCCCCGAGGGCGTAGGTCGCGTTTGGGTGGGGGATATAACGGGTACGGATTTTGAGTGTCGGCGCAGGTTAGGTCCCTGAATTATCGGCGACGTTCGTCGATAGGACCAAGTCGACTAGCCGGGATAATTGCGAATGGTAGCGCAGTGGTGAGGCTTCTGCCTCGCGTTCCCGGGATCGTGGGTTCGCGCCCCGATACCTTCGTTGATTTTTTTATTCCTTATATTCAATCCGTACCCCGTTACAATGATCACCTACGTATATATGAGAAGGAAGGAGAAAGGGTAACCAAGTTACAAGGATCCAGGTGGAAAAGTGGAAAAAGTGGGAAGTCAATCCCTTCTACCTCACTAATCGTATATAATGAGATGTATCGCTGCCGAAGGCAGCATTCGCCTAGAGTTCGCGGGCGACCTAACAGGTCGGACCGCGTTTGTCTGTTACAATATATTTTATAATTTAAATGTCTCTAGCGATTTGCTCATTTTACCCGACCAAATACCACATAACCGTGTCCTAAAAGGAAGCTAACTTTGGATGATATAAAATCATTTGTTTGATTCAATGTCTTCCCAAAGTTCTTCCACTTTCCATAACTAAATAAATAACTTGGATGATATGGAATTATTGGATTAATTTCAATTCTTCCCAAGTTATCTCACATTCCTAAAACCCATAATATAAAGTAAAATTGGATAATCTGGAATTATTTGATTAATTCCATGTTTTCCCAAAACTTTATAATAGTTAATTCATTATCCTAATTTATCAAATTTATTAAACTTGGAGGTTAAACTGAGATGAGAAAGAATTATTTGTTTAATTCTTTAGCTACCCCAGATTCCTCCACCTAATACATTTATTTCGGGTTAGGCAAAAAATAAGTGTATTTTTGTGTTTCGAGTTGATATAGGCCCGTTACAATAATAATAGAGTTGTAGATATGGGAGACGACAATGAGTTACAACGAGTCGAAAAGGAAGATCGAATTGATGCGAGTATAATCGAGAGTTTACCTAGAAAGTTCCGACAAAAGGCAGCCCAGTTACTGTGTAAATTGCGAGTTATCGGTAATTTAGTATGGGACTCAAATGGTGTATTGACGATAGGTGGTGTTCAATGAGGACATATTCAATTTGCAGCGGCTCATTGTGAATGCTTTGTACCGTGCGAATACATTCGCAATAACCGTGTTTGGAAAAGTGTGTTGGATATTGGCGCTGATAGATCCCCTATAGTACCACCTTATCATTCTACATCAGATGTCACTGGCAGTCGATTTCAAACACCTCAATACGAGATTAGCAATCTAAGTCAGGCAAACAGTTCTCAGAACGAAATTGCCACAGCAGTGCTGAGATCAGAGCCGCTGACGAAAGTTGCAATTAATAAAACGAAAAACATTAACTAGCAAAGATGAAACCGGGACAAAAAAGAAGAAAAAAATTATCGCGAGTAATAGTTACATTACATCATGGTGACGACTAAGTGGAAAATTCAGCCCAATCCGGAAATCGAAATAACCGAACATGAGAAGCAAGACGAAGGAGAAAACAAACAAAATCGAGTAAAAAATAGCGCGCTAGAAGGTTTGATTGATTTACTATCTTTCGAAATGCACATGCCTTGATACCGATTTTGTAGTCCGGGTACGGAACTAGCGGAACGTATCGAACGAGGTGAACGTGGTATCAACCCACTGGATGACGCATGTCTTAAACATGATTAGGTTTATGGCGATAAAAATGGAGATAGACGTAAATCTGATCGTATTTTAGCTGAATATGCATTTTCCCGAATGCTCTCTTACGAAACACCCGCGGATGAACGAACATTAGCCATGATGATAGATTGTTGCATGGTTAGCAAAAAAACGTTTGAAAAATTCTTTTCCCGTGTCAAGAATGCATTGAAGAAAAAGAGGGACACAAAGAAAAAAAATTGATAAATCATCGAAGATTGGTAAAACTAGTGATTTGGTGAAAAGAGTCTCTAAATAACGTAGTAAGAAAAATTTAAAAGAGTAATGTAATACACAATGAATAGGAAAAATAGAATATTTAGCAATATTTACTACTCACCTCTTAATCCAGCAGCATTAATAAACTTTCCCACGCCGTCTGTACAAAAAAAATAAAGTCAATCGCAAAAGTGATACCGAAAGGCTTGAGAGTCAAGATGCTTATAATTTACATCGCACAGTTAGACTGCTATTCCCGCGTTGTAGATATATGTACGTAACTTCGATGATGTCTGGGAGACCGATTTGATGGATTTAAGATCTTTAAAAACCTACAACGATGGCTACAGCTACATTTTGATTGTTGTTGATGTTTTTGAGTAAGTATAGTTGACTGGTGCCAATAAAAGAGAAGTCTTCCAAGAAAACTGCTGACGCCTTTTCCTACATATTTTCGAGCAGTAACGGACGTAAACCAATTTGCTTACAAACGGATAAGAGAAAAGAATTTGTCGGACACGAAATGCAATATGTTTTATGCGCCAACGATATTGCTCACAGAGTATCACGAAGTCCAGATACAAAGGTTGCCATTGCAAAGAGATTGATGCGGACAAGCTGCGTAATAGTGTACACGGTTATAATCAGAGTAAACGTTCAGCGACAAAAATGATACCGGCAGCCGTAACCTTGTATAATGTACATAAAGCGCAGAAAAATTTACAACAACGATATGAAAATGGCACATCGAATCGAAGACTCTGGGTCAAAGTCGGTGAGTTAGTGCGCATCAGTCGTGCCAGAACTGTCTTTGACAAGGTTTACGAAAGTGGATGGACTTTTTAACCACACGACAACAACCATTCTATTTTTTGCAAGATCTTTCGGGAGAAAACATAGACGACTGCTTTGATGCAGAGGAATTGAATAAAGTCCGCAAGGATCTGAATACAACTTTGTTAGAGGTATTAAAAATTTTACGCGCCTGAGGTACAGGTGGTTCAAATGAGTATTTCGTTAGCTGGAAAGGATATCCAGACAAGTTTAATTCTTGGGTCAAAGCCACTCAACTTTCAGAGGAATGAAAGATCAATTTTATATTATTCTACCGAGCAATAGAAGTATGAATTATTTCGCAGAAAACACTACAACACATTACATTATTCAATTACCGCGACAGATCAGTTAACAAGGTTTCTGGAAAGTTGTACTCACCGAAATTCACATTCCGCTGACGTTTCAATACTTGTCAACAGAAAATAAAGATAGATCGATTTCTCTGAAACGTATTCCTTTAACGAGAATCGAGATAAATTATCTGGAATGTCTAGATAATAAATTTGATAGTGAAATTGGAACGCGGTGGTCATGTGACGATTAATAGAGTCTGCGCAGACAGTACTTATTCTCAGTTTAGTCATGAACTTTGTTTATCGGACAATGAACATAAAATTCTGCGGTTTGAAAAAAGTAGACAAATTGTCTTTGTGGATGATCAATAGTCATTTGAGGGCGATAGACAAATTCGCCTATCTAATGATTTACCATACATGTTCATGATTTACAGCGACATCTGTGAACCATATGTAACGGGAAATGTCCAATCGCGATTATTAAGAGCTGTTTCCATGAACAGCGATAATTACGAATACGGTACTACCAGAAACAAAAGTTTTTACCACCACGGTCAATTGATTCAATTCGATGACGGAACAGTGACGGCAACACTTCATTTCAAGCAAATCGATTAGAAATGAATCGTTATGAGAATTACTTCAATAATCATATCGGTAATGAATATCGAGGAGGCGAAGGAGGTCATTACACCGGAAGAGTTGAACACATTTACATCGGTTCTCTCTTCCGAAGAGGGAATTGTGGTATTGGTTCCTTCCTAGCCGGCAGATTTCGTCGAGTTTTACTGCTCCTCAGTCGAGGAGCAAAAGTCATAGGTAGGGAGGCTTTTCGTACGAGACTCAATATTGTGTCAGATGTTGCGACGCATAACATCCATCAAGGAATCTGCGTAATCGTGTGAAAGAATCTGGTCAAGTTTTGAAGAGAAATGCTGAAGAAAAATTGGACAAATTGATGGAGGGGTCGGGGTATAAAATGCCTATCACAACATATAGAGGCAGAAAAAAAAGATGTGTGAGTAAGAAAAAACGTAAGGTGAAAAGTGCTGCAAGGAAAGGAGGTGTAACAAAGCGAAGGAAACCACTAACTTCTAAAAGCAGAAAGAAAAGAGTTAGTAGAAAAGAAAGATCGACTAGAGATATTTTTGATAGTTAAAGATAGCCTTTCTACACACTCATTCGTGTGAATGTTTAAAGACAGAGTTATTGTTATTTGACATTTCGCCAATACAGACTACAATTGAGGGCTCGCAATGGGTTCATTATAAACCAATATCATCCTTGATCGATGACTCACTGATTGAATTTGTGATACTCGGAAATGGTGACGAATATCGTGATTTGGCACATACTATGCTCAGTCTTTGTGTGAGCATCAAATCTAACACGACAGAAGATGATGTAGCGGAAGAAAATCGAACGGCCTTTAGAGATTTATTGGGTAGAGTAGGACCAGTTAACAATTTAATGTATTCGCTCTTTAATCAAGTGAAGGTTTTTTCCATAAAAAACCGTGTCACCATCTACCAACGCCTATGCTTACAGAGCATACATCGAAACGTTATTAAATTATGGACCAGCTGCTAAATCTTCACATTTATCGGCCGTCTTGTGGTGTGACGATACTGCTGATCATATGAACGATACATCAGGCGCAAAGAAACGACTTGTACAGAGACGAACATTTTCATCTATCGAAAAACCTGTGGACCTAATTGAATATCTCCATGCAGATGTGTTTAATCAAGAGAAACTTCCAATTAACGGTGTGAATGTTAGAATACGTTTGGTAACATCTTGCGATAATTTTTGTCAAATGAATCCAACCGATTACTTTTCACTGCATATAGACGAGGCAAACCTTCTAGTACGACGAGTTAAAATCAGTCCAAGTATATTGTTAGGACATGCTCAATCGCTCTCGGAAATAACAGCTAAATATCCCTTAACTCAAGTAGAAGTCCAAGCTGTCACCATGCGTAGCGGTGTACATGGTGTAACATTAGATAATATCATAATGGGTCAGCTACCAAAGAGAATAATTATCGGTTTTATAAATACTAAGGTTTTTAATGGTGATCGAAAACTCAACCCCTTCAATTTTGAACATTTTAATATAAACTTCCTGTGCTTGTACGTGGATGGGATACAAGTACTTTCTAAACTACTCCAGCCTAATTTCAAAAATAAAAATCTATTCGTATACGCGTATCATACTTTATTCTCCGGTACGGATGTACATTTTCTCAATGAAAGTAATCAAACAACACGCAAGTCCTACCCACACGGGTATTGCATATTCGCATTTGGCAAATGATTGCAGTCACTGGAATTTGATCAAACACGGTAGTGTTAGATTAGATGTACGTTTAAGTGATGCTCTAGTTGAAACGGTCAGTTGTATTGTATATGCTGAGTACGATAATATTCAGGAAATTGATGCCTCTCGTCAAGTCATTGTCAACTTCAGCAGTTTATAAACTTGATTGATAGAAGTTGCCACCTTATGCTACTGTCTGTACTATATGTTGCGACGAGACGTCGTTGCAATGAAATAAATAATACTTAATTTATTATATTATTTCGTATGTATATAGAATATTGTATCTTGAAATCTCGCACGTTGTTATTGTTTCGTGCGTTGCCTCTTCAAGGCCACGAAACACGCGTGTTTATGTCGATGACCGAGGATGTGTGCGAGCATCCGTATATACAATTGTTATTGTGTGTGTCTGTTAGGTACTTTTCGGGAATACGACAATTCCCGAAAAGCTCAGTGCGCTTGGTCTTGACCGTGACTGCAACCCTTTTACACATCGTCACGCGCGCCACGGGAAGTACCGGACCGGTTCGTCCGTGCTGCGGGAAGACGTACGTGAGTGTAAGTGTATCAGTGTGTCAGTGCAGTGCGAAGGACCATATACCTCGGATTGAGTATTCCTCTAGGTAGGCGAATCGCCACGGCATCAGGCCGCACCTGCAGAGTACCGTCGAGGACGACGGGAAACCGGGCCGACTCCACCGGCCAGCAGACTCACTCCAGGGCCAATGGACAAGCCAGCCCGGTAAGTACCCGACGTTAGTCGGTATAAATTTAGGTGTGTTGAGTGTGTGTGCATGAATGTTTGTTCGGTAGCACACCGGTGCTACCGAAACCGATTGGGTATTGCGCGGGGAGAGCACGGGGGCAGCCCCTGCTTGCCGCGTATATACCACGCGACCGGGAGAACGCCCCGTTAATTATTGTCGGGCACCTCCGTGTAAATTCAGAATAAATACTTATTTATTTGTTTTAATATAACGGTCGAGTTATCATTTTGATTATAAATTAACCCGCAATCTTTCCGATTCCCGATTTTCCCGCCACGTATGTCGGTACGTAGGAGATCGTTCTGTCTCCGCTACCGTGTCCCGACGGGTTAACTTATTAACCCACGGCGACGACAAAGACGCGTTCTTCGGGGCCCTCGTCCCTGAATTAAATTAAATTAATAAATAACTTGTAACTGGTATTAGGACGAAATACCACGTTACAAATGGCGACCATGACAGGACGGTAGTTGTACCACCTGCGTGTCGAGGATTTTCGGGTCGGAAAAAATTTTCTTGTTTTCTTTAAAATAAGTGTTTCTTGTGTGTACAGGTTTACCTGTACTTATATAGGGAATAGCGGGTTATTTATTTTTAAAAAATTTCGCTTTGCAAGTCGCGTGAGAGAGAGTGGGAGGTAGGGAGAGAGCATATAGGTTGATAATGGCATGGACGCATGCCATTACGATTGAATCATTTGTGTGAGTGAAAGAGAGAGAGAGAGAAAGAGAGAAAAATTTGAAATGTTCGGGTTCGCGTTAGAGTAGGAACGCGCGGGTATCCCTCTCCGTATATTGTGGTTGTGAGAGAGAGAGAGAGAGAGAGTGAGAGTGAGAGAGAACCAGTGCGTGAGAGTGAAAAAGAAACATTGAGTCGCGGAGTTCGATAGTGCTGAGTGAGCACGTGTCCGCTAGTGGGAGAGAGAGAAAATCCCAACTAGCCGGCGATAGACTCGCGCGACGTAAGTGTAACGAGAGTGAGAGAGAGAGAGAGAGAACATACATTATACGGCATATACCGCGCGGCTATCCTTCGTTGCTACGCAAGAAGGAAAATTTCCCCCTCTACGCAACCGTAATTTCATTTTTAATTTAATTACGTGAATTTTGTTAACTCGTTTTAAAAGCGAGTTTAACAATTTGTGTGTGTGTGAAATATTTTTGAGTTCGGCTCACTGATTTTGTATCAGTTCGAGACGACCAATAATATTTTTATTGCTTATAATTATTAATTTTATTATTATCATTATTATTATTATTATTATTAATTTGTTCTTTTTACTGTAATACACACGCATATATATATATATATATATATATATATACTTTTGAATTAAATTTCCAAAGATATTATCACGCTGTTAGTCAGCTGATAATTTTAAAATTATACAATAATTTTTTGTTTATTGTGTGGTAATAATTATTAATATTATTATAATTAATTTTGACATGGTCTGTTAGTCAGATAAGTCAAAGTTAATAAATCTTTTTGTATTACCGTCGCGATTTTGGCTCGCATTAGTGCTGAGATACATCGTGTTATCGGTGTTACATTTATATTTATTGTTAATATTAATATTATTTTGATTAAGAGTTTGTCACTTAATCATTAATTCTGCTGACGGGAAAATCTCTTTTGATTTATTTTCTTAATTTTTTGTTGCTTTTCCTCCAAATTAAGGAATAAGTTGCAATTAATTTGTTTGTCAAATTAATTGCATATTTATACAATAAATTTATTAAATAAATTTTTATTTAATAAATTAAAAAATTTTTTTTGTTGGAGGTTAAAAGAAAAATTAATTTTTTTTTGTATTTTAAATCAAATTTAAAATTTTTTGTTGTTGTTTCAATCACATTTAAAAAAAAAATTTTTTTTGTGTGATCTTGTTTTGAAAATTCTTTTCTTTTGAAGCTACTCTTTACAAATTTTTTTTTGTATGAGATTTACTTTTTGTGTAAAATTATAATTATTTTGTTTGTCAAAATAATTATATTTGTGACTTCCAAAATTTTTTTTTCTTTCATGTCAATATTTAATTTCTCGTGTCAGCGAATTAAAATATTATTTTTATTATTTTTGTTTGTAAGTTGCAATCGATAGCAATTTATGTTAAAATTGTTACCAAATTAATTTGTTTGTCAAATTAATTCGGTCATGGATTGGTCCAAGTATCGTTTGCAATTTTACTTATATTTCGAAGAGAAGATCGACAACAAAAATTTTTTTCCTTTGATCCGAATACATATTCGATTAAGCTTTCAAATCTGGTGGCAAAGAAAAAAATTTTTTTTTAGTTTGTTTATAAAAACTATATTAATTTACATTAATTTTCCTTATTGTTTATTTCGATATTATTTAGTAGTTTGCCAAACTCGGATCGGCATTTTTTTTTGTGTTCTTTTCTTTTCATATAAGGTATGCCTTTTCAAATATAGTAGTTTTGTACTCTATATTTGAATCTGGACTCTGAGCTATCTCCTCAAGTGTCCAAACTCTACAGGGCATACGGGGACGCAGTCGGTGTGCCAACTAAGAAGAAATCCCCAGGTGCACAACGCTGTCTCTGCCTTATCAAAAAGATTACGATGGGCAGTTACGAGACGCGTATGTGCAAAATATTTAGTGACTCGCAGGATGCAAGGCACATTAAAAAGGACATCAGATCACTTCCTTTGGAGGAGATCTACGCCCAACTCGATCGTTTGCACCTTAATGCAAATAGCGAAGAGTTTGAGTGTAGAGAGCGCCTTCTAAGACATAGAATTAAGTGTTATGATCCTCAAATTGACGTGCCTTGGTATCCCAATTACGACGAAAAGACTTCTGCCCAACCAGCGACCAAGCCTTTAGCTTGTCTACAGTTCTGGCAGAAGCACCAAAAGCGTTCCAGAAGAGGTAGTGTAATACCTTCTGGTACCGACAGGTCTATACAGTCTGAGTTGTCAGACGATAGACCACCAAGTGAGCACATAACCCCCATTCAGGAAGAAGAGGGAAATGTGACTACACATAGTAGAGTGCCCACGCCGACGGGTGAATCGAGACCGTTTTCTGATAATGCAGCAGGCATTAACACAGAAGCGGCGATTCCGGCGGCTAACGTACCAACTTCGAGACAATTGACGGTGTCGACCGCTACATATACTGGTCTAGGTGAGACGCATGCTACAAATTCACCATATACGTCACACCGGTATCAGCGTACTTGTTGGTTGGTAACCACAATCCAGTGGAAAGGGGCGCCATTCGTCGTAACGATTTTGGACTGAACTCCGATGCACATGGTCGTCCACTCCCAACCAATTTAGTAGTTCTGGAGCTATTAAAAATCGCGTTTCGGAGATTCAGTCAGATAAGTGGCGACAACAGACGAGCAGGGATTATGAACTTTCCTCCAACGATCGCAGGCAGTCGACTGATAATCGGAGGGATGTTCCAGATTATCGTTCACATAGTCGTGATCAATACGGTACCTGTCAGAGGAAGGTTAGTTATGACAAGCATAACAACAGGACCTCCTCACATAGATATGCGCCAGCACCAGAAGAAGCAGATGATGAATGGTTCTCGGAAGGTGAGCGCTATCACAGGAGTGAAACGTCCACGTCTAGACGGTTACCGAATGAAGGGAATCGTAAGTCCCGCAAGTCCGATCGTAGCCAAAGTACTTACACTAGGAGGGAAGCCTCTACACAGTGTGACAATGGTTACAACAGATCCCGCGAAATGAATAATGATCCCGTCGAGCACGAGCGAGCTGTCGCTAGACGCGATCAAGATACTCAAACCGATTCTAATGTTAGCAACTTAGATTCGGACGAATATTACGCTGCGAATAGAGAGGATGCAACCGCTTACTATGCGAGAAGATATCGCAAGGAGCGCCTCTCTGATAGACGTAGTAGAGTACCATCGCTGAGTCGAGATGTCCACCAGCGTGATACGTATAACCAAAGTGTGGACATGGATACAACCAGCCACCAGTGAGAGATAGAAAGGATCAGCCTGGTTGTGCAAGAGCCCTCAGAGACTGGGGTCTATTGTTCGATGGGGACACCAACGACGATGCCGAAGAATTCCTAGATAGTTTACAAGACTTCAGGAATGACGACCAGTTCTCTGATCGGCGTATTCTAAGCGCATTGCCTTGCGTGTTTAAGAAGACAGCTCTATTTTGGTATAGGGCCGTCCAATCTTCTTTACGTAACTGGTATGACTTTGAAAATGAATTTTTGAATGTATACGGTCAGGAGTTACGAAATCAAGATTTGTTCGAGGATCTACAACGCCGCACGCAAGGCAAAGGACAGAAGGTCGTAAAATACCTGAATTGTTTAAAGGCTATTGTGCGGAAATTCCGCCGGCCTCCTCCGTTGCGCCAACAAGTAGAGATGGCATATTCTCAATTGAGACCGGAGTGCCGTAAATTTATGTGCTCGAGATCCACAAATAATTTTGAAGACATAATGAAGTACGGCAAAGAATATGAACAACACTTGATATGGGACAAGAGATTTGCGGAACCCACACCAAGAAAACAAGTTCATATCCCATAAGCTTTCCCAAAACGGAGTTCGTCCAAAGTTTCGGGGAAAGTGGCCTCATTAGTTGAGAATTAGAAGAGCCAACCGGTTCCGCAACCATCTCCACCATCGAAGAAGAAGACGTTGAAAAAGAAAAGGAGCAAGAAAAATAAGAAACATTCTTCTAGCCCAACTTCAAGTGATTGCGAAGTAGCCAATATGTATGGTACTCGCAACACTAGCCAACGTCAGTACTTGCAACAAAGTTAAAATTTTGTGGGTGCACAAAATATTAATAATGCGAGACAATCTTCGAGAAATAGACAAACAGGGTCAAAGCAGCAGCAATATAACGGTGCAAGGCCGAAACAATACGTTGCTCAAGCTCAGACGACACCCGTCTATACGCCTCAACGTAGACAAAGCACGGTGTATGATCGTACTACGCAGAGGCAGACCCAAGACGCTGGTTTGCAAAGGAATCCGAATAGTCCCTTCTTTGGCATATGCTTTACATGCCACAAAGTAGGACATAGATATTCCGATTGTCCCATTCAGACTTGCCTCCATTGCGCAAGTATGGGACATACAGCGGACCAGTGCCCGAACGTGGCAACACCCATTGAGTGTCAGGTGTGCCACACAACTGGGGTAACCCTAGATAATTGCCCTAAGTGTGAACATGTACGGCAATATCTGGGAAACCTAGCAGCAGGGTACCAGAATCGCCCTCCGGGCCCTGCACGCAATTAAGAGAGCGTAAGAGCTCTAGGGGCAAGAAATACGGGTTGGTGAACCCGCGAGGTTGTTTGTTAAGAAGGACAAACACCTCACTGACTTTGCTGAACTGCTTAACGGAGAGCAAACAAACGTTCAGAAGGTAAGAGAGAATACCTCTGAACATCTGAATTTGCCGAAATCTGCTGAGTTACCTATGGTTAAGGCTGAGACTCCTTCCAAGCTAACTCCAACTTTCGAAGCACCGAATAAAGCAGAATTAGAACTTCTAGAGATCAAGAAAAACAAAGAATCTTTCTGGTCTGAAGTACTCCGTAGGCAGGCCGTTAACCAACACAAACGGTTACTCAAGGAAATAGAGAACGAGAGAAAAACTCTAAACCTGTGTAACCCCACCAATGAGAACGATGATACTCGTTACTCATTGTCACCCCAACCTACGATCAAAGAAAAGAGTTTAAAACAGTCTAATGAGAGTAAAATGACTGTCTCTCTTGATCAGGTGATGAACAGTTCAAAATCGTTGCCGATTAGAACAGTTCAGGGGGGGCAGGAGCCGTCCCGAAGACGTCCAGAGAGACAAGTTCGACTCCAGCTCTACTTGACAGTCAAGCCGAAGACATGGTTGCGGGAGTTCAATCCGAAAACCGTTTGTTCTTCTCGGTAAGACTTGGTGGCAAGGTCTTTAAAGCATTGTTCGACCCAGGAGCAATGGTTTCACTTATACGCGTTGACGTAGCGGAAGGTTACAGTGGAAACCGGCCAAGGTAGTCGTGCGAGGTGTCGCAGGACCGGCACTGAAAGTCCTAGGTTTGTTAGATGTTCTATTTGGAATTGAGGGATTAGATGGCAACATCCAACTGAGAATACTCGAGAGTATGGAACACTCGATGATTCTCGGTATGGACTTCCTCCAACATTGGAACATCGAGGTTAAAATTGGCGATGGCCTCTGGCACGTTGGCGCCGGAAAATGGCAGTCTTTTGTCAAGGATGGAATCCGAGACGGACACACGAGGATTCTTGCAGAGTGTGCAGGTATAATCGAGATTAACGATGACCAGCGAGAGAGGCTAAGAAAGTTAGTAGAGAACTTATTACCATCACCAGGCGATGTGCATGGCTTTACTACGTTGATCGAACATCACGTGGAAGTAGAGCCAAGTGCCCGACCAGTACGTCATAAACCAAGACGTATGTCGCATAAAGTCCTCGAATTCGCCCAGCAAGAAGTCAGGAAAATGTTTGAGAGAGGAATAATTGAACCGAGTGCAAGTGAATGGTCTGCCGCTCCAGTGATAGTTCGCAAAGACGAAGGTAGCTATCGTTTTTGCATAGAATTCCGAGATTTGAATGCGGTAACAAAACGTGACTCATATCCAATACCAAATATGGATTCGATTCTGGATAAGCTACATAATGCCAAATTCATCTCTAAGATCGATCTTAAAAAGGCATATTTCCAAGTGTTAATGTCAGAAATTAGTCGACATTACACCGCCTTCGCTGTGCCTGGGTCTGGATTGTGGCAGTTCACACGGATGCCGTTCGGACTGATGAATGCACCCATGACATTTGCACGTTTGATCGATGCTCTATTTGGTCCCGAAGTTGAACCTCATGTTTTTGGTTACCTGGACGATCTAATCGTTATAACCGAAACTTTCGAGGAACATTTGAAATGGTTGGAAATGGTTCTAAGGACGCTAGTGGACGCAGGGCTAGAATTGAACAGAGAGAAGTGTCAGTTCTGTTGCTCGAGCGTTACGTTCCTTGGGTACCGCCTGGATAGTGATGGACTTCGTCCCGATGTGGATCGAGTGGCTCCTGTTCTTAATTATCCGACCCCAAGAAATGTTAAACAACTTCGTTCCTTGCTTGGCATGGTCGGTTGGTATTCGCGTTTTATAAATCGAGAGTCGGATATTAAGATCCCTCTCGTGAGATTACTCCGTAAGGACCAGCCATGGGAGTGGGGACCATAGCAGGATGCGGCGTTCCGTGAACTCAGGTCAGCTCTAGCCGGCGCGCCAGTGCTTGCTCGACCAGACTTCTCTAAGCCTTTCTCGGTCCAGAGTGACGCGAGTGATGACGCTATTGGAGCTGTGTTAACCCAAGAAGATGAAGATGGTTTCGAGCATCCGATCGTTTACGTCAGCCGAGTGTAGAACAAGGCAGAGCGTAATTACATGACGACGGAGAAAGATTGTCTAGCCTTAATCTGGGCAATTAAGAAACTTCGGCCATATATTGAAGCATATCGTTTCAAAGCTGTGACGGACCACAGCGCGCTCAAATGGCTGAAAACTCTTAAAGAGCCCACCGGCAAACTAGCACGCTGGGTGCTTGAGATGCAACAGTGGGACTTCGAGATTGTACACAAGAAAGGTGCAATACACTATGTTCCCGACGCACTCTCTCGCGCTGTTAACCTGGACTCGGACGAAGTTGAAATAGCCTCCTTTGACGTGATTACCGACCCATGGTACATTGCCCGATTGGATGATGTGAGGTCCAGTCCTCAAAAGTTTCCGTATTGGAAAATTGAGGATGAAATGCTCTATTGATTCACGACCGATAAGCTGCTGGACCCAATCACGGGTCAAGAGGAGAGATGGAGATTAGTTGTGCTCATTGAACATAGGACGCGCGTACTAGAGTATTCGCATTGCCCTCCATCGTGTGGTCATTTAGGAGTGGAAAAGACCTATGACCGAGTGGCAAGGGACTATTATTGACCGGGTATCTACCATGATGTCAGGCGATTCGTTGTGCAGTGTATAGACTGCCACCGATATAAAGTCTCACAGGCGGGCCCTCAAGGTTTGATGGGCAAACGTAATATTGAGAGACCGTGGGCTGTGGTTGCAGCAGATATAACGGAACTGCCTCCTAGTAAGAACCAATATAAATATATACTGGTCTTACAAGATTTGTTCACGAGGTGGGTTGAGTTAAAACCGTTACGAGCTGCTACCGGTAAGTCGGTCGCGAAAGCATTCGAGGAACTCATACTGTTTCGTTCGGAGACTCCTGATTACTTCCTTACGGATAATGGTACCGAGTTCGTCAATAATAAGTTAACACAGATGCTTGAGGATTACGGGATAAAACAAATCACGTCTCCTCCTTACCAACCACAAGCCAACTCCGTCGAGCGAACAAATAGGACATTAAAGACGATGATCGCGGCCTTTGTGGATTTCGATCATCGCAGTTGGGATGAACATCTACATGAACTCCGTCATGCTATTAATACAGCAACGCAATCAAGTACGAAGGTTGCCCCAACTTTCCTCAATTTTGGGCGTCATCCTCAACCTGTGAAGAGTCTGCGTAGAGAGGTTGAGAAGAGGGAATTTAAATTACTATCGATCCCGAGATGTGGATGGATCGACTCAAACGTCTTGATGCCCTTCGAGATCAAGTGTGGAAATACATAGATGAAGAGCAGAGACGTCAGGAGACAGTCTATAACAAAAATAGACGCGTGGCTTTCTTCCAAGTAGGCAATTTAGTCATGAGGAAGTGTAGAACGTTATCGCACGGGGCCAAAGGTATTTCGGCCAAAGTGTCGCTTAAGTACGACGGACCCTTTGAAGTCAAGGAGATACTATCACCAGTAGTCTTAAGACTTGAGGAGTTTGGACGGAAAAGGTCTGAAGTACACGTATCCGATTTAAAGAGATACGTTCCGCCAAGGAGAAAATCCTAGGCCAGCGATGATCGGCTCGCCACGGAAAAGTTAAAGCGGGTATACAATAGCGGCATCCCAACCTTCAAGTTCTGGGACACAGGAGAAGTCCGTGTCCAAGAGAGCCAGATAGAGAGAGAGCCGCAGTAAAGCGAAGGAGCGGCGTGTGGAAGAGACCACCGTCGCATCGGTCCGAGTAACTTCGGTGGGTATTGTGGACGCACAGCCCCAGAAAACCAACCATCCTTTGTGTCCGGAGTTATTGCTCGACGAGTCGAGGAGGCAGACCGCCGGCAGGCGGCAGAATTTGGTCTGCACCATACCGGGCCGATTGAGGAGGTGCGACGCGCCTTTAGCGAGCATTCTCAAAGGCTGGTCGATCGACGCCGTAGGGAATACCAGGACTCCCTGGCCCTTCCTCCTACTCCGCCTCCTCCAACGATATCTGGCCAGCAAGAAGCCGAAGAGGACAAGACCCGTGGACGAGATGAGCGTAGCTCAGCCAGTCCACGTCGAGCGGATCGAGGATGTACCCCCGCATGAGACGTTCTTACGTCGCCTGGCGCAGGGTTTGGGAGTACCAAACTCTGGACCCTTGGATAAGGTGCAGGCGGGCCTCAACAACGTGTTCCGGCAAGTCGGCTATCCAGAGGAGTTGCCGTTACTAACTCCGTACCCAGCACCACCGATTCCATTGGTCGAACCGCCCTCCGTTCCGACTAGGATGGACATAACGTCGGGGATAAGCAGCAACGTCATCACCGGGCCATCAAGACAACCCAACAACAATGCTGACCTTCTTCGGGAGTGTCGCTTGTTGTTGGAAACGGTGGCAGGAGACAATCCCGCAGCGAGAGACGTCGTCCTGCGACTGGTGATGGCCACCCTGGAGAAGAACCTCACCGCTCCTCGACCCTAGTTCGTCTAGGCGAGGAATTCGATTGCGTGCGTGTCATTATTTATTTCATTGCCCTCTTTTCAACTCTCACATCAGAAAGATGATGAGGAGTTTAGTGGGGGGCTTTGCGACGAGACGTCGTTGCAATGAAATAAATAATACTTAATGTATTATATTATTTCGTATGTATGTAGAATATTGTATCTTAAAATCTCGCACGTTGTTATTGTTTCGTGCGTTGCCTCTTCAAGGCCACGAAACACGCGTGTTTATCTCGACGACCGAGGATGTGTGCGAGCATCCGTATATACAATTGTTATTGTGTGTATGTTAGGTACTTTTCGGGAATACGACAATTCTCGAAAAGCTCAGTACGCTGCAGGTCTTGACCGCGACAGCAACCCTTTTACACATCGTCACGCGCGCCACGGGAAGTACCGGACCGGTTCGTCCGTGCCCCGGGAAGCCGAACGTGAGTGTAAGTGTATCAGTGTGTCAGTGCAGTGCGAAGGACCATATACCTCGGGTTGAGTATTCCCCGAGGTAGGCGAATCGCCGCGGCATCAGGCCGCACCTGCAGACTACCGTCGAGGACGACGGGAAATCGGGCCGACTCCACCGGCCAGCAGACGTCGGGGCGCCGACTCACTCCAGGGCCAATGGACAAGCCAGCCCGGTAAGTACCCGACGTTAGTCGGTATATATTTAGGTGTGTTGAGTGTGTGTGCATGAATGTTTGTCCGGTAGCACACCGGTGCTATCGAAACCGATTGGGTATTGCGCGGGGCGAGCACGGGGGCAGCCCCTGCTTGCCGCGTATATACCACGCGACCGGGAGAACGCCCCGTTAATTATGTCGGGCACGTCCGTGTAAATTCAGAATAAATACTTATTTATTTGTTTCAATATAACGGTCGAGTTATCATTTTGATTATAAATTAACCCGCAATCATTCCGATTCCCGATTTTCCCGCCACGTGTGTCGGTACGTAGGAGATCGTCCTATCTCCGCTACCGTGTCCCGACGGGTTAACTTATTAACCCACGTCGACGACAAAGACGCGTTCTTCGGGGCCGTCGTCCCTGAATTAAATTAAATTAATAAATAACTTGTAACTGGTATTAGGACGAAATACCACGTTACAACGTTTATACACCGGCTTTAAGAGCCTTAGACAGTCAGTCTGGATCGTAGTTTGTGTTTGACAAGGTTTGTATTGCAACATGTATGTAATTGTTGATATTGAGTTCTTTAAAGATAGTAAGCAAATATACGTACCGAAATAAATTGTCGCTGTTGACAGTGAATATAGTAGTCATTGGTGGTGACATCAAAAGTCGCACTGGAGCATTTTGACGAAGACATACGCAAACAGAATAGCTGGTCAATTCAATATCATCACGGACTTGACTACTTTTACGGCGAGGCGACTTTGAAGACAGTTAAAAAGCCCAATTGCCTGTATCGGCGTGGTTCGTAAAGAATTGGTGATGCAGCGTAAGTCGAATGCCCTTACGCGATCTAGTATCTGATTTGCTGTTTTTACACCAGGTCGCTTCCGCCAAATCATCGCTGCATACATGAGTTTTGGTTTCAGGATTACCGTGTAAATCTAAGTCATGGTATCTGGTTTCAACCCCCAGTTCATGTGCGAAGCTCTACATGTTTGCCATATAGATCTTATAACTTTATTGCACTGATTCACTAGATGCTCTTTCCAATTTAATTTCCTGTCCAGAATGACACTTAGATATTTCGCTTTTTCTTTTATTTATAAACATGTATATATCTCATTTAAGGCATTTTGCATGATGTCAAACAGTGTTTCAAAGAATGGTCCTCTGACTGAATATTGGTTAGTAGGTATAGTAATATATTCCAGGATTATTTCCAGGTTCTACTAAGTCGAAGATAATCTTGACATGATCAGATCGCGTTTGTTTATCAGGTACTTTCCTCTTCTTGATTATATTTCTCCAGTACATATAGTAATGTCCAACACTTAGGTGATTAGAATATCTAGCTTTGTTGTGGCTTGATATTCTACTAATTCCTCCTATACACTTCTGTGCCTCCCCACAATATATGATGTGAGTTAGTATCAGATCCCATGAGGAGGGGTAAGTTTTTACTCTCACATAAGGCTATTAGTTTTCTTACTTCCGTGGGAGGATTTACCTCCCCATCGTATGGCCATGACTATGTTGTCGATATCTTCTCTTTCTGTAATCACCGCTGTCAGATCCCTTGTACAGAGATCCATTAGAGATGCATGTTCTGGGCGTCTCAGCCTGTGTTTCCCTAAAACAAACAAGTCCCTACCCCCTTAAACCCTTAATTGTTCTTCTTACCGTCCATGGTTCTTGGACCAGTGATAGGCCTATGTATCTCTGCCAAACCCTTACGCAATAGTGCAGAAGCATCTTTGCAGTGATGCAAGTTAATTTGTGACATTTGCAGTATCTTTGATGTCATTATTTCAAATTTCCAAACTCTGCTGCCTCTTTATCATACTCTCCTACTGCCGGAGCGTGTACGTTGAAAGTTATCCGCTCCAAAAGAAAGTTTTTCTTTGCAGCAGCCCCGTCGGACGTTATCTTATCCCTATTTACTACCCGCCAAGTAGCAGTGTTTAATGACGGATTGTACCGCATTAACCGCCGAAGCACCAGCTCCGCGGATTTCGGTGTTCCCCATATCCACGCGCTAGCCTTTATCAGCCTCTGCAATACCTCCGTCCTATCCATCGATATGGCAGGACCCTTCCAGGGTTTTAATCCAAACAAGATCTTGTCCAACCAGTCCGCGGACTGTTTTTCTTCCGCTATAATCACAAAGACCCCCCCCCCCCCTCTGAAGACCTCAGCAAATTTTGGCAGTTGCTCAGGAGGAAAGGCTTCTCTCCATGTTTAGGGCCTGCTTATATTGCTATCTGAGCTTTCGCCTGCGGTTTTTCTCCGAATGGTGTCCAATCATCCAGGTCCTTTCCTCATTGGTATCCATTGGCATTCCAGCTCTCTGTTCGGAATTAGACACCGTCAATGGCTCGTTGGGTGCCACCTATAGAAAAGCCCCCCACCAGGAGAGCAGGGTCCCATGCGGTCACTATACGGCACTATTACTCCTGGCAAGATTATACACTGATTGATAGGTCAGCCAAGCTTTGCTCTTTAGGCAAGCCCGGGTCCCTGATAGAGAAGAAATTACAATGGACAGAATCGTCGATGGATTCGTCACAATGCACTCTGAACAGGTGTGACCGGAGGACGAAATCGGCGACGACAACGTGGCGAAGTTCACCGTGAGGGATCTGAGTATGGCTGTTGCGTAACTCGAAGTAGATAAAGCACCAGGTCCTAATGGTATGCCAGCAGATTCTCCGAATTGTTGCAAAACGACGCAAAACAGCAATACTGCTGGATTTGTACAGCACGTGCCTGGAGGAGGGGCCGTTCAAAAAAGAATGGAAGAAGGCTAACTAATCCTCATTGAAAAGAAAAAAGGATGGTTTGTGACATTGTCTATATCCTACAGACCGTTGAATTTATACAACTACCCGGGTACGCTCGAACAAATGCTGCTTCGATATCGAATTCAATAGGCAGTACATAATTCAAAAGACCTAAACGATAGACAATATGGTTTTAGAAAAGGACGGCCGACAATTGGAGCGATCAGTAAAGTGATCAACTCTTTTCACGGAGCACAGATCAGACCTCACAAGCCTTGCAACCTTCAACAGCACACTTCAGGATCATATAAAACTGAATCAGACGATTCAACCGGTACATGAATGGATGCAAATACGGAGATTGCAACTAACAACGTAAAAGACATAATTGCCGAAATATCCAGAAATGGATGCAAATAACCATGAATTCCAGAAAAATCCTGTAATTAGTGCAAATATTCGGATTACCTTAAAAATTCCCAGAATTACAAAAAAATATAATAATTAATGAAAATATCCCAGAATTCCCGAAAAATACTATATTTAGTCATAATATCCCGAAATAACATAAAAATTCCCGAAATTCCCAAAATATCCAGAAATTGGTTCAAATATCCATGAATTCACGAAAAAACCGAAAGTAAGTACAAATGTCCCGCATTACCTTAAAAATTCACGGAAATCCCAAAAAATTCAATAATTAATTGAAATATCCCGGTATTCTCAAAAAATCCAGTAATTAGTATAAATATTCCGGAATTCCATAGAAATTCCAGTAATTTCCAAGAAAGCCAATATTTAATGAAAATATCCATAAATTGATTCAAACATCTAAGATTTCCTGAAAAATTCTTTATAAAGGGCAAATATCCCGAATTACCTTCGAAATTCCTAGAATTCTATAAATATCCGAAAATTGCTGCAAATATCCATGAATTCACAAAAAAACCCGGAAATGCTGAAAAATCATGTTATTTGTGCAAATATCCCTAACTAGCTAAAAAAAGGGCCAGAATCGCCAAAAAAATCCAATAATTAACGAAAATATCCAGGTATTCTCGAAAATTTAAGTAATTAGTGCAAATATCTCAGCAATCCTAAATATCCTGTAATTAGTGCAAATATCTCAAAATACCTTCGAAAATTCCCAGATTTGCTAAAATATCCAGAAATTGATGCATTTATCATGGAATTCACGAAAAACACCGTATTAAGTGTAAGTACCCGAAATAGATAAAATTCCCGAAATTACTAAAAAAGTCAATAATTAATGAAAATATCCCAGAATTCCCGCAAAATACCATATCTAGTGCTAAAAACCCATATGCCTTAAAAATACCCGGAATACCTGATAAATCCAGAAATTGATGAAAATATCTCGTAATTCACGAAGAATACTGTATTCAGTGGTAGTATCCTGAAACATCTTCCAAATACCCGGAATTCCCCAAAAAACCCCAAGATTTCACAATAAATACAAGTACGAGTGAAAATATCCCAGTATTCCCGGAAAATCCCGTAATTAGTGCGAACAACCTGGAATACATTAAAAATTCCCAGAATTCCGAAATAATCCAAAAATTTATAGAAATATTGAATCAGTTATTGAATCATTTGTCCAGAAATTTTCGAAGAATCTGGGAATTCTCGAAAAATCCAACTATTAATGAAAAAATCCCGGTATTCCAAAAATACCTTTGTTAGTGCAAAAAAAACCGAAACACCTTATAAATTCCATGCATTCCCAAAAAATTCAATATCTTACACAAATATCCGGAAATACCTCAAAAACTCCCGGATATACCGAAATATCTAAAAATTGATTCAAATTTGATTTGAATTCCCGAAAAATCCTGTAGTAATTGTAAATATCCCTGATTACCTAAAAATACCCAGAATTCCAAAAAAAACTATAAGTAAAGAAAATCTACCGGGATTCCCGAAAATAAGAGTATTTAGTGCTAATATCCTGAAAAACCTTTAAAATTCCCGGAATTGTCGTAAAATACCATATTCAGTGCTAGTATCTGAGAATTCCCAAAAATCCCGTAATTACGGCAAATATCCCAAAATACTTGAAGCATTCCCGGAATTAGCGAAATATCCAGAAATATGAATTTTATTACAATGCCGAGTGACCTAATTGTGTGAAAAACATAAAGTTATTTAAGTAGATGCTATATCGGTCTATTGATAGTTGCCATAAAACCATTTTTTATTTTCTATAAAGCCAATACATGACTTTGATTTGTTTCCCGAAATGTCCAAAAACTGATGAAAATATCCCGAAATTCTCGAAAAATACCGTATTCAGTGCTAGTATCGTGAAAAATCTTAAAAATATCCGCAATTCACAAAAATATCCCAGATTTCTCAAAATTCCAAGAATGAATGAAAATATCCCGGTTTTCCCGGAAACACCCGTAAATACTGCAAATATTCCAAAATACTTTAGAAATTGTCGGAATTCCTAAAAAATCCAATAAATTATAAAAATATCACGAAATACCCCCGAAATTCCCGGAATTCCGGAATATCCACAAAGAATTACTTTGAAAATACCCTGAATTCCCAAAATTATTCCAGATTTGCCATTAAATCAAAGAATGAACGAGGACATTGCGGTATCTCCGGAAAATAATTATTAAATATATCATGAAATATCTTAAAATTCATCGGAATTCCTACAAAATACCATATCTAGTGCTAATATCTCGAAATACTTTAAAAATTCCCGGAATACCTGATATATCCAGAAATTGATGAAAATATATCGTAATTCTCGAAAAATACTGTATTCAGTGCTAGTATCCTGAAACATCTTACAAATACCCGGAATTCCCCAAGAAACCCCCAAATTTCACAATAAATATATGAATGAGTGAAAATATCCCAGTATTCCCGGAAAATCCCCTAAATAGTGTAAATAACCTGATATATCTTAAAAATTCCCAGAATTCCGAAATAATCCAATAATTCATAGAAATATCGCGAAATACATTCAAAACTCCCAGAATTCTCAAGTATACAGAAATTAATGCAAATATCCATGAATTCCCGAACAAGTCCAGAATTCCCGAAAAATCCAATAATTAATGAAATTATCCCGTTATTTCGAAAAACCTCGTAATTAGAGCTAACATCCGAGAACTCCAAAACATCCCGTAAATCCTGAAATACTTTAACAATTCCCGGAATTCCCAATATATCCAGAAATTGGTGATAGCATCCCGCAATTCTCGAAAAATAACGTATTCACTGCTAGAATCCTGAACTCACTTAAAAATACTCGGAATTCCCAAAAATATCTTCGACATCCCAAACAATCAAAGAATGAATGAAAATATCCCGGTTTTCCCGGAAAATTACGTAATTAGGGAAAATATCCTGAAATACCTTAAAATTCTCGGAATTCCGAGAGAACAAATAATTAATGAATATATCCTAGAATTCCCGAAAAATCCTGGATGTAGTACAAGTATCCTGAAATACCTTAAAAATTTCCGGAATGCCCGAAATATCCATAACTTGATTCAAATATCCATGTACTCCTGAAAATCCCGATATTTCTAAAATATCCCGCAATTAATGCAATTATTCCGGAATACCTTGTAAATTCCAGCAATAATTCCTCAATTGCTAACGCTCCCTTGATCGTTCTGGGTTTGTCTAAATTGTACTAATTTTATATTTATTTTTTATATTTTTTTTACTTTATAATTTTAAAATATATTTCAATAACAATGTAGAATATAATATATTCCATAATATTTTTCTGCAATTGAAAGTATTCAATTCGAAAACACCTTCCAAGAAGGTGTCAAAACCCGCAAGTATTGTGTTATTCTAATCAAACTTTGAAAATTGTTATCTGATAAATAAATTCTGCAATTCAATCTGACATTGTTATCTAATAAATAAATAATTTTAATTCTAACTACCTTATTTTATCTATTTCTTTGAATTTTAATTAAACATTTTTTAAATTTCAAATATTACGAAAATTTCGTATAAAAAATTTCTGGAATTGAAAGAATTGAAATCAAACTGAAATCGACAAGTATTTTGAATCGTACCATGAATTTATATTTTATATAAACATTTTTATATATATTATTTAAACTTCGTAAAAAGTTTCTGCAATTGAAAGCACTGAAATCAAACTGTAATCGGCAAGTATTTTGAACCATGCAAAAATTTCTACCAATCTGAATACAGATTTTTTTGTATGAAAAGTATCTTATACTATTATTTTTTATTTCTGGCCCTCACATGTTTTACAGTAATAAATAAATAATATTCTAATGATATTAATTTGTGCAAAATTAATTTCTGCAATACTAATAAAATGGACATTTCTTTTTTATTATTTTAAATAATAAAATAATACTTGCACCACCGTTGGTTAAACGCTTCATATATGTGTTAATTCTGACTTACTAATGTATTCCTTTACATTTATGAAAGTATAATACCGTGAAGAGACTGCAATGAGTAATAATAAATAAATATTGCAATACTTTCTGGCAATTTTATTATCCTACATCACCAATGAAAAAATAGACATCATTATTTTTACCTAATAAAGTTCCCAAAAGAGGCCTGCGATGGCTCGGTCGGTAGGGCGTCGGACTCGTAATCTGGAGGTCCCAGGTTTGATTCCCGGCCCCGGCCGATTGATACAAGCACCACTGGTGACTGTATTTTCAACAAGTGCTTTCTTCACCAAGACATCGTATGACCTCCGTCGCTGATTAGCAAGTTTTTCTTAGTAGTTATGTAAAATAATTATTATTTCACTTAACTAAGTATATACAATCTACATGATTTTACCAATTAATTAATTAATTAATAAGATAATAGCTAAGATGTATGTAATTATTTATAAAATGTAACATCAGTTAATATAGTCAGACTTAACACATATATGAAGCGTTTAACCAACGGTGGTGCAAGTATTATTTTATTATTTAAAATAATAAAAAAGAAATGTTTATTTTATTAGTATTGCAGAAATTAATTTTGCACAAATTAATATCATTAGAATATTATTTATTTATTACTGTAAAACATGTGAGGACCAGAAATGAAAAATCATAGCATAAGATACTTTTCATACAAAAAAATCTGTATTCAGATTGGTAGAAATTTTTGCATGGTTCAAAATACTTGCCGATTACAGTTTGATTTCAGTGCTTTCAATTGCAGAAACTTTTTACGAAGTTTAAATAATATATATAAAAATGTTTATATAAAATATAATGTAATTTTTAAAAAATATTTTTTACATAATTGTTTTGTACAAATGTTTTTTCTTAAACACTAGTAATATTTCTATTTATTTACAGTTACACTTTTCTTTTGCTTTTTCAGTCCTTTATTCACTTTCTTCTTGAATTCGTTAATGTCAATATCACCTTTTGGCTGAACAACTTCTACTTTACTCTCTTCTGGAGGTACAAATGCCTTACCCCTTCTCTCCTCCCGTTTCTTAGTAGTCTCTTTGTGCATTGCTTCTTGTTCCTTTCGTTTTTTGGCTCTCCTTTGTTCTTCCTTAAGAAAGTATTCACCGAAGGGGTGGAAAAGGTGTGTATGGTTTCTTAATTTTTTTATTCCTTTGAGTTTTTCGTATGCTCACATGTTTTCCTTGTAGTTTAAACTGTCATACTCCCTTCTATAAGGTCCAACTGTGCTTCGACAAAATGCTTGCTCAATGCCTTTTGTACCAGTGGCCAACATTCTTTCAAATACTTTTCCCTGTACATGGGAAAAAGTCGCAAAGGAACTCTATTCTAGTAATTCATGTGGATTGTCTTTCGGCTTGAATTCAGATATTTTTAAAGACCACGCACTACCATTAACATTCAGCTCGTTTTCTCCTTCGATCTCAGTCATTTTTCTTTTACATCTTTAGTCTCAAATAGTTAATAATATCTATAAAAAGTAATAAATAGTTACCTTTTTATGATGACTAAAAAAAATTAAATTGAGGGAAGTTAAAATTTGTAAGAGGTTAACAGTTATATTTGATAATGTTAAAAGAAAAAGTATAATTACCTGGTGAGAGTGTTTATCATTAAACGAGAATATAAGGTCCAACTCTGCTTTGACAAAATGCTCGCTCAATTGCCTTTTGTACCAGTGGCCAACATTTTTTAAATACTTTTCCCTGTACTTGGGAAAAAGTCGCAAAAGAACTCTCTTCTAGTAATTGATGTGGATTGTCTTTCGGCTTGAATTCAGGTATTTTTAAAGACCACGCATTACCATTAACATTCAGCTCGTTTTCTTCTTCGGAATGAGTCATTTTTGTTTCAAATCTTTAGACTCAAATAGTCTATAATATCTATAAAAAAATAATAAATAGTTATCTTTTTAAGATAACTAAAAAAAATTAAATTAAGGGAGGTTAAAATTTGTAAGAGATTAACAGTTAATTGACAATGTGAAAAGAAAAAGTATAATTACCTTGTGAGAGTGTTTATCATTAAACGAGACAATAAGGTCCAACTCTGCTTTGACAAAATGCTCGCTCAATTGCCTTTTGTACCAGTGGCCTACATTCTTTCATTTCAAATACTTTTCCCTGTGCTTGGGAAAAAGAGTTGCAAAGGAACTCTCTTCTATTGATCGATTTGGATTGTCTTTCGGCTTGAAAATGGCGGAATCCTGTTCTCAGATTTCCTGAGTTGGGAGAGGGTGAGTGACTCGGCCCCCATTTCCGAGAGTTCGATTTTTACCTCCTGCGACAGTGGAGGAAGAGGATTGCCACTAGTGCGCCTCGAAGTCGTGTTGTTTCGCCGAGCCTGTGTTGGCGATCAACTGCCCAACATGCTATACGATGGATACACTAACACGCTTAGTTATTGAACACATGCCGTTGGCGGCTATACAATTCATCAGAGCAACCGTGGTCATGGAAGACCTTACCCCAGACCGCAACCGCCGAGATGTCTCACAGAGGTGTGTTATCGAATGACGGGAAGCCTTCCAGGCTTTTAAAAGTATTTCTCCCGACGTTTCCTTACGTAGCTATATCACGCTCGAAGGCAACAAAGACGTATGGAGCCTTCCGTACCGAGTTGTATCGGGCAAGATGAGCACCACCAAAGCTATCAATACTGTGACAGGAATAAATGGATCGACAACTACCTGGAAGGAAACGTGCGAATCTCTGCTCCAACAGTTAGTACCAGACGATGACAAATCAGGAGAGACAGAAGCTCACCATGAGATCCGACAGGCTTGCCTGGAAGAATATATCTCGAGTGAGGCACGTCCATTTACCCGGCTTGAAATAGTTCAAGCAATTTGAATCAACAAAAGCGGGAAGAGTCCAGGTACTGACAGAATTGAAGCGGAGGTACTTAAAAATGCAATTCCACTGCTAGACGAAATTGACAAATTATACAATGCTTGTCTCAAGTATGGTGTCTTCCCAAAGAGATGGAAAGAGGGAATGCTAATTACGTTGCTCAAAACTCCTGACAAAGATGAGCAGGCTGTGAAGTCATACAGGCCCATATGCTTACTATGCATAATGGGTAAAACGTTGGAAAGGCTCATCATAGAGCGACTAAAATAGCCTGTGAACTCGGAGTCAGGACAAACATCGGAGCGCACACACATCAGTACGTCGACCGACCAATACGGTTTTACACCAGGAAAGTCGACGGAAGATGCGATAATAAGGCTGACGCAAATAGTAGAGGAAAGTCAGTGCAACTACGATTTAGCGTTCCAACTCGACATCCCTGGGGCTTTTGACAATCTGTGGTGGCCTTGTCTTTTGAAACAACTAAAAGACAGACAATGCCCCACAAACGTCTATAACCTTATACAAAGTTACTTTCAAGATCGAACGGTGTGCTTGAGAGTTACGTACGACGAAGCACGAAAGGAAGTAACTAAAGGTTGCCCACAGGGGTCTATTTTCGGTCCATTTGGATGGAACTTAGACTATGACACCTTACTCAAAGAGTTTCATGACGCAGGCTTTAATTCGATAGCATATGCCGACGACATTATAACAATCGTCGAAGGCAAGGGCCGGCGTCACCTTGAAACAGAGGCGCAGCGTATGATGAACATTGTCGAGAACTGGTGCAAATTACACAAACTGGAAGTATCAATTCCTAAATCGGGAATGATATTATTGAAAGGCAAACTTGACTCAAGCAAGCCTCCCAAAGTCAAACTGGGAGGCCAAAACATTCGTATGTTTAAAGAAATGAAGTACCTGGGCGTCCCGATCGAACCTAGATTTGGAGTCATTCAGCACGTTAAAAACGTGCAGAAAAAGTGGTTCGACCTTCTCGGTCGACTACATCTCCTCTTTGGCGCGAACTGGGGGATGAAAAAAAGATCCCTCAGTCTGATATATAAGTGCCTCTTCATCCCAATTGTCGTCTACGGTGCGGCAGGATGGTGGAACAAGGCTAATAGTCACAGCAGGAGAATCCTTGCTACTTTGCAAAGGAGGACCCTAGTCTGGACTTCGAAAGCTTATAGCACTGTCTCCCATGAGGCACTTCAGGTGATCTCTGCCTCTCCTCCCATCGACTTATTGTTAGATGAGAGGGTCGCTCATTACCAGTCGAACGAAGCCGTAATGGAAACTCGAAAGATCCGACTGCCATTGAGAAAGATAAAGTTCGAAAGCAAATCATGGATCCAATGGCAGAGAAGGTGGGATTCCACGGGCAAAGGTTCAGAGACACACAAGTATTTCAGCAATGTTGATGACAGGATGCGAAAGGGGTGGTTAAAGCCTAACCACTACACATCGCAGTTCCTAACGGGACACGGATCTTTTAAGTCTTACCTGAACCGATTCGGGTTGAGCGAAGATTCGAGACGTGAATGTAGAGAGGAACAAACTTCCAGCCACATACTCTTCGATTGTCTCTGCGTAGTCGAGATCCGGAAACCCCTGGTTAACTTGGTCCGGCAACATGGTCACACGTGGCAATGCAAACCGAGTTTACTAGTGAGTAACCGGGAATTGTACCAGGCATTCAACAAGTTTGCTAAAAGATACATAGAACCTTCCAAGCTGAAACTTGAGGATAACCCCAGAGACCGACCCCAGACTCCAAAGACGCCTAACCCGTGTGATAGTCAAAGAGCGGATGTTTCGAGGAAACGGCCACTCCCCTGGCAATCATGCATGAAGCACTGTACTGTGAAGCTGGTCAGACTGTCTCATCAGACTCTCCAGTCCGTACAGAGTGCTTAAGGGCTTCCCTCAACAGGGAACGCCAATCGAATCCCATCGTGGAATAGTTGGAACCCTTGATTTGAACGGCCTCGTCTGAATGACGAGAAAAGAGGGATCTAACGCTTCACGGAATGCAAAGGAATTTCTCCTACAAACTGCATTCAATCGAACGTTAGGCCACCTACCGCAAAACCTCCTCGGGATCCGGGGAGTAATAGGGAGATTTGCTTCGGCAGGTCGACAGTTGGACCAGGATGACTTTACTCTGGTACGCAGGGACTGGGAAAACCGAGCCCCACGTTGGCGTACCTCTGAGTTGAAAGTGAAACGCCAGCGTGTCCTCAGTATTGGGTTGGACTCTGCGGGGTATGTGGTTGCAAGCAGGCTTGACGGGTGAAGCGAAGAGTAACCCGGATGCCGCTTATGTTCGAAAGCGGACGACGGCGGTGAGCTAAACACCGCCGCATTCACACCGAGAATTACGACTCTAGGCTAGCCGTCGCAAGACGGTGGGCCCCAGTAACGAGTTTCGGTACACTGTTCCAGTGGCCTCCGATCGTGGTAAACCGATCCCATAGGTGACTCTCAACGGCTTTTGTGACTTATAAAGTCATTGGAATGCCGAATCGAATCCGAGGCGCTTGGGATCATTTAGAACAAAACTATCTAATCCTGAGGGGTTACGAAAGTCGAATGACGGAAAAACCAGGGCAATCAAACATTTTTCTTTTACATTATCTCAAATAGTCAACAACAATCTTTATCTTCTTTTATTATTCTTTCTGACACTATGAAATATATAATATATTTTATTATTCTTTCTGACACTATGAAATATGTAATATATTTTATTATTCTTTCTGACACTATGAAATATATAATATATTTTTATTATTCTTTCTGACACTATGAAATATATCTATATATATACGATGTGTGTAATGCTGAGAGTAGCGCAGTAGCTCCCCCTTGCGGCTACTTCTCAAACAACTTGCCAACAGTTAAAAGTTTAATAACATCGAATTTCTTCACTATGCACTTATGAATTCAAACCGGATTTATTGTAAAGTGAAAATTTATATAAAAAATAGATGTGAGATTTGTCGTTGCATAAATAGATAGTATAATTTTAAATTTGCGAAAATATAAAAAATCTGAGGGGTTAGTTAGCTGTATAATAAGGGCTTACGCGCCTGCATACTTGCGTCCAGGCGCTATCGCGCCTTTTGATATAATATATAATTAGTTAACCTAGTTTCCAGTTATAAACAGTTTTATAAATAATATAAAAATAACAGTGCATTACATTTACAACATTGTTTATACTTATTTAATCTTAGTCAATTACTCAAGAGTTTAGAGATACTGTTCATATTTCTACATAATACTGAACCAATTAAAAAAAATTAAAAACAATCGATATGATAAAACATTCACTGGAGTAAGGAATTGTAATTTTTAGTTTTAATACGTAATAACACATATATCATTACTTATAATATTTCCACACATATTGCATCCTGTAGGAAGCTACTTTAATCTAGTAACAAACATATGATTTTTCTACCAGAATAATATGTTTAACAACAAAACTTGGAATATAAAATTATTCTTTAACTATTTTACATGTATTTCATGCTTTTTCATGATATTTCATGGAAAGGAGAAGAACAATTTAAAATTTCATGCAAAATTACCACAATCAGCTAATATATCGTATGATTACAATTATTTATTCAAACAAATGATATTTATGCATAATAATTGAATTTTTTAAAATTTTTATTCAGATTATAATTGTGGTTAAAAGATCTATTTTTACATTTTATTTATTTTCTTTTATTTACAAAAATCTTTTATAAAAAAAAAATTTTATAAATTGCAACCATAAAATATAAATAATATTATACAAGTACAATAATAAAAAATTGAAAGCTAATTATAAAAGTTATTCTAATATTACATTTGCTATTATATTAAAAATAATGAAAGAAAAATAATATTTTAATTTTTTTAACCACCTTCCTCAGGCATTTTACTACTATGAAATAGGGAATGATGAAAAAGGTTTGTAAAAAAATCTATTCAAGTATAATAAAAAAGCATATCGACAAATAAAGTATATATTCCATTCAATTATATATATTCTAATAGGGTCGATTCTACTCGTCAGGAGGGTTTTAGTCGTCCTGTGCGTATCCTCGATTATCACTCTCGATACGGTGGGAGCTAGCCTCAAGCTCCGCGTGACGTCGTCTCCCCTGTATACAGCTTCATTAGCATATAATATCATAATTCATAACTCGTCATCGTACCTCGCAAATCATTTCTCAATATTGAATAACCCAGTCACTAATCCTCGCGCCCCATCACGTCACCCGCATAAAGCACTTACATACTTACCACCTCGCACAGAAGCCCTAAATAAATCATTCGTCATTACATCATCCCGCATAATAAACTCTTTACCTATTGACATTTTTATGAATTCCGCCCTAAACCTCTTCAAAAGATCTCTTTTCGATCATCTGTTTGGACTCGATCAGACAGCTTGGTCTGACCGGGTAAGATCTGTGCGAATCGTTTTGCGGTCCATCCCTCGTTTCCAAACAGAGTAGTATTAGAGTAGTTCTAGAGTTCTTCGCTTATCAATGTTACCTAGTCAGTATTATCATGTATTATTTTAAGTCTATTATTATCGAAGCGTTTCTAAACTTATATCCGCGAAACTATTGTATTTTAAATTTGGAATTGATATGGCGAAACGATGTGTTTTAACTAAATTAGTATTTTATTTTATATTTAATATTATATTTTATATTTTGATCATAGATCAATTTTAAATTTGTTTATGTTTATATATATATATATATATATATATAAACACCAGTATCGGTACTTATGGTGACACTTCGTGTTATCTTGGTGTTTTGAGGTTATAAAACATATGTAACGACTCAGATATAAGGGGGAGAATATTAATTGACAGAATAATGCATAAAAAACCAATAATCCAAATATCCAATAACCCAAATACCTAAATACCCCTCACCGGTAAAAAAGCACACTTTGACCTTATAATATTAATGAAGGATTGAAGTTATAACCTCATTCGAAGTGTCGGAGGCCTCCCGCCTCCGGTACCTCGAAAGTCGTTATAACTTTAATCCTTCATTAATATTATAACGTCAAAGCGGGGCTCACAAAGATAATTTTCCGATTTTTTGTGTGTCGGCATAAGTACGGATACATGGTTGAATTTTCGGTGGAATTATGCTGACGTCGGCATAATTACCCCAAAGTAAGCACAATTCCCATTTCCCGTAAGAATTTGTCGGCATAAGTACCGATTGATCAATTTATATATATATATATATATATATATATGGGTGGTTCTCTGTGACATCGAAGATGAAAAAAATAAATATTGCTATAATTGTGGGAATATGTTTTAGAGGTATCCAGTAGTTCTCCTGAATTTTTTCAGATTTTTTCTGGGCCATTATTTTAAGTTACAGAGAGTCAAAGTTGACATTTTAGCACTTTTTTGCATTATATGCCCATTTTCATGAATTTTTAGCTCTCAGGGGATGCATTTTTCACTAAAAACATAAGTATGACTTTTTTTGTAAAATTTTCCGAACTTTTCATTAAAAATACTTTTAAAGACATAAATGTATGCTGTCACACTCTTGTAAGCCATTTAAACCTTAAATAGTGAAAATCAGCAATTCTGCTCCGGACTCTGGTAACCTAATACTGTCTAAAAAATGTGTTTTTATAGTCAGAAACTGCCTAAAAATTTCCAGAGTGGGTCTAAATCATTAAGATCGCTTATAGTCAAAATATCCGGGAAAAGTGCCCCAAATATTAATAGAAATGTATATTTGTTGCCTTATAACGATGAATCTAGTAGCATGATCATGGCAAAAAAATTTATGCACTTACCTTGGAATGGTAGAAAAGTATCTCCACTTGTTTCAGTATCCATCTAATCCCCTGTAAGCTGCTAAAAATACAAATATTATTATACAAATGTAAAAAATTAATATATATATATATATATTTTATTTTTTGTTGCGTAGTTTTAAGAATCTTTATTCTTTGTTTTTATTTATACTTTATTTGTATAAAATAACACAAATGTATTGCCAAAGTGCCTACGGGGTTTCTACCCCAAAAAGGTCCAATAAATAATATTCATTCATTCATTCTCTCCTTCGTCTCCTTCACTTGCAAATCGCGCTATCGTGGACCTGATCGTACTCTCGCGAGGACGGAACGATACTCCGGTGAGGTGTTCGGAGATCGGCTATTTTGTAAAAAGGTCATGAATTTCTGATTGTGAAGTCGTAATCAGCGACCCCAAAAACCCTCAGTACCAAATTTCATGAGAATCTGATTGTTTTTATATTCTATTCAATCAAAATCAAATTTCAGGCTTGAAACATCTCCAATATTTGCTGATATCCAAGATTCTAAAAACGTTATATTTAATAAAAAAAATATTCTTTTCGAAGGGTCAAGTATTTTGTACACGTTTGTTCATAATTTAGACAATATTTTAGTCCTGCATTGTCTCCAAAAAAAAAAAAAAATTATAAAAATTTCGTTACTTTTTTATTTAAAACCCGTCATAACTTTTTGTTGATTTGGCAACATCGATTTTTGACCCCGGAAGTCGAAACGGCACATCCAAAAACACTAGGAAATATAGGTTAGGTATCGATTTCACTCTTTAAAATATATCAAAATAGAACTCAAAGTATAAATGAATAGTGGCATAAATGAATAGTGGTTGTTGTATTTAGTGTTAACCCTTCCATTCTACGCATACGCTAAATTCCTTCAATTTGTGGGATACCGGACACCAGACACCACCCGACGGACGCCGAACACCGGTCACCGGACACCGGAGTACGTATGAATTTCAATATAATATAGATATCCAGATATTTTCAGAAAATACCGTAGTTAGTACAAATATCCAGGAATATTTTAAAAATTCCAGAATTCTCGAACAATTCCATATTTAGCACAAATATCCTGAATTACCTCAAAAATTCACGGAAAACCAAAAAAATAAATCCCCCGTAATTAGTGCCATTATCCGAGATGCCCAAAAATCCCGTAAATATTGCAAATATCCCGAAATACTATAATAATTTCCGAAATTCTCGATTTATCAAGAAATAGATGCAATTATCCACGAATTCACGAAAATTCCCGGAATCCACAAAAAATCCAATAATTAATGAAGATATCCCAGTATTCCCGGAAATTCACATAGTTGGTGCAAATATACTGAATTACCTTAAAAATTCCCGGAATTATTGTAAAATACCGTATTCAGTGCTAGTATCCGAAAATTCCCAAAAATCCCGTAATTATTACATATATCGCGAAATACTTTAAGCATTCACGGATCAAATTCCTGAAATATCCACAAATATAATTTTTTTATAATGCTGATTATTTATTGCACATTTAATGATCTTGAACAATTTCTTTTAAACTTCATGTAATTTGCAGAAAAAAGTCTTTTGGGCTTTTTAGATTAATTAGCCAATTTATTACTTTGAGCATCTCTGAAGCTATTATTGAAATCACAGCGGAATAATCGACAAGTTTTTTTTACCATATCATACATTGTATTTTTTTAATTAAATATATTTTGCTTAAACTCCATGAAAAGTTTTTATTAATTTCCGCAAAACTGATAAAAAGGAAACTTCTTTTTTGTATTCTCTTTAAATAAACAATGTCTAGCCTTCCCGTGGTTTACATCAGTAGATAAAAAATTTTATAGAATGATAATAATTCATTTGTGCAAAATTAATTTCTGCATAACTAATAAAAAAGTAATTTCTCTCTTTTTTATGCTCTTTAAGTAAAATAATACTTGCACAACCGTTGATTAAGTATTTCGTCGAGGTCTACGCTTTAAATTACAAGTCGGTAAACAGCCGACTTGTAGAGAGAGAAAAGGAAAATATCGCGAACTAAAATAACATACACAGTCAACGAGACTGGTGTAGCGCAATAAAAGTATCTAATAATTAGCAAATAAAAGACGATCGCGTGAAGTGGTACCACTTATTTTATTAGCTGCTGTAATCGTTGGTAAACAACGACCAGGACGAATTGTCCGTTCGCCTGTGCACCGAGGTTGTGTGGCTGTAGGTCGATCCACGGTGTTGCACCACTCACTGCAAATGCAGGGTCGGCCTGCAGTCGAAATATACACGCGAGAACCACGGTAAGACACAACACAGCGAAGATGAACACGGGACGCGTGGGGATCACACCTGTCGCGTGTCAAGACGGCTATATCTCTCTAGAGCGCGCCAGAATCTTCCCCTCATTTTGCAAATATAATACACTGTTATTTTTATTTTATTGATTAAAAAAATGGTTTACAACTGAATACTAGCTTAATTAATTACATATTATATTATATTTTACATTGTTATTCAATTACATTTTAAAATTATAAAGTTAAAAATTATATAAAAAATAAATATATATTTAGTATAATTTCGACCGAGGAAGCGTGAGCGACCGAGAAATCGTTGCTAGTATCTAATGATTTAATAACGCAAAACGTTCATCAGTGCGTTGAATTTCTGAAAAGTAATGAAATTACCAATTCAAGTAAGTGGTTTCGACAACACCATCTGAACTTGATCTTTTGTAGCTAATGGAATGGCTAATATGCTCACTATTATTAATGACCTTACATTTGTCGAAGATGAGGAATTTTTTCATCAGTTACTAACAGGGAAAATAATGAGCCCGATTTAGAATCAGATTACTTTAGTATGGTAATTTGTACTGTAACGGTATTAATTATTAAAAGACGTTTTGAATTAAATTAATATCGTTTAGTAAACGCGAGCATTATCGCTTAGTAAAGCGAGAGGAACTGGTAGAATATCTAGCCACAACCAAACTAGATATTCTAAACACTGGTACAACGCCAACATTCTGTAATAAACTTAGAGCAGAAGTATTGGACATCACGTTATGTACTGGAGAAATTACAAATAGGATCAAGAGGTGGAGGGTATCTGATGAACCGACACTATCTGATCATGCCAAAATTGTTTTCGAGTTAGTGGGACCTGGTACAAATCCTAGAACATGGACCAGGAAACCGAAGAAGACAAATTGGATAACCTACAAGGAAGAAATAAGCAGCTCACTAGCAAATTTTCCAGAACATATAAGAAACTGGAAGGAGCTTGAAGAAGCTGCTGATAAACTAAATAAAGGAATTATCTCAGCTTTTGAGAACAACTGTAGACCCACATTGGTGGGTAAGCGAGATAAAACCTACTGGTGGAACGAGAACCTAGAGTGTCTCAAGAAACAAGTAAGGAGAACCTATAAGCTGGCCCAAAAAAAAGGTACAGCAGACGAGTGGAATCATTACGCAAGTAAAAGAGACAGCTATCGAGCAGCAATTAGGAAGGCACAAGCAGAATCATGGGCCAACTTTTGCAGCGACATAGAAAAAGGCTCACAGGCAGCCCGGTTGGACAAGATCTTGTCAAAAAATCCGGAAGCTATATTGGGAGCACTTAAACTGCCAAATGGGAAATACACCATGACGGACGAAGAAACGTTGTACCGCCTGATCGAATCCTTCTACCCGGATTTCTCGAATGAAGGGGAAGGGGCGATGGAAGTTCATGAGTCAAACGACTACGGAACGGGAAACCAGCATGCGGTGAGCCAAACCGGATCATGCAGTGTGCTGGGGACCGAAATTGCCTCAGAGGACAAAGTCAGGTGGGCCATCGGATCTTTTGGGCCATATAAGTCACCAGGACTGGATGGTATTTACCCCGCACTATTACAAAGGGCGGGGGAGTGCATTATCCGTCCAATGACCAGACTTATTAGGGCAAGTCTGGAATTATGCCATATTCCAGAAAGTTGGAAGGGAACGAGAGTGACGTTCATTCCGAAAGCAGGTAAGGGGAGCTATACTTCTCCTAAAGACTTCCGACCTATAAGTCTTACATCGTTTATGCTGAAGACAATGGAAAGGCTCATAGACAGACATATTAAAGATAAACCTTTAAAAGAACGACCACTTCATAGGGATCAGTATGCGTACAGAGCAGGACACTCTACTGAGACTGCTCTGTGCAAAATAGTGAACCTGATTGAAGAACAAATTGAAAACGGAGGCTTCGCTCTAGTGGTCTTTTTAGACATAGAAGGAGCTTTCAACCATACCTCCAAAAGAGTAATCAAGGAGGCAATGAGGAGACATGGAATAGCTCAGCCAGTTACTGACTGGGTCGAACTCATGTTATCAAACAGAAAGCTGGTAATGACCAAGGGTAACACCAAGGTAACTGGCTGGGTGAACACGGGATGCCCACAGGGGGGGGTTATTTCCCCATCCCTCTGGAATCTTGTAATGAACACACTATTATGCCTACTAACCAACACGGGATGTGAGGTTGTAGGATATGCAGATGATCTAGCAATAATAGTTAGAGGACCATTTTTAGAAACACTATTTGACATCATGCAAAATGCCTTGAATAAGGTATATAAGTGGTGCCAAGGAGGTGGACTATCGGTTAACCCGGAAAAAATGGAAGTTATGGTGTTTACACGTAAATATAAGTGGAAAACAAGCATAAAACACCTCGAATATGGAGGAAAACGGCTAGAAATAAAAGAAAAAGCTAAATATCTAGGTGTCATTCTTGACAGTAAGTTAAACTGGAAAGAGCACCTTGAGAACCAGTGTAATAAAGTTATAAGAGTACTATGGCAAACACGTAGAGCTCTGCACTTGAACTGGGGTCTTAAACCAGAAACCATGATGTGGATTTACACAGCAATTCTGAAACCAAAACTCACGTATTCGGCAGTGATTTGGTGGAAGCGAGCAGGTTTGAAAACTGCGAACCAAATGCTGGAAAGGGTACGAGGATTGGTCCTGCGCTGCATCACCAATTCTCTAAGAACCACGCCAGTACAAGCTATGGGGGTCATAACGAATATTGAGCCCTTTCAGCTCACTCTTAAGTCAGAAGCCATAAAAGGATACTTAAGAGTTAGAAATCTCTTAGATCGACGGGCGGACAGGGGACTCCTAAGTACGCTCCCGCGAAATCTAAGAGAGAACTTATACGAGGGAACTGATAGATGCAGCACTGAGTTCCTATTCGATAAGAGATACAGAGTCAGTCTGCCTAGCAAAGATGACTGGAGTCAAGGACGTGTTAGGGTGCCGGAGGGCAAAGAACTCTGGTATACTGATGGGTCCAAGAATATCCGGGGAGTCGGAGCAGGGGTATACTGCAGAAAAAATGGGAAGGGTAGGATGTATTCCTTAAAGGAATACAATACCATTTCCCAAGCGGAAACATTTGCAATCCTGCAATGTGCTAAAGCGGCACAGGAGAATTGCAAAGACGAAGAGATATACATTTACTCGGACAGCAGAACTGTGTTACAGAGTCTGAATGGTCACACCACTAAGTCCAGACTAATTTGGGAATGTCATAAGACACTAAATAGACTGGCAGAGTTGAATAAGCGGCTAACGCTAACATGGATACCAAGTCATGTAGGTATACGTGGTAACGAGATAGCCGATGACCTAGCAAAGATAGGTACAAATGGAAAACATGCGGAACCAAGCATGATGGTGAAGATGCCACATAGCCACCTTATAGAATTACTAAAGAAATGGCTGGTGAAGGAACACCAAAGTGCTTGGGTAAAAACTGCAGGATGCAGACAAGCTAAAGCCGCACTCGGAAACGCAATAAGCGGACACTGGGAAGAAGGGCTTAGGAAACTTAGCAGAAAGACAGCTCGCAAGCTAATGGACATACTTACTGGACATGGAGATTTGCGATACCATAGGTATAAAATGGGACTGGAAACAGATCCATTATGCCGAATGTGCAAGGAGGCAAACGAAACACCTCTACACATCTTATGTGAATGCCCCAGAATCATGACAAGAAGATGGCGCCTCACAGGTGAATTTCTAATTGATTCAGGAGATATATCCAGTTGGGATGTCCAGAGAATACTTGCTGTTTGGCAGGGTCTCTGGGCGGTGCCCGATTGAAAAAAAACCAAGGACCCATAAGAAGGCTCACTCAAGTGTGGCAATATTGCTATACACTTCGGAAGGCTAAAGATGGGAAATGGAAAACAGGGCGCAAAGGGAATACCCAAGTGCCTGGCATAACCTAGTCAAATAGGAGGGTGCCAACTGAGTAATTTAATAATAATAATAAACGCGAGCATTCGATATAATTGCTTTTCTCGGAAACGGAGCGGCGAACGAACAACGATCCGTGCGCAAGGGAGGGAGAGAGGACCTCTGGATGGCCCACGGAAAATTTAGTACGGAGTACGGTAGAGTAAGAGTACGACAGAGTACGGCGAAGGACGGTCTACGCTACGGTTTAGCTGGGCCGTGCTACGAGCGAACAAACGACACGTGTGAGGAAATTTTACCGCGACGCAGACGAGCGATCGAGGATCGGTACGTTTCCCGGGGTACGCGTGTTATCGCCGTAGACGAGAGTAAACGCAGCAAGCCCACGGAAGCGGGGCTCGACGTAGTGGTTCGTGCGGGAATCGTGCCACGAAGGAGACGGTGCGCGACGTGCTCCGCCGTCTCCCCTTCTGTGTTTTTCCTTGGTCCTGTGCCTCGACGAGAAGGTTACCTGCCCGATAGACGGCTAAGAGGCCTAAGGCGTAGTTGGCGTCCGGGACATTGTAAGGACGCCACATAAGCGTAAGTCGGGATAAAATCCCTTACTTTAATACCGCGTGATCGCGAGCGGATCATCGTTGCAAGTGGGCAACAAGATCGAAATCGAGAGCGAGAGAGAAGGGACGACTCGGTCGGCGACTCCCGTCTCTCTCACTCTAATACTTAGAAGTGAACCTCGTTATAAGCTTTCCTCGTGGTTTAGCTTAGGACGATCCCGCCGAGGGATCGACGCGACTTCGTACGAGACACTATTACGAGATACTATTATTTGGAACTTTGCGTAACGTATATATGACACAATCGCACACCTCATTATATTCCTTTATAACCTTCTTTAGTTGTAACTCTGATTTTAGTTAATAAATCGAACGTAATTAATTCAACCTGAAGTTATTTACTTTTGCATGTATATGTCGTGTTGTCGATTGAATCCGAAATATCCCAAAACCACTTTGTAGAGGCGAGACTCACGCCGAGTAATGAGCCTCTCGAGTTCACGTACTCGGAGGCTAAGGTAAAGGTAAGACCGAGAAACAAAGACGGAGAGCGCGGTGCTCCCCGTGTCATCATACCCGGACGGCAAGGAAAAGCCGCCCGATTTAACGGAGGTACCGGTATTGCACAGTGCGGCCGAGGTAAGCACATCGGTACGCGCGGGCCGCATTGACCGCATCGAGAGAGGTAGAGACCCCGTACCGTGGCCCCTATGGCCATGCTTCTAATTTCGGTCTTAATTAGAGGCAGACCCCGTTACAGTACATTTTCTAATTTCAAAAACTTTCAGATATACTAATCAACTATTGAAATTAATTGTGATCTTAATTATTCAGTGTCACCACCCTTAAATAGCCAAACATCATCAAGCGATTATAAACCTGAGAAAAAAGATCAAAAATGCAAATTGTCAATCTACACAGGGAGCAATCTAAATGGAAATTTGCAACTTCGCAAGCCCATGCTCGCAAAAGATTAAGCAGGATGGATGAGTTAATTAGATGGAAAAATGATATTATTAATGGTGGAACAAAATTCGATAAAATGAATGCTATAAAACAGTAGACTTAAAATAGATATTGTGAGGCTCGTAGTCAAAAGATTCCTGTTACAACCAGGAGTATACAAAAGTGGGCGTTACAATCTACCTAAAAGTTTATATTGTCATCTAATAAGTTTTCATTTTTAGCATCAAAACAATGGACTATTAATTTTAATAAAGAATTCAGAATCCATCAAAGTAAGGTGACGAGATATGTAAAGCCCACAGAATACAATTCAATTAATAAAACCAAAGAAGTAGCTGAAGCTTTTTAACAAGACTGTCGCAGAATTACATCTGCTTTTGATTTAAATTATGTTATAAACACAGATTCAAATCCAAATGGAAGATCTATAAACAAAATATAAAAATATTAAAATTCAATGCTCAAAATTAGGAAAATTATTTACCAATTTATTTTTATTGTACTTAAAAAATATATTATAGCCTTACGTGTAAAAGAAAAATAATTGACTCATGTACTGGGCAAGAAAAACAAAGAACCCCGCAAAAAATGAATATAAATTGGGTCCCAGTCGATTCGGCTGAAATTGCAGTATGTTATAGTTTTCGACATTCCGAATAAAAGTTCTCACGGGCGCAAAGTGATTATGTGCATGATGACAAGTAGATTTAATCCACTTGTGAAAGATGCTAACATTACCGGCACCGCGAGGTGGCGCGTTATCGGTAGCAAATAAGAGCAATAAGCAGGCGCTACGACCAGTGCGGGCGTAGCGCAGTGGGTGGTGTGAACGCCTTCGGATCCAAAGCGGCTCGCGTTCAAGACCCGACGCCCGCTTCATCTTTTAATTTTCGCACGAGCATTGCGTCATGTTATAGCGTAGTTTCAAAGATATAGAGAGAAGAAGTATCTGATATTTGCTGTAGACCTAAACCGGATTCACCAACTTTCTAATTGATTGATTTGAAAAGCGAGGCTTATGTGGAGTTAAAAATAGGTAGGTAACCCCAAACCCACAAACCCGAAACCCACAAACCCCGAACCCACAAACACCAAACCCACAAAACCCAAACCCACAAGCCCATGACCCATAAAACCCATAACCCATTGCTAATAATTATTTTTTTTTGTTTAATTTCAAAACTAACCCACCCAACTCGGTCGGGAAGGTAGCAACGGTTTACCATTCGTCTGCAAGGCAGGGAACTGCTTTATCATCAACAGGTAAATTCGGTCCTTGCGCATAATGAAGATGATCATATAATAAAAATATTTCCCTTTAATTCTTGGTTGATCCTTGGTTGAGTTAGTCGCCTTTTTAAACTTATGTTTCAGATGAGCACTGGCAATACTGAGACTACTTTGTGATATTAATGTTAAGTTATTTAAATAGGACTTTTGTACATTTTCTTTCAAAATAGCTGAATATGTTTTTCAGTATTTTACTGCTACATGAGCAACGTTTGAAGGAACTCGCACCCATACATTGAGACTCTGACTTTCTCATTATATGCGCAAGCATGAAACTCACTCTACACACACTTTTATTGACAAATATTCACAGACTATCTCAAACCCATCGTCTCTTATACAATCCTTTTTTTTATTTAAGAATTTCTTAAAAACTCAAATATTCCAATACTGTTAATAATTTACAATTACCTTTATTATAATATTTTTCCAAAATCATTTTGTACGTGTTTTAATAATAGTTTCATACTTATGATTTAATAGACTGTTCGTACTCTTATACAAGCAATATCTACAAAGCCATCTATAGGTCATACATTTACTCACACTCACACACCACACACTCACATGATTTCAGGAACTTTATACGCTGTTTCGTGTGTGATAGGACATTTGTACCACGTATAATGACGCGACTATATGGAGAAGAGAATGCTCATAAAACCGAAATTGCCGTACTTAGACGCGATGCAAATCATCTGCCACCCTTAGAAGTAACTTCGTATACTAGGATTGGTACAAACTGTAAAACTAAAAACTGTAGTCAATCTATTTTGTATGAAATAAGCATTATAGAACAAGATCCAACTTGCTTAAGAATAAACGTTTTAACACAGAGCAGAAGTAGCTCATGTTTTATTTGTAATGCAGTTGAGAGTTTAAACAGATTATCATCTGATTACAAGGCTTATGTCTTTCTCAAGCAAAACATCTACATTCCAAAAGGAGTCAAATCATGCGCTCATCACTTAGATAATAAAGAATACATTTTACATCATTTACTAAATGGTTTGCGGTTCATAAATAGGCTTTATATCATTCGAGGATCCTTATTACAAACTTTTTTAGAATCTATCCGTACTGTGGCAAACAATTTTACTAGATTTGCTGATGAAAATGATTTTTCTGATGAGGAATTCAAAACTTTTTTTTCTATTACGAAACCTCAATTCTAAGAACTACTGACATTTTGCGACCCAGTACCATGCCAAGGTGGGTATAGATATATTAAGAAAAAATATTTGTTACTTTTTTATGTAAAATGCGTCAAGAACTTCAAGACGAATTTCTCAGTGTTATGTTTGAATATACTACTAGACAAGCAACAAGTTTAGCAATTGTAACTGTCAGACAATCCCTAATGCGCCGCTTTGTTCCCTCCAACATATGCTTTGATGCTATTACGCGAGACCAATACATTGAAAGGCATGTAACGGAATTCGCCAACATACTCTATAATTCAGAGCCACAAATCCCGAGAATAATAGCAATAATTGATGGAACTTACAGCTATATACTAAAAAATACAAACTTCAGAGTTCTTCGGCAAACTTTTTGTTATCATAAAGGGCGACATTTGACAAAGCCGGCTCTTATAGTTGCGCCGAATGGTTACATATTAGAAATACAAGGTCCTTATTTCTCAGATTCAAGAAATAATGATGCAGCTATGTTGCAACATGAATTTGAAAACGACATGGAAAAAATGAATACATGGTTTCAAAAAGGAGACATACTCGTATTAGATCGAGGATATCGTGATGCCACTGAATTATTAGATAATTTGGGTATAACTTGGAAAATGCCTAGTCCTCTTCAAGAAAATCAACGGCAATTATCCACAGAACAAGCGAAATTATCGCGTTTAGTTACTAAATTAAGATGGGCAGTTGAAACAAGAAATGGCCATATAAAATCGATTTTTAAATTCCTTGAGAAAACAATCGAAATCCAGCATGTACCGAATTTAGGAGATTTTTATAGAATAGCTGGTGCTATCATTAATAGATACTATCCTTTGCTTCATATGGGAGGGGCTGATGCCGCATTAGTGCATCAGTTCTTAGAAAAAGCACAAGAATCAAACGTTGTTCAAGCTTTAGTTGAAGAAGAAAATTTCCACACCAGGAATGCTCAAAGGTGGGTAAGTTTATATGCCAATCAATTAAATGATTTTCCAATCTTAGACCTCGACTACTTGAAAGAACTAACTGCTGGTGTACATCAAATTAAATTAGCTCATTCATACATACATACCAGTCAGGACAAAGTTCAGAGAGATGAAGTTGAAGAATTTCAACTTGAGATGTAAGTGATGAAGATCGATTGCCTATTCCTGGCTTAATGAGATTACGAATATGTTCACGTTTTCGGAACTTAACAAAGTATCAATTATGGATATCATATCAACCAGTGAATCAAAATAATGCACATTTACCTGATAATGATCATGAACCAATCAATGGTTATTATTGTACCTGTAATTCAGGCGCCCGAACTTTAGGCACATGTTCCCACGTAACTAGTATATTGTGGTTTTTTGGATATACTCGTCATGAGGAAAATGTTCGTTATCCTTCAAGAAACTTAATTCGAACCGTTCAAGATGCAGGAAATAGACCACCGCAAGAAAATTCAAACTAAAATCAATACCCAGACTATCACACTCCCACACACACACACACACACACACACACAGTCGAGAGTACGCGCGTGGACACGGACAGGCAGATGCACACGTACGCACATATATAGACAGGAAAAAGTCACGTGAACAATCGGCCCTTTTCAGGGCCAAATGATGTGCAAAATCCGATCGCTCAACCTCCCCGTGGTGCACATCGGATTCGACTAATGACGACGGTAAATAGCTCATTTGAAACTTACATTTTATTCTTGAAAAAAATAATTACACACGACCACAATGCGGGTCTTATATTTATGGATTGGGGATTGTGGGTTTCGGGTTTGTGGGATTGGAGTCTATGGGTCTGAGGTTTTTTAATTTGTGGTTTATGCGTTTAATGTTTGTGGTTTAGGGTTTTGTGGGTTACGCTTTTGTGGGTTCGGGGTTTGTGGGTTTCGGGCTTGTGGGTCTGGAGTTACCTACCTATTTTCAACTCCACATAAGTCTCGCTTTTCAAATTAATCAATTAGAAAGTTGGTGAATCCGATTCAGGTCTACAGCAAATATCAGATACGTCCTCTCTCTATGTCTCTGAAACTACGCATAGAATTACTTTGCGCCCGTGAGAACTTTTGTTCGGAATGTTGAAAACTATAACATACTGCAATTTTAGCCGAATCGACTGGGACCCAATTTTCATTCATTTTGTTCTTTTCTATGATAGATTAAAAGAAATTAAATTTTGTATTAGAATAAAAATGGCAAGACATATGCAACTATAGACCAGAGTGCTTATATAAAAGTAAATTTAAATTAACCTAATATGACTGATTGTAAACCTATAATTACGCCTTTTCCAAGAAAAATTCATTATGAATCTTTAAATTCTGATGAGAACATTGATGCACATTGTCGAAACCTTATTGGATGTTTAAAGGGATGCCATAGTCAACATTTATCCTCCTTACCTTACGTATGTGAAAAAATAAGAAAAGAGGCGCCTTCGTTTATCAATAATCTAACTGTGTGCTGATTTTCAGATGAAAATTATATTGCGTTTTTGAGAAAAGTCTTACCAAAAATCTGAGCCTAACCTCAACCAGGTGAAACTTTTTTGTTATTTTTTGTTATTTTTGTAAGACTTTTCTCGCAAACGCAATTATATTTTAATCTAAAATTCAGCACACATCTAGATTGTCAATAAACGAAGGCGCCTTTTCTCTTATTTTTTCACATACTGTTCTACTGTTTTATTAATTAATCATCAAATTGAGTATGGAACCCCCTTAATGTATTTAATGATCCGCATAGCTTCTAGAGTAAGGCTTTTCAAAAATTAAAATTTAATTTCTATATGTCAAAAAAATCTTAAGCGAAGGATAAATTCATTTTTCTTAAAACTCTGTGACTTCGGGTGAAAACACGTCATACTCTGGGTGGTTGGAGTTCTTACCACCAAGGGATCCGACTGTTCTCTCTACTCGCTAGAGAAACAGTCAAATACAAGGCATAAGTATAACCGGTTAATTTGCCGTCGCTTTCCATTTGGGACGGGCGTCTAAGGAAGGTATGTAGTTCCTTACTGAGGAGACCAAAGCTAGAGAGCCGTGATTAAAACGACAATTTTTAATTTTTAATTATTTGAAAGGCTTATTTGGAACTGTTACCAACTATAGTGGACGAAGAGTAAAAGCCTTGCGTAATAATGCATATTGATTCGCAAACTTTGATAAATTCTACATCTCAAAGTAATATATTTAATTTAATCTAAAATTGGATAATATAATAATTTGACTTTTTGGAATAAGTATGATTTTTAACTATTGAAAAGTGTTTATAAATATAACATTGAGGATAGACCAAAAGAATATTGATGATAAAAGTTAAGCAGCGTTGACTTCGGTTAGTACGTTACTAGGTACCCAAAAAAGTAGAACAGAAAAATGCCAATTATTTTTTTTCGTTATTTTTCTATAACTTCACGACGTTTATTCATTATTTACATAAGATTTTTCTGAATACGAAATACTTATGCATATATGCAGCCGAGCGAATTGCATATGGATTATAATTAATTACATTAAATTACAGTTTACTACAAGCACGTGTTTAATCATTTAATTTAGCATGTGTTTTTTATATGTTAATTTGGTTTGGATTAATCACGTTATTTAGCATATGAACAATCACATGTTGCATAACATGGTATATCGTAATTTGCATGACACAGCATATGTGTTATCAAGTAATTGAGACGTATCTCCCCATAAGCAAAAGATGCAATAAAATCGATGTCTGATATGGCCCCGTAAGCGAAGAATACAAAATTGTGTGTGTGTATTTTTATTTACGCACGACGTGTGGGACTCGCCCGTGCTGCACACACGGGATTACCGACTAAAACATCCCTGCCAGACCGCACAGACAGGGTGCCTCCATTCTATTGTTACTCCCCCCGGGAACTGTCGGGAGGGGTGGGGGCAGTCATGCCCTGTCTGGGCCGTCGCACCTTAATTCATCAAGCTGGTGTTGTTGCTGACATTTCTTCTTCTCTTTACAGTTCTCCTGATAAGATTCAGCGGTTCCACGATGTTAGTGGCAAGCGTGACCATTCTGTAATCAGTACTCCTGGAACTGTTAGCACTCTTCCAGGATATTTGGGCAATAGAGGAGAACGTATTTCACGTTTTCGTCCAATCCAGGCCATGTTGTGTACTCCGCGTTCACGTACACTTTAATGCGGCACCGGTAGCTGCGGAAACATTCATGACCAGTAAGCAACTGGGTGAGATGGATGTTGACGAAGTCGTGCTCCCTGCTCAACCATCATGCAATACTGGGGATGATTTCAATTAATCAAAGCATGCTGATTATAAAGTAATATGCGACAGAAATTTAACAACCTAGTTGTTGCATATTTTTTTATAATTGTAAAAACAATTTATTACTATAAATGTATTAGATTTGATAAGCAGCTTAGATTACTTGGACATAGAAAAATATTTTTCAATATAATTTTAATACTCTGCGACATATAAATTTTTAATTAATATAATACAATATACCTACTTAATATTATTAATAACTAATATATGTATGTGTAAGTATCTATAGTTTATTGTAAAAATCATTAAAATATCATATTAGTATGTTTGGTATACACAAAAAGTGTCAAAACGTAATCATGTGCGAGCGTGAATGCGTACATCGAGCTTGGAGTTGTAATTTCAGTAAGCGTCAAATATGCGCCACGCTAAATTTGCAATAACTTTGTAACTAATAGAGATATTTTAATAAACTAAAATTGAGCATATTTGCCTTGACATAAGCTTTCTTTTCATCTGGGCTAAATGTTGTAATTGTTGTTAGAATCAATTTTATACCGTTATAAACAAATTAGTTTCCATATTTTTAGCTTAACTTATTGCTTTTTGCAAGTTATAATAACATTTAATACATGCATTTAATAACTTTTTTTCTTCTGCATGTTAGAATAATAACTATTTTATCGAACGCAAGTTATAAAATTCCAAAATTGTATTTAAACCAAAGTTACAACCGAAAAGTGAGCGCGCATAACGAAAACGGAACATTTTTCATTAAATTTGCAATAACTTTTGACCTAATCAAGATATTTAATCAAACCAAAATCGAGAAAATTTGTAATAAAAATATCTTTGTTTTTCTATAGTTAAAAGGTTTAAATTATTGTTAGAGTGGCTTGTAACGCGGCTTAAACAATTAATTTGTTAATAACAATTTATCTACAACTTTTTCAGACTTCTACCCAAAAATTCGGATTCAGCAGGCAAAAATGCTTTAAAAATACTTGGGTAGAGCCGTGGCATATGATAAGGCGACGAAAGCATACCTGGCGCCTAGACTAAGGCTCCCCTGGGTTAGTTCTTAATCCTTACCATATTGCACGGCTTACCCTAGGGATCGTCTTCCACTTCCTCACAAAACTCGAGCCATAACTTGCGTTTAGCCGCTTTGATGGCAGCCTTGATCTCTACCCGCATTTCTTCGTAGGCCGCGGGTGGTTCTTGGTACCACGGCTTGTTCCGAGCTGTCTGGTACATTCGCCGAGTTCACAGACACTCATGGCGTAATTTTGCGATATTCTCATTCCACCAGTAAACCAGTGGATGGCCACGGGGGATGGACTTCCGTGTCATAGAGATATCGCAAGCCGATACTATGTCATGGGTGAGTTCCTCGGCTCATTCTTCCGGTGTTCCTTTGACAGCAACTTCTGCTATTGAGCAGAGGAATATTTCCCGGTCGAGGGTAGAAGGTATCCATTTCTTATATTGGAAGCTTATGTCCGAACATGCTGTTCTCTTAGTCGTTGTTTGGAGCTGGTACACGAGTGCTTGATCGTCGCTCCCCGTGTAGCAATCACTAACTTTCAAGGTTGACCCTCTCTCCATCAATCTAGGATCAATCAAGGTTAGATCTATTATAGACGACCTCCCCGACTTGGTAAAAGTAGGAGTCGTCCCGGTGTTAGCAATCTCCAACTCTAATATCGTAAAAGCCTCGAGTAGTGTACGACTACGAGTGTTGGTTTTCGTACTGCCTCATTAAAATCCTCTCCGATGACTATTGGTGATCGAGATAACCTTGCACTAGTGACGATTGCATTAAGGAATCCCGGAAACTCGTCGATGTTATCACTGTGCGGGAGGTAACAACTGTATAATCGTATACCTGCCACCTCCATCCAGGTAGAGATGGGAGGGGAGCGGTCATTTTTCTAGATACATGCCGGTTTCCACATACCCAGATAGCCGTCAGTAATAACGCGAGACCGCCTCGCGGAGCCGAACCTTGCAGTTGATCCAGCCTATCCAAAACTTTCCATTCTGTAGCATTTTTTTTGCTGCTGATGCGGGAAGAAGGACGCTGGTTATCTGAGAGCTAAAGGTACCATATTAGGCCACTTCTTCCGCCGTCGTGGCCTCGTCCATGTCCTTTACAGTAATGGACTCTGTGTGGGTCAGTATCTGGACCTCTGCTAACCCACGTATCGTGGACGAGACCGCTGTCTCGAAGTCTGGAGTTCCTACGTCGGGTCCCTCGAGCTCAATGAGCAGATTTTCTGCTTTGGTACACCGGATACGAGAGTCTTTCTTCCATCGGCTAGATCGGGTTTGGCACAGACCGTATTCGCCGAAGGATGTCGGCCTGAGCTCGCCCTCGTGATACTTTGGTGTTACTAGCGTCGGAACGAGCTGGTTTCACGACCGCTTTATGTTTTTTGAACACCTTAAGCGGCCCGACGACATCCTTGGCCTGCTTTAGCAGCGTATTCTGCTGAACCTCCTCCTTTTTGCTCTTGCGCACTACCGTAGCTTGGTCTCAGATCATTGACTGGTTTTCACCGATCTCAGAATGGATAACGAAGCATCTGTTGGCCCACATTTGTCTATCGATTATATCACAAGGTGTCTATTTTCTCACACAGTCGGAGGAAAGTACTGTCAGCGTCATTTGACATCCCAGTCGGGAGCAGGTCACACGTAGCATTTGATGCTACAAAGGCTGGGTGACCAACCTTCGCAGCACTTACCCGTTTTAACAAGGTGCATTTGCCCCCTCCCCCCTCCCAATCCGTGGAACCAGCACTGACCACCGGGGCTTTCACCCGATTGGAATCAGTGGCAGTACTTGACAAGACTGCCATGCCCGCTTGGGGTAGTGTTGTGTCAATCTCACTATCCATTCTTGGTTTAATTTCGGGGTGTCTTCCCCAACTTGGTTATGGTTCACCCCGAATATTTGATTTTTCCGGTATCATTCATATTTGGAAATCATTCCCCAATCCACCACCTGGAGAGGTGCCACGATGCGGCACCAGCAAACCCGATACGAGTATGTGTGTATGTGTGTGTATACGAGAATCTCGTTAGTTTGAAAAATATTTTCAATTTGAAAATAAAGCATTTTAAAATGTTGCAGAGATACCACTATAAATTTTATGTAAATAAATTGCCTTCGAGGCAGCACGTTCGACCTCTTAATCGTTATGTAAATGTACATTATTCGATAATATAATAAATCAGTAAGTTGTAATACATGAAATTTAGTTTTTTATTTAATCGTGAAATGTTAAAAAAATTTGGCATTGGTGCCAACTTAAATCAGGGCGACAAAAATCATCATCTGAACTAACGTGTTTTTAAACGAATTCTGAGTTAATGTGTTCTGCAACCGAATAATGAGTTAGAATGTTTTTATATTGAGGCAACAATATGATACTGTAAAATGTATAATTTGTAAACCAATGTATTTTTTAGGAGCCGTGTTGGAATATACATATTAAATCAGTCTTGTTTATTAAAACACATTGATACATTACTAAGTAAAGTAATGAATCTTATTATAGAAATATAATTTTATGTTTACTCCTATGGCGCTAACTTTCAGCCTTCCTTAGATTTTAGTAAATTTTCTATATTATATTTTACCAAAGTATATTTTACTTCGTTACCCATTTCCAATACAATCTAATCTGGGAATATCATAAGACACTGAATAAACGGGTAGTGGGAAACAAACGACTAATACTGACATAGATACAAAAGGAAAACATGTAGAACCAAGCCTCACGGTGAAAATTGCTTAGGGAATGACTAGGAAAGAAACATTAAAAGGGCATGGATAAACACTGCAAGATGCACATAATCTAAAGCCACACTTGGGAATACACTAAGCAGATACTGCGTAGAAGGGCTTAAGAAACTTAACAGAAATACAGCAAGCAGCACGTAGATGAAATACCTTTACACACCTTGTGTGAGTGCCACAGAACCATGACGAAAAGGTGGCGCCTTACAGGTGAATTTCTAATTGATTTAGTGGGTATCTCTAACTGGGATGTCCAGAGAATATTTGCCGTATGGCATGGTCTCTAGACGGTGCTTGATTAAGAAAACCAAGAACCTTTTGCGAAGCTCACTCATGGCAAAAAACAGGATCGCTGCATGTTTGGGGGAACTAAAAATGGGAAATTATAAACAGGGTGTAAAGGGAATAATAATAATAATAGGGTCAGCATATTTAAGTGATCAATATATACAAATTCTTCTCTCTGGAAGAAGAAATGTGGAACAGAGGATTTGCATTTATTATAATAATAATCTTCTTCATATTTATGATAGTTTAAATAGTTGTAACCTACAGAAAATCACTTGAAGAAATTAACAGAATTTATTTTGGATTTTTATCGCTTATTGGTGCAATGGTATAAACAGTCAAAAATTGAAATTATTCGAAAAATAAGCATAATTAACATTTTTAACAATTTTTAAATTTTTGTAATACATGTTAAATGGAAAAAATCTTATAAATTTAAAGAAGAATCTATTAAACATTTGTGTATATATATTATTTCCATTTTGTGACGTGTCCACTGGGGATTAGGGTGGAGTCACGAAATAATACAAAAAAGAACAAATAAAACGATTGCAGGTTTATTGCACTCAAGGTGCTCAAGAGAAATACACGGCAAAGCAGCGGCTTTGCCGTTCAAAATTGCCAGTCACGTTGGCCGCGGTCGCTCGCGTTCGCGCAATTGTGGACCGTCCCGCACCTAACCACGCGTCGCGCACACACACTTAAAGGAAGCTGGACTTGGGAGGAAGGAGCACGGCTCACCTGGACGCTCGTCTCCTGGGTCCTCGGACACACACGTAGTTTATGAAAATTGCGGTATCTCGGGTCGCACGATCGGTGGTCGGTCGCAGTCTGTGGAGTATCGGCACGCACGAAGCGAGAGAGTTTTCCCTCGGCGTATTGCGCAGGCGCGCCTACTCTCGCGTCTCGAGTCGTGCGCGCTCGGCTCAGTTCGTACTGGCCGCTCGGGCCGTGATTTCGCTGCCTCGACGGAGATGTCGTCGACGACGTTGACTTCGTGGTGCTGGATGGCGATTGAGTAACTGCAGCCCTGCTGAGATTACTATCTGCGAGGTAAGCGTTTAAATCGTTCCATAGTACCTCGATGTTAATCCGAGCCCCTCGAGTTTCTTTATTGCAGGTGCCGTATGTTATCAATACGGGATCTTCGGCTCGGAGTGTCCGGACAGCTGGAGCACATCGGCGTCTCATAACAGCCCTCAGTGAGCGGAGCCAGGCAGCGGTGAATCGTCGTCGTCGTATGGAGTGCCGCCAAGGTAATTTACCTACTTTCCTCGGGCTCTATCTAGATGTTTATTTGTGTCTGCCATAACCTCAACTAGACATGTCATCTCCTTTCCTGTTGGTCCTATTGACATACCTGGGAGAAGCTATGCCTGGTTATAGCTTCTCCATCCTCGTTCCTTAGTAGTCGACCAACTTATTAATTGATTACCGTTTCAGGTACTCTAATTGGCAGTACACCATGGCTTGAGCGCAAGGGCGCTACCTCATTCCAAGGCCTGGAGTCTTTACCTGGGCTGCTCAACCTCGGAGGCTTCTCTTGGGTGCTGGAGAGGGCATCAAGGCTGGATGGGACCTGGGGATATGATACGGGTCATTACTGGTGCTGGAGAAGACATAAGGATGCTGGATCAACGGAGCAGTGTGTGTGTGTGCCATTGTGCGCAGTCAGGAGTCGCATCTCCTTTGCTTCGGGTTCTGCTGCTTACTACGCATTGTAAGCTTATATCGGTTGCACACATTCGCATATGTGTGTCTAATAGGACTTAATTGGTATGTATAGCACGCTTACTTCGCATAGTAAGCTTGACAGGTGCTATACAATTTTTAAATTCTTTGTATACATTTTAAATAAATGGAAAAATCTTATAATTTAAGAAGATCTATTACACATTTGTGTAATATTAGTATTTCCATTTTGTGACGTGTCCACTGGGATTAGGGTGGAGTAACGAAATATACAAAAAAGAACAAATAAAACGAGTGCAGGTTTATTGCACCAAGGTGGGCTCAAGTAGAAATACACCGGGGCAAAGGCAGCGGATGCTTTAGCCGGTGTCAATAATTGGCCAGTCACGTGGCGCCGCGGGGTCGCGCGCGTTCGCGCAATTGTGGGACCGTGGCCCGCACCTAACCACGCGGTCCGCGCACACACACTTAAAGGAAGCTGGACTTGGGAGGAAGGAGCACGGCTCACCTGGACGCTCGTCTCCTGGGTCCTCGGACACACACGTAGTTTATGAAAATTGCGGTATCTCGGGTCGCACGATCGGTGGTCGGTCGCAGTCTGTGGAGTATCGGCACGCACGAAGCGAGAGAGTTTTCCCTCGGCGTATTGCGCAGGCGCGCCTACTCTCGCGTCTCGAGTCGTGCGCGCTCGGCTCAGTTCGTACTGGCCGCTCGGGCCGTGATTTCGCTGCCTCGACGGAGATGTCGTCGACGACGTTGACTTCGTGGTGCTGGATGGCGATTGAGTAACTGCAGCCCTGCTGAGATTACTATCTGCGAGGTAAGCGTTTAAATCGTTCCATAGTACCTCGATGTTAATCCGAGCCCCTCGAGTTTCTTTATTGCAGGTGCCGTATGTTATCAATACGGGATCTTCGGCTCGGAGTGTCCGGACAGCTGGAGCACATCGGCGTCTCATAACAGCCCTCAGTGAGCGGAGCCAGGCAGCGGTGAATCGTCGTCGTCGTATGGAGTGCCGCCAAGGTAATTTACCTACTTTCCTCGGGCTCTATCTAGATGTTTATTTGTGTCTGCCATAACCTCAACTAGACATGTCATCTCCTTTCCTGTTGGTCCTATTGACATACCTGGGAGAAGCTATGCCTGGTTATAGCTTCTCCATCCTCGTTCCTTAGTAGTCGACCAACTTATTAATTGATTACCGTTTCAGGTACTCTAATTGGCAGTACACCATGGCTTGAGCGCAAGGGCGCTACCTCATTCCAAGGCCTGGAGTCTTTACCTGGGCTGCTCAACCTCGGAGGCTTCTCTTGGGTGCTGGAGAGGGCAGTAAAGGCTGGATGGGACCTGGGGATATGATACGGGTCATTACTGGTGCTGGAGAAGACATAAGGATGCTGGATCAACGGAGCAGTGTGTGTGTGTGTGCCATTGTGCGCAGTCAGGAGTCGCATCTCCTTTGCTTCGGGTTCTGCTGCTTACTACGCATTGTAAGCTTATATCGGTTGCACACATTCGCATATGTGTGTCTAATAGGACTTAATTGGTATGTATAGCACGCTTACTTCGCATAGTAAGCTTGACAGGTGCTATACAATACCTTGTCTCGCTAGTTTATTTCTAAGTGACATGTAGTGTAACTACAATGTCACAACTCCCCCCTCCCAAACCGAAGTTATACCTTACTTCGATTTAGAATACGCAAGGGGATGCACAATGCACACAGAAGTATGAATACAATACTAGCGATCAAAACGATTCTAAATAGATCCTAGTACGTAAAAACTTAACCTAAGATAGCCGGTGCTATCTACAGCGGTGTAAAGTGTAACTGTCTGTGTTGTTTGTGTCGTAAAATAAATTACCTTTTTTTTCGCATATCTTACTATTAAACTTCAACAGAATAACAAAAATAATTTTCAATTGATTAGTGTAATGGGTTTCTTGAATTCTGGAACACTGGAATCTGGAACAGCTTTTCTTTTAGAGTTAATCTGTGTAACCGTGTAACACGCTGAGTGTGTAATTATTACCTTTCCGATAACTAAATTACTTTATTCGATTCGAATTACGTGTGACTGGCTTACAAACTCTTATCACGCTCGCTTTCCGACCAATTCCGAAATTCGCGACATTCATAACCCAAACTAACATGAAACAATCATTCCAAAAAATGTATTAGAATAGAAAACTTTCATTCATTATTAACCTGGTGAGTTGCTTTCCTCCGTCGAAAGTGGCTTTACGTCGAGATTAAATAATGACATGAATTTGACTATAATAATGAATGGGATAGCTGGGGAAACCGGTCCCGTACGGCGTTCTTCGGGAGGCGGGGTGGTTTGACGGGGTGCTGGAGGGGCGTTTTGGATAGGGGCTAATAGGGGTGGGGGCAATCCGGAAAGGGTAAGGGAAGGGGTATACGGGATAGGGATAGGGACAAAATGGACGATGCGCATTGCATGGTCTTGGGAGGGGTCGTGGTACACTTGGGTAATGGGTCTGGGGAATGCGGGAAGGGGGTCGGGAGATTGCGGTGCAAGGGGTTGGGGACGGGTCACAGGGAATGGTGCTAGATGGGAATGGGACTGGGAAGTTGGTGCTGGATGGGGTTGGTGAGATGGTGCTGGATGGGGTCGGTGAGATGGTGCTGGAGGGGGCTGTGGTGCTGGATGGGGTTGGGGTTGAGGGACTGGTGCTGGAGGAGGCGGTGGGTTCACCGGGACCTGCGGTCGCTCGCATTGCGCAGGCGGCTTTTTCGTGGCCGACCTCGGCGCCTTGGAGGTCTCTCGCCACCGGCTCCCTCGTCTGGCTCCTTCCTCTTCCCCTTGGTTGCGGGGGCCTGTGCCGCGGGACGCTTTCGCCGTAGTGGCTCGGCGTCTCCGTCACCTCCGCCCGGTACGGCACGTAACCCCGGTACCGATACCCCTCCGGACTCTTCTCTCTCTTCGGAAGCGTCCGTTGAGGCACCGGGGACGGTGGTGCTGGAGGTGTTGCTGGAGTCGGTAGCGCTGCTACGTTTTGGGGAGGTGGGTAGATCGGCGCCTCGCCCATCAGAGGTCGTCGAACTGCCGACGTTCCGCCTCTTCCTCCCCTTCCTCGTAGGCTGCTTCGCCGTTGTAACATCTGGAATAGAAATGGGATTGAGATTTACCTTTCGGGGCGGAATGTATCGCTTAATATCCTCTATGGATATTTCAGTTCTTTTCTTTGTATCGTCATCTTCTACGATATAAACAGTAGGGGATTTAATTTCGACTACTGTTGCCGGACCTACAAATTTCGGAGCCTGTTTGGCTGCAAAATTTTCTTCTGCAGAAGATTGGACACGATTTAATCTAACTATTTTATCTCCTATCTGGTAAGTAATATATCTTCTATTCCTGTTATAATATTTGGCTTGCCTAGCAGTGGCTTTATCCATATGATGTTTAACTAAATCGTGAAGAGCTGGAAGTCTCTTCATACGATCTGACCACTTTTCTGAGTCTTCAGGAAGGATAGGAATGGGATTTTCGAGGTGTTTTCAGATTAGGATGGATGGTTCCGGATTTCTACCCAAATTCATAAACGCTGGTGTTGTTTTAAGCGACGAGTGAATCGTTGTATTTAAAGCGAAACAAAATTCCTTTAAATGCAGATCCCACTCTTTATGATCTTCAGCTAAAAAGCTGTTAATCATAGGCTTTAAATTACGGTTTACTCGCTCTACCGGATTCGCTTGGGGTCTATAAGGCGGTGTGGTAGTTTGCTTAATACCGTAAGCAGCTAAGCGTTCAGACATTAATTTATTGGCAAATTCAGTCCCATTATCTGTCAACAAAAACTTAGGGCATCCCCATCGGTTTATGATCAAATCTTCAAAAGCTTGCCATACACTTTTAGCGTCTGCCTTTCTAAGTGGCTGAATTTCTACGTAACGAGTGAATAAATCTTCAAAAACAATTACGTATCTGAAACCTCGTTTAGATTTTGGCTTCGGGCCCATAATATCGGCAGCCACAACTTTCCATGGTCCCTCGATATTTCTTTCGCCCATTAGCCCTGCCGGGGGCAATTGGCAACTTTTGTGGATTTGACATTGATGACACGATCGGACATAACAAGAGGTATCGTAAAAATAACCTGGCCAATAATAATAAGTCGCAAGACGTGCGCATTGCATGGTCTTGGGAGGGGTCGTGGTACACTTGGGTAATGGGTCTGGGGAATGCGGGAAGGGGGTCGGGAGATTGCGGCGCAAGGGGTTGGGGACGGGTCACAGGGAATGGTGCTAGATGGGAATGGGACTGGGAAGTTGGTGCTGGATGGGGTTGGTGAGATGGTGCTGGATGGGGTGGTGAGATGGTGCTGGAGGGGGCTGTGGTGCTGGATGGGGTTGGGGTTGAGGGACTGGTGCTGGAGGAGGCGGTGGGTTCACCGGGACCTGCGGTCGCTCGCATTGCGCAGGCGGCTTTCGTGGCCGACCTCGGCGCCTTGGAGGTCTCTCGCCACCGGCTCCCTCGTCTGGCTCCTTCCTCTTCCCCTTGGTTTGCGGGGGCCTGTGCCGCGGGACGCTTTCGCCGTAGTGGCTCGGCGTCTCCGTCACCTCCGCCCGGTACGGCACGTAACCCCGGTACCGATACCCCTCCGGACTCTTCTCTCTCTTCGGAAGCGTCCGTTGAGGCACCGGGGACGGTGGTGCTGGAGGTGTTGCTGGAGTCGGTAGCGCTGCTACGTTTTGGGGAGGTGGGTAGATCGGCGCCTCGCCCATCAGAGGTCGTCGAACTGCCGACGTTCCGCCTCTTCCTCCCTTCCTCGTAGGCTGCTTCGCCGTTGTAACATCTGGAATAGAAATGGGATTGAGATTTACCTTTCGGGGCGGAATGTATCGCTTAATATCCTCTATGATATTTCAGTTCTTTTCTTTGTATCGTCATCTTCTACGATATAAACAGTAGGGGATTTAATTTCGACTACTGTTGCCGGACCTACAAATTTCGGAGCCTGTTTGGCTGCAAAATTTTCTTCTGCAGAAGATTGGACACGATTTAATCTAACTATTTTATCTCCTATCTGGTAAGTAATATATCTTCTATTCCTGTTATAATATTTGGCTTGCCTAGCAGTGGCTTTATCCATATGATGTTTAACTAAATCGTGAAGAGCTGGAAGTCTCTTCATACGATCTGACCACTTTTCTGAGTCTTCAGGAAGGATAGGAATGGGATTTTCGAGGTGTTTTCAGATTAGGATGGATGGTTCCGGATTTCTACCCAATTCATAAACGCTGGTGTTGTTTTAAGCGACGAGTGAATCGTTGTATTTAAAGCGAAACAAAATTCCTTTAAATGCAGATCCCACTCTTTATGATCTTCAGCTAAAAAGCTGTTAATCATAGGCTTTAAATTACGGTTTACTCGCTCTACCGGATTCGCTTGGGGTCTATAAGGCGGTGTGGTAGTTTGCTTAATACCGTAAGCAGCTAAGCGTTCAGACATTAATTTATTGGCAAATTCAGTCCCATTATCTGTCAACAAAAACTTAGGGCATCCCCATCGGTTTATGATCAAATCTTCAAAAGCTTGCCATACACTTTTAGCGTCTGCCTTTCTAAGTGGCTGAATTTCTACGTAACGAGTGAATAAATCTTCAAAAACAATTACGTATCTGAAACCTCGTTTAGATTTTGGCTTCGGGCCCATAATATCGGCAGCCACAACTTTCCATGGTCCCTCGATATTTCTTTCGCCCATTAGCCCTGCCGGGGGCAATTGGCAACTTTTGTGGATTTGACATTGATGACACGATCGAACATAACAAGAGGTATCGTAAAAATAACCTGGCCAATAATAATAAGTCGCAAGACGTGCGTAAGTTTTTTCTATGCCTAAATGTCCTGATTGAGAAGTATTATGGGCTTCGAAAGAGCTTGGGGTCTGTTTGATGCTGGAAGAACTAATTTCCACGCATCCAAATCAGGGAACAATGGATCGACTAATGGGTTTGGACGATGTGCGTAAAGAAAACCACTCTCGATTTTAAAATCGGGATACTTAGCTGGAAATTTCCGTACGTTCTCCATTTTTCGTATGTACCATGGATCATCTATGTGAGTCGGAACTACAGCTGCTACTTCTGACTCTTCCCACGCTCTTGATAAAGCGTCCGGAACTTGATGCAAAGCACCTTTACGATGTACAAATTTGATATCGTAATTTTGTAGCGCTGTATTCCATCGTGACAGTCGGCCTGCAGGGTCTTTGAGATTATTTAACCATAAAAGACTGAAATGGTCTGTTATTACGGTAAACTGTTCTCCTTGAAGATACCCTTTAAGCCTATCTGCTGACCACAGAACCGCTAAACACTCTTTTTCAGTTACAGTGTAATTGCGTTCTGCTTTGGTCATTGTTCTACTCACATAGTAGATTGGATGTTCCTCCCCATCAATTACCTGCGTAAGCACACCTGCTATCGCGTAATTGCTTGCGTCCGTCTGCAACGTAAAGGGTAATGTGAGATTGGGTCGTGCTAGAATGGGTGCTTGAGTAAGGGATATTTTCAGTTTTTCAAAGGCTGTTTGTTGCTCTGCATCCCAGTGCCAACGAACACCTTTTCTAGTTAACTGAGTAAGGGGATTTTTTATTTCGGATAGATTCGGAATAAACCGGGAATACCATCCGATCATCCCTAGGAATCTGCGGAGTTGCTTGAGGTTTTTGGGTGCTGGATATTCGATTACGGGTTTAGTTTTGTCGGGATCAGTACACAGACCATGTTCATTTACAACATAACCAAGATATTTTACTTCGGCACAGCAAAATTCTGACTTATCTCGATTAAGTTGTAAATTCACTTCTTTTAACGCCTTCAGTACTTTACTTGACCAGAAAACATGATCTTTAAACGTTTGGGTCACAATAATTATATCGTCTAAGTACACGAAAACATGTGGTTCCCAATCTGGTTTGATTAGTTTTTCCATGATCTTTTGGAAAGTAGCTGGAGCGTTTGTTAAGCCGTAGGGCATTCTCTTGAAGTGGTGTAGGCCTCGTCCCGGTATGCCAAATGCAGTTATTTCTTTACTGCCTTCTTCCAGTAAAATCTGATGATAAGCTTGCGACAAATCTAATTTTGAGATATACTTTGCTCCTCTTAACTTATCTAGTATATCATCCATATTTTTCAATGGATAAGCAAATCTTTTTGTTACTTTATTGACCTGCCGATAGTCAATACAAAATCGGTATTTGCCGTCAGCTTTTGGGACTATTACTGGGCAACTACACCAAGGACTCTCTGATGGTTCTATTATGTCTTCCTTTAACATACGGTCTACCTCTTCTTGCCCTGCTTTCAACATCTTTGCTGAGTACTTCCTCATCCTTTGTCTTATAGGCTCGTGACCCTGGACATCTATTTTGTGGTAAGCCAAAGTTGTCGCACCAAGTGTTTTCGGGGTTTTCGGGATAAGACTCTCTAGAATCTTTTTTATTTCTTTTTCCTCTTCTTCTGACGCTTGACGAAGGCCATCTATACTAGCTAGTGCTGGAAGGTAGCTGGGATCTTGCCCATAGGGATAAAACTGATGAACCTCCCCTGCTGGTGTCCACCATGTGTCATTTCCGAAGTCTATCTTGAGTTCAAATAACCGTTTGAAATCAATTCCCAAGATACACTCGTACTGCAGTCCGTCTGCTACTCGGAAAGGTAAGGTTTTCTCAATTCCATCGATACTAACCGTTCCGTCTAATTTTCCTTCCACAGGAACTGATATCCCATTGGCTACGCTTACGGCGCCCTTGCAAGGTTTAAATTTCCCGCTAAACTGTTTTCCTAACCCTTTTCCTATATAGGAATAAACAGATCCGGCGTCTAAAAGTCCTATCATCTTTCTTCCGTTTAGTTCTATCGAGAAAAGCAACCTAGGCTCAAGCTTACCTAACGGATGCCTTTGGATGAGTGAATCTGGTGATAAGACAGCGGTTGAAAACATATTTTCTACTACGCTGTTATTCGACATATCTCCCGATTCATCCGACAGTTTAACTATTTTTACCGCTGGTGCTGGAGAGGAATTTTTCCTTTTCTTTTTGGGTGCTGGATGGGAATTTTCTTGGGTTGTGGAGGGTGCTAGAGAGGAATTTTTCCTTTTCTTTTTGGGTGCTGGATGGGAATTTTCTTGTTTTTTGTATGGTGCTGGATGGGCTTTTTCGGTATTCATAATTGGTGCTGGAGAGAAAATTTTTAATCTTTTTGGATTCATGGAACCTGTTTTCTTTCTCTTATTTGGATTTGCTGGAAATTTGGTAGTTTTGGAGTCTACTATAACGTTTTCTACCAAGGAGGACACATTGACTCCTACTGGTTCCTCCGCGAGTCGTTTCCCGCCGGTCTAGGAACTTTACACGTTGGACAATTTCGCTTCAATGTGTTTTTTCTACCACACCCTCTGCAAGAATTGTAGTGGGGCTATCTGTCCCGGTTTTCTGTTCTCCATTATTACTATTTCCAGCTGGGGCCTGTTTGTTCTTCTCATTTGGCCCTTTTCCATTTTGATTTGTTCCGTTTCGCTTTTTATTATACGATTTTCTATTATTTCCTTTGGGGTTATACGACGGGGGGTTTGAGGGTGCTGGAGGTTGCTGTAAGGCGGCAGCAGGTGCCTCTTCGTGCGTAGTGCCTGCATCACTGGCATTCCCAGTGATTGCAGCAGTTTTACCAGACTTTTTCACTTTTACTGGTTCGTACGCGGAGTTGAAGAGTTGCTCGTCGTCTTCTATTGGCGGAGGACGGTAGAGTGTGTCTTGGCGTTTGCGTGCTTCTTCCTTCTTTCCTAGCAACTGCAATTCCAAAAACGATGAAAATTGGTCTTTGTCAATTCTTCGCCTATAATCTGGATGTAGATTATCGTATGTGATCGCTAATTGTTCGCCAAGGGGCATTGGAGGTTTCAACTGATCCAATAAGTTACGGAATTTCGAAAGATATGTCGAAATATCTTCTTGCGGTCCCTGTGTTCTTACCATTATCCTTTTTCTTACTTGATATTGTAAGTCTTCTTTACAATATTGGAGTCTGAATGCTTGTTGAAAGTCTTCCAATATCAACCCATTGCGATGTTCTCTGCGAAACCAACACCAGACATCTTCATCCAGTACTACTGGCAATGACCTAGTGATGTCATCCATAGTCAATTGGTATGAGCGTGCACATTCCGTCAAATTTACTAGGAATGACTCTGGATCGTTCCTTTTATCACCTTTAAATTCAATATGCCATTGTTTCAGAATTTCGCTGACACGTTTTTCTCTTTGGAAGGTCGAATTATCCAAAAGTGATCCTTCTCGCCTGGTGCTTGACTGGGGGTAGGGTTGGGAATAATTGTAGGGATATTGTCTAAAATTATTTTGTGATGGTGCTGGAGGAATATTATATTGGGATTGTGGCATAACTGGAGGCTGTCGTTCGAGGTTAGGATTAGATGAACTAGTATAATTTCGTGGGAATTGCTGGACGGTTCTAGGATTTTCCTGTTGCTGGAAGGAATTGTTTTGGGTGTAAGAAGGCTGCTGGATCGGTTCACGTTGATCGTAATACTGTCGTTCATTTCCTATTCGGTACCTCGTTTCGTTCGAACTACTCGTTGCAGGTATTGGTCTTTCACAATTTCTCGTGAATTCATCACTAAATCTCACTCCTTGTGTCCTATTACCCGCCTGAGAGTAGATTGGAAATGTTCTATTCTCCAGATCCTCCTCCGTTATCTGTGGAACATGTGATTCATGGCTTTGAACATTTCGCGGAAGATTGATTGTATTTGGATTTCTCGGCCTCGGGGTTGGTGGTGATCTCATGTTATCTGTGTTTGTGTTAGTTGCCACAAACTGTCTAATTTGCAAATACGATGTTTGATCATATCCGCCTGCATTTCCCGAATTAAAACTCGCACTTAAAAATTGTCTATCTTGAAATCTAAATTGAACCTGATCTGCCGCGTTTTGTTCATTTTGTCTATGTTCTATCACATTTCCGTGTGCTGGATGTTGGGTGGATTGCGCGCATGGGAGATTAATACTATTACTATGTAAATTATAATTATTATCTGGGTGCTGGAGGGGTTCTGACGTTGAAGTGGGCAATGGGAAGTTCAAATGTAATCTAACATTAGCATTTGTCGTTACCACATTTTCTCCGCCAATCAGTGCTGTCGAATTCCGCGAATTGCTGAAAGTTAACGGATCTGCATATGGTCCCAATGTTTGACCTGTCGGCAATTGCCCATGAATACGTGGGTAAGCACCACTGTGCACTTCCATGTTATCCATTGGTACCGTAGGATTTCCCGCTGTAATTCCCCTACTTACTGGCCTCATGATGGACGGATTCCTCCATGTGCCAGCTAAGTAATTTTCCCCTTCCGAGGTTAAATTCAAATTTCTATTACCGGGTATATCCAATGGAACGAAATTCGCCTCGTCTACTTCCGGATCCCAATATGCCGCCGCTAACCCGAAACATTTCCGTGTTTCATATCTTTTAACTCGATTTCTTATATTATACATGGAATCTGTGGCGTTTAAATTTTTTAGATCGGCATATTGTAGTATTTCTTGATTACTACAATGAAAAACATTTTGCCGTATCCGCTGGATGCCCTCTTCCAACGATAACCTAGTATAATTCTCCTCTGCCAACGTATGCAGAGTCAAACTTCCATTTAGTTCTGACATTTTGAGGATTTCTTAGGACACGTAAATTAATTCACGCTATTTCGTCAAAAAAAAATTTTAATTACTAAGTGCAGCTCAATACAACTTGTAGTCAATCACAAAAAAAAATTAAATTTATTTCTAAACAGCTCAATTGTAGCTTAATTTCTTAAAAAAAACAAAATTTTGACTTAATAATTAATTAAAATTATGCAAGCATAAAATTATCAAATTGCTTTAATTTTAAGCAAACTAATTTATGAGCAAGCAAATAAAAATAATAACAAAACTAGATTTTAGTTATTAAGCAATTAAAATTATATAACACACTAACAAGTCAGTATTGTTAATTTCAGCGCACAAAAAGCCAAAAGCAAAAAAAAAGAAATTTGTTAAATTATTTTTGTCGATACTGTTATGACCATATTTATCAACAAAAACTAATTAAGTACCTACGCAAGAATTCACAACAATGAACTTGAGTGAAAGGCAAGCGTATAAGTGAATAATTTACAAGCCAAGCTTGAAATATTTAAGCGTATTGGGTATATATGGGTATATATGGTGCTGGATTAGGTTACAATGGTGTTAGATGGGTTACGACTCTTAAAAAGATATATATACAATGCAAATAAATAGTGAAATGTTACTTGTTAATGCAATTTCAAAATTAATAAGCGTACAGCAATTAAATATTACTATCTTAACACTGTATAACTGTATATACACTTGGTTGGCTATCGTGCTCAATATTTGAAGGGTCGAATTTTGTTCAAAAATAAATTAAATTGAATATAATTTTGGTGGCTATAGGTTCTAATTAACTCAAAGAATGCTTATTTACAATAAAAAACTCAATTTAATTGCAAACAAAAATTTTCACAAAAATTACTTGTTGAGTAAATCAAGTAACTGCGATATTTGCTATTTGTCCCTTGAATTTATTACTACAGGGTACAATATTAACTTTGACTGCTAATTTTTAACAATAATTAATTGTAATAAACTTAAAAAAAAAACATTTTCCTTACTTTTCTTTTTCTAAGTTGAGAACGTAGCTTGAAATGAAAATTTACTAAGTACTTATTCGTACTCCAAAATTCTCATACTCATTTAACTTTTAATATAATTTAATTTTACAAACTTCAAAAAGCCATTAAACAAAATCAAATATTTTGGAGCTAGAAGGGAATAAACTAATTACAAAATTTATATTTGTAAAGGGAGAAACAAAATTATTGCTGTTATATGCAAAAAAGAACAATATGCAGAAAAAAATTTCAAACCAAATAATATGGAATAGACTCACCGAATTTTGTAGATAATTCACTAACATCAACAATTTCTATTAACCAAACTTGAATTTATTACAAAAAATCAAAATCTGGTTACACGTGGTCGAAATTAAAATGGCCGTCCAAAACCACTTTCGACGCTTCCTCTGTGTGTGCGCAATATGGCGGATTAATACTCATGAAAAAAAAATCCCACGATCCCACGAAAGTCCACGATCACAATTTTTTTTCGGATCAAAAAGTCACGGTCGCCATGTGACGTGTCCACTGGGGATTAGGGTGGAGTCACGAAATAATACAAAAAAGAACAAATAAAACGATTGCAGGTTTATTGCACTCAAGGTGCTCAAGAGAAATACACGGCAAAGCAGCGGCTTTGCCGTTCAAAATTGCCAGTCACGTTGGCCGCGGTCGCTCGCGTTCGCGCAATTGCGGGCCGTCCCGCACCTAACCACGCGTCGCGCACACACACTTAAAGGACGCTGGACTTGGGAGGAAGGAGCACGGCTCACCTGGACGCTCGTCTCCTGGGTCCTCGGACACACACGTAGTTTATGAAAATTGCGGTATCTCGGGTCGCACGATCGGTGGTCGGTCGCAGTCTGTGGAGTATCGGCACGCACGAAGCGAGAGAGTTTTCCCTCGGCGTATTGCGCAGGCGCGCCTACTCTCGCGTCTCGAGTCGTGCGCGCTCGGCTCAGTTCGTACTGGCCGCTCGGGCCGTGATTTCGCTGCCTCGACGGAGATGTCGTCGACGACGTTGACTTCGTGGTGCTGGATGGCGATTGAGTAACTGCAGCCCTGCTGAGATTACTATCTGCGAGGTAAGCGTTTAAATCGTTCCATAGTACCTCGATGTTAATCCGAGCCCCTCGAGTTTCTTTATTGCAGGTGCCGTATGTTATCAATACGGGATCTTCGGCTCGGAGTGTCCGGACAGCTGGAGCACATCGGCGTCTCATAACAGCCCTCAGTGAGCGGAGCCAGGCAGCGGTGAATCGTCGTCGTCGTATGGAGTGCCGCCAAGGTAATTTACCTACTTTCCTCGGGCTCTATCTAGATGTTTATTTGTGTCTGCCATAACCTCAACTAGACATGTCATCTCCTTTCCTGTTGGTCCTATTGACATACCTGGGAGAAGCTATGCCTGGTTATAGCTTCTCCATCCTCGTTCCTTAGTAGTCGACCAACTTATTAATTGATTACCGTTTCAGGTACTCTAATTGGCAGTACACCATGGCTTGAGCGCAAGGGCGCTACCTCATTCCAAGGCCTGGAGTCTTTACCTGGGCTGCTCAACCTCGGAGGCTTCTCTTGGGTGCTGGAGAGGGCAGTCAAGGCTGGATGGGACCTGGGGATATGATACGGGTCATTACTGGTGCTGGAGAAGACATAAGGATGCTGGATCAACGGAGCAGTGTGTGTGTGTGTGCCATTGTGCGCAGTCAGGAGTCGCATCTCCTTTGCTTCGGGTTCTGCTGCTTACTACGCATTGTAAGCTTATATCGGTTGCACACATTCGCATATGTGTGTCTAATAGGACTTAATTGGTATGTATAGCACGCTTACTTCGCATAGTAAGCTTGACAGGTGCTATACAATACCTTGTCTCGCTAGTTTATTTCTAAGTGACATGTAGTGTAACTACAATGTCACAATTTTTACTATACTTCAGGAGCATAATAAGTCTTAAAATACAAATAAATGAATGTACTATCAAATATTTTTTAATGACCAAATTTATTCTTCTAGATAACAAAATTATGTTTCTTTTGGCCCCCGACAGGTTTATGGTCGAGCTTTTTGAGCCGAGATATGGCATTTTTTTAAAAAACGATGAAATGTAATACATGCAAATTTCTATATGACGTGTTTTTTTATTTTATTAAAAATGCTATAACTCGGCTCAAAAAGTTCGGCATATACCTTGTGACGTTGTAAAACGTACAACGCACAAGTACATGCACATGACTTATATTTACAAGTCATGTGCATGCATTATATTCACGTTACGTTAGATCGCGATCGCGTCGCAGGTAGCGAATCCCTCGCAGGCGGACCGAAGTGCACCGATGCACTTTCAAAGCGAAAATTGATACCCACGGTATGGGTATGTTTTAGCACGGAGCCGACGAACGACGCGACCGATACCCGACGGTAGTACGCGGACTACGACCGAGACCCCGGCCGAGAGGTATCGTGAGCCAAGGACCGAGCCCAGGTCGTCTCACGATACCTGGCGTATCCGCTGCTGATGACAACAAGACGGGAGGTTAGGCGGCGTCCTAACCTCAACCGTCACACGTGCTCAGCAGACGACGACGGCTGAGATGGCGCATGGGTGCGCGCACGCCCGAACTACGCACTACTAGTCGGGAGAGCCAGGGTGCTCCCCCACCTTACACCCGTATACCGGGGAACGCGGCACCGACGGCGACGATCGTGCGGCACTAGGCGTGGTGCGCGTGGAAGGGGGAAATCACTCGAGCAGCGAGACTGTTGCGCGCGCGAAGAGCTCGAGTGATCGACCGTAGTGGGATTATGGGTGGGAGCGCGCGGAGCGAGGGGAGCGCGAGTAGAGTAGGAGTCGCGGTATACCTAATGTATGCGTGCGAAGGTATACCGCGGCATACTAGAATATATATATATATATATATATATATATATATATATATATAGATATATAGACGGCGCGCACACCTATGGATTGGTGTATATTTTTGTATATAGCGCGCACGGATATTAATATTAGATTGATTAGTTTAGCTAGTAGCGTCGTTAATTTTAAATAAAAATTAGGTAGATCCGTCGGTAGAGTTTGGGCGATTTTTAATAATTTTATAGTATGTATATAGTTGTAAATAGTTGTTGGAATTAAATATCAATTATAGTATGAGTGTGTCGGGATAGTCAGTAGTAATTATATAGCCGGTAGGCACGGGGCGGCAGCACCGACTGGGTTACCGATATGGTAATTTATCATTTGTAATGCGCGCCTTCCGAGTGCCAGGGGATGATTGGTTGCGTGATCGACCCAATAATGAACATGTTGGTGGTGACGTAAACCACTATTATTGGGTAATCGGCCTTGACGGAAATAAGATCAAGGCTGACTACGCGTATCGTTCACGCAATCAACCACCCTAATCAACGCCGGTAGATAAGGAATATAGTAAGATAGAGCAGGATAGCGATAGGGTGGGGAGGAAAATCCTTAATTTTGGGGATCAAGCCACGCCGCGAGCCGGATGAAGAAGCCGGTCTCGACGATTCGCTACCTGATCGTCCGACGAGGCAGTCGTGTTTTTGCAGAGTTGTAGTTTTGTAGTTAGAGGCGAAGTAGCCATTTTTCGTAGTAGAGTAGAGTAGCGTTAGAGTTTGTAGTCGAGGTGTGAGTGGAGTTGTTTTGGAGCTGCGACTAGCTAATTAGGCGAGTAAATTTACGGTTAGCCCGACAGGCGGCCGAATTATTTTAAATATAATATTGTTATATATATTTGCCGGACGGACGGAGTTGTGTGAGAGATTGTGTGCACGTGTGTGAGAGTCGGTCGCGGATCGCGGCTAATAATTGTGTCGGTGCCGGACTTATAATATTATTTTGAATTCTTGAATAAATGTTAGCTGTGATTATTATTGAATTCGTGAGTGTTATTTCATATTCCCTTTACTCTAAAAGCCGCCGGTTCCGAGGTGGTCAGCCGTCGGGATTCCCTCTGTGACGAGGAGTCGAGGTGAGGATTTGCCGGGTTGCCGAGTAGTGTTGTAAAGTAATTATTCATTTTTATTTAAATATCGCCAGGCGCCCAATTAAATACAAATCGGCGATATCTAGCCATTTTCAACGTCGCTACGACGGAACCTCCGTCGGCCTTTAATTTAATTCAATTAAATTATTCCCGACGAAAAGTAGCGTCGCAACCTACACTAATAAATGATGAAAATCCAAAAAAAAGTTTTTTACTTTCTTCAATTGATTTCCTATAGGTTGACGTGTACGTTTCCGAACTAAAAACTTTACTTTTGAATAGAGCAGGCACAATTCACTCTTTGTCCACTATGGTTCGTGGAATTTTCCACAGTATGACCTTTTTAAAAAATTAAAGGTATTTTGTCCTCGACATCCGGTTTGCACTACTCAGTAAGGAACTGGCGATCTTACCTTAGACGTTTGCAACTTTTATTTGAAGATGTACAGTAAGAAAATAATATGTATTTTTGTTGTTGCATTTGCTACTGTATTATCTTTGAATAATTGCCCGTGTAATTAGATATTTCACAAAAAAAAATGAAAAGTCGTTTAATAAAAATATTGAAAACATCGAAATTAGAAATATTTCCATTAAGACGACGACAAAGACTCTTCAAAAATATAAATTTCTATAGAGGCTTCGGCGTCGCCTTAATTACATCGTATGAAACAACTTCAAATGCTGTATTTGAATGTATGTATCAAAAGAATTGACATTTTTTTAAATGAATATTGATCATATAGATATTCTTTAACTTAATAATAATAAATGAAAGACTATACGCACTTAAAATATCAAAGCATTTAAATTTACACTTCGTATGCTTTAAATAGCTAGCAAATTCTTAAAAAATTAATAATTATGGTATTTACAGTATCAATGATAATAAAAATTTGAGTAGTGAAAAACCGTATACTAAAGATAGCACAGTCAAGCGTAAATGTAGCAAATTATTCATAGAAAAAATGGACAATATGGATACAAAATCATTTGTAACAGAATGAATCTTTGCCAAGTTATTGTTCAGATTCCAGGACTCGGTCCGGAAGGTATCTGCAATAAATAACAATAATTTAATTTTAAAGAATATCTATATTTAAGGTATAATTTACAAATTGACGTTTACAAGCTACAGATTATTAAAAAGATATTGCTTCAAGCTGTTTTTAAACTTCTGGTGTAATAGTTTGATTGCCGCGCGAATGTTTATTTTATTCTCGCGGCTGCTCAGCGGTACGGTTGAACTTACCATATTCAAATAAACGTATATTTCCCACGTTGTGGCGGCAGTTACCTGTCCGCTGTATCAAAGCTGTTTAGTGTTAGTCTGAAACCAAGGTCCGATTTCAGATAACAACCAGGTAAAAATCAAATCTGAAATTGTCCGCGAAATAGGGATATCGCGATGTGCATTTGTCAATTAAAAATATATGTGCTCTTAGGATCACGAAAGGAATTGTACGTGAATTAAAATTCAATTAGTCGAAAACCGGATTAAATTTGTATTAAAAAATTGAATTTATTGAAACAAATATAAAAATAAATAACAGACAAAATAAATATTTGTCGCCGAGGTGTACGCTTTAAATCACAAGTCGGTAAACGGCCGACTTGTAAAGAGAGAGGGGAAAATACCGCGAACTAAAATAATATACACGGTTAAAGGGACTGGTATAGCGCAATGAATAAATTATTTATTTTTTATTAATTGCACAGGCGCACAAAAATGTGGCAAGACCAAGAGAGTAGAGGTATTATTTCTCATGTATTTTGACGCGCTGAAACCGAATCCGAGCGCAGAATTGCTCTAGAACCCTTCATTTCTTTTAAAATGAAGAAAAACCACTTGGAAAATCGGAATATTTAATTTTTAGAAAGAAGAAAGTGGGTGAGTGTTCAGTGTAATAGATTAAGAAATTTAAAACATACTAAAATATCATATTTCATGTATTTTCACACGCTGAAACTGAATTTGGAATTTATTTAACACGTAAGCTCTTTGAATTCGGCAAATATGCTAGAAAACTGTGAAAATTGCTGAAAATTGTGAAAATTTGCATTAAAGAGTCCGTAGGTCCTTAAAATTTTGAAAAGATTGTAAAAAACTATGAGAAATCTCAAAAAAATCCTAAAATTTGTCTGTAAGAGCTTAAAATACATTTTTTGTGATTTCATGATTCATGTTTTTTGTGTCTTTCGATATGTTTAATCTGACTACAAAATATCACCAGTGAATTCTCTTTTTTACTCTGAAAAAAAAGAAACTGACGTTGGAGAATTACTGTTTCTTAAAATATAAAACCTCAACATTGTAGCAATTCTCTCACACTTTTGCTCGCTTGTATCGAACTCTGCTATCTTCAAGCGTCCTATGCAGCGGATTTCTTTTTCTTTTTTCCCCCTTTGCTTTGGTTTCTCTTTTCAGCATCCAACAAAAATCTGCCATCATATTAACATCCCACTTTCCTTGGTAGCGACGTTCCGTTTCCTTGATACTCTGGTGAAATCGTTCACCATGTTTTTCGCTAAAGTTTCTAAGATTCACTGGAAAGTCAATTAAAGCTGCGAATGCAGTAAATGTAATTTCAAGTTCAGCAAGCAGCCTAACTGCTCGTAACTTTCTAACATTTTCTCAACAATGTTTTGGTAATCCTCACTTTTATGATTACACAAAAAGTTTTGAGCAACTTTTTTGAAACCTAGCCATACTTCTTTTTCATTGTTGGTCATTTTTGTAATAAACGTATCATCGTTAAACATAGTGCGAATTTGAGGACCGTCAAAAATGCCTTCTTTTATTTTGATATTGCTTATTTCCGGAAACTTTTCTCCGTAGTATTCAAAGCAGTAACCATCTTTGTCCAAAGCTTTAACAAATTGTTTCATGAGACCTAATTTAATGTGAAGTGGTGGAAGCAGAATAACTGATGAATCAACTAAAGGTATGCAAATGATGTTCCTCGATTTTGTGGAAAATCACCAAGGTGTGAATAGAGGAAATGCAACTTGTAACCTATCTAGCATCCCTGTTCCTCACTGACTGGGCCACAGTACTAAAAAAAGGGCAAAAAGATGACCGGCAACTAGCCGCAGCAGCAACAACAACTGAAGGAGGCCAGCAAACCGGCCAAGGGCACTTCAAGATCTAAGATCGAAGCGAGAGCTCCACACCCAGATTCTATTAAGATCAAAGCATCAAGCATGGGCTCATACGCTGACATCCTGCGAAAGGTCAAGGCTGCACCGGACCTCCAAAGTCTGGCAGATAGGGTCACCCGCATCAGGGTCACCCGCACCAAGGCTGGAAAACTTCTCCTCGAACTGAACGGCCGGGTGCTGATACATCCGTCTTGAAGACGGTGGTCTCGTCTACCCTGAGTGGGATAGCGAAATTCTAGCTACTGACTCACAGAGAGTCCATCTCCATCAAGGACATGGACGAGTCCACGACAGTTCAGGAGGTAGTCGCGGCGATTGCGACAAAGACCGGGCTAAACGTGGTGGCCCCTCACATCATTAAAATCAGGGACTCTTATAGTGGCACTCTATCCGCAATCATACAACTCCCGACAGTAGCTGTCAAAAAGTTGTTGCAAGACGGTAGAATTAAAATCGGATGGGTCAACTACAGAGTTCGACTGCAAGAAGGGTCCTCGCAGTGCTATAGGTGTCATGAGGCTGGACACATCGCGAAGGAATGCAATAGACTGGCGCAATGCTACCGGTGCGGCCGAGAGGGCCACAAAGCACTAAACTGCGCGGACGCATTAAAGGCCCCACAGGAGGCTGGGATACCGATCAGAAATGGTTAAGGTACTCCAAATTAACCACAGCCACTGTGTTGGGCCCGACCTTCTGCCCAAGTTGGTCAGAGAAGCGAAGGCAGACATCGTCAGCGTCAGCGATGAGTATAGGGACTGCGAGAGCCCAAGCTGGGTAAAGGATACTACTAGCAAAGTGGCCATCTGGGTGTGTGAAAATCTACATATATCCCGAAAGATGGCCGCCCATCTCCCCGGCTTCATCTGGGTAGAACTGGCGGGTGTGCGTATTTACAGCAGCTGCCTTCCACCCAGTGAAACCATCGAGGTAATCGGTGGGAACTTTAACGCCGGGGCAACGACGTGGGGCAGCGCAAGGATGAACGTCCGTGGACATCTTCTTCTCGACACTTTCACTACACTGGAGTTGGAGATCGCTAACAAGGGGACGACTCCCACGTATGCCAAAGGGGGCAAGTCGTCCATAGTCGACCTAAACTTCATCGACCCTATCATGGTGGGGGAAAGGCTCGACTGGAGAGTTACGGTACGCTACCTTTACTGTAAATGGTAAGCCTATGTGATCGGAGGACATGGTGAAATACCTAGGAGTCATCTTGGATGCGCGGCTAACATTCAAAGAACACCTACTGAGTGCGGGGTCGAAAGCCGCTGGAGTGGCTAGAGCTTTGTCGGGCACAATGCATAATATCAAAGGGACAAGGTAGCCACATCGGGCTTTCTTAGCGACAGTGGTAAGCTCCGTAATTTTATATAGAACTCCGATTTGGGCAGATGCCCTAAGATGTAATATCAGTTACGGTGCATCCTGTCGTCGAGCCTGCAGAATAGCCGCATTAAAGGTGGCTCATGCTTACAGAAGCGTGTAAGATATAGCCCTCTCGGTGATCGCGGGATTCCTTCCATCGATCTTTTGGCGATAGAGATGTCTGATACGTACGGCGAACCTTAAAAACAGCAGCAAAGCAGCACGTGGTTGTAGCAGCCTTTGGTCAAACAGGACCATCGAACTGTGGCAGCAGTGATGGGATTCAGCAAGCGAAGGTCGCTGGACTCACCGCGTCATCCCTGATGTGGCCAAGTGGACGAGCAGGAAACACGGATTCGTCACCTTCCACCTGACCCAGGTGCTTACCGGGCATGGGTGTTTTCGCAGTTACCTGCACCGCATTCGTATATACGGGGATGCGGAGTGCCCGACCTGCCCTGGAGTCCACTTTTCGCGGAAGAAAGGAACGATTTTCAAACCTTTTGAAAGTGGCTTTTAACTCCAGAGGGCATCGGGATGTGCCTTCTTAGTTCGCAAAAAGCTTGGGATGCCGTAATGATTTTCGCAGCATCCATTGTTGTGCGCTGAACCACATCAGAAAAGAAGAACAGCGTGCTAGGGGCGACACAAATAGCCGACCCACATGCACGAAACAGTGAGGTGATTGCCTATCATGAAGGGCCAAACATGGCATGACTGTTCCTCTCGAAGTAATGCCTTACGGCGGTTTCCGAGGTGGAGGATCAGTCGAGAGGAGGAGCCCTGACAAAAGCAATGGCAGGTTGGTTTTTTAGTGAGTATGGGTCACGCTGACAAAGTCCCACACTCCGTGCGTAAAAAAAACTAAACCCACACACACACACGCACGCACACACATTGGAAAACGCCCTTTAGTTTCAACGTCTTCTGGAAGGTACCGGACGAAAACAGCTAAACGGAAATTCATCAATTAAAACCTTAGACGGAGGTTTAAATAACGTCGAGTATAAGATAAACTTCACGAACGACTTATTTTCAACGAACCAGTTTAACGAACGACTTATTTTCAAGATTTTGTTTTATTCTACCATTATATTGATAATTAAAATGAAATCCATTATTTATCCTGCATCATGTTTTCAAAAAGCCCCGATTTTTGGAAATAAAATATTCTCACCTACCTAGAAAGTTAGCTTTATTGATGTATAAAAACATACTAAAATTTGAAGGAAAATAATGCATTTTTTGAGATATTCCCATTTGAAACAAATCGCCTTTTTTGGTTTTTGACGTTTATCATTGAGGGATTCATTTTGGCCATAAATATATGATTTATTACATATAGTACATACCATTACCTACATTTTGAAAAAAATTTACCTCAAGAAGTTAAATACAACCAAAATTACAACGATTTGAAAATGAAGGTTGATTTGAAATTTCGTAATCTTCGCTTTTAGGTTAAACATTCAGATGGCTGTGGCTTCGAGAAAAAAATTTTTTTAAGCATAATTCCCATGCATGCATTCTTTGAATACCAAATAGAAGAAGTTTTCATAGTTTTAAACGAAAATAGAATTCCAAAAGTGACAGCCTGTTCGAATCTAAAAAGAATCAGCCTACTTCTTCAATATCTTCTTTATTTATTTCGACATACTCATCTACTTCCATATCAACTACATTTAAACCGCTAGCCATGTTATCTGCTGCTCTACAATTTTTATACTTTAGAGATGTCTTTATTACACTTGTCACTTCCGCATACTACATCTTGCTCAAACTTAATGAGTTGAAACTTACAGTTTTTGTCATGCAAAAATAACAGTCATCTTTACTTTTAAGCTCCTACCCCACTGTAGGCTTTAAGAATTTGACATTAATCTCTTTTCTTTCATACTGTTCTAACATTTTTTTGCAACCACTACAAATAGCTGACGGTAACCAGTTTTTAGTCTCCTAATTTACTGCACAGCCAAAATACGCATCAGCCTTAGAAACACAAATATGTGTATTTGGATTTCTACCCAGTCCTACTGAATTTTTAGAAGTGTTCAAATTTTCCAAGGTGATACGAATAGACCCACGCGGTATGAATCCTGTTCCGACCGCGGGTGAGTCCACCGAACTAGTAGTGATAACCCCCACACCTCCCTAGGACTAACAAGGGAAGTACATGACCTCCGGGAAACGGATCATATCCTAACTTTGGTATATCTTATGTAATGTAGAAATATGAAGAAAGCCAAATTAATGCTTGCCAATGGCCACATTGACGAAAGTTATTCGACATCTAATAATAATTTCAATGAAAATTACTTCGAACTTAATTGCATATAACTCCGAAACATATAAAGATAAACAATCAAACTAAAAACCAGCAGAAAGTTGAATTCAAGTAGATATAATTTAAAAATAAAGAAGCTGAAATTTCTGCACTTGTAGCAAAGTTATGATGAAAATAAGAAATTGAAGAATTTTGGGCTAAAAAACATTGAAGTTTTCATATTAAATTTTGGTTAAAATATCTTCAATTTCTTATTTTCATCATAACTTTGCTCCAAGTGTAGCAATTTTAGCTGCTTTCTTTTTAAATTATATCTACTTAAATTCATTTTTCTTCTGGTTTTTAGTTTGATTGTTTATCTTTATTTGTTTCGGAGCTATATGCGATTAAGTTCGAAGTAATTTTCATTGAAATTATTATTAGATGTCGAATAACTTTCGTCAATATGGCCATTGAAAAAAGTATTAAAATTCACGTTTTTTCGTAATAAATCAAAATAAATTATTCCTACATAAAATCTATACAGGAATGAAATGTTCGTCTCAAAACAACAAAACTTTTTTCTATTTCACACTATAGGCTTAGAACAATATTTTCAAAGATAAAAATAAAAATGGTCAAAATAACAGAATATTACAAAAAATCATGTTTTATCACAATAAAATTAAATATATGGCAGTGTATGTGAAATGTGACATGATCCGAAGGCGATGATGAAAAGCACATAATTTGAAGTCATATTTTTATTATTATCTTGTATGATGTATATTATATGTTGTGACGCTGCACTGGGGATCAGGGTGCAGGTCAAATAAAGATCAGCAATTAATTAAAAATAAAACACGTATTTATTAATTAACTATATTAATTATTGGGGTGGGCGCCAGCCGCGTTATTACACGGCAACTAATCCGATAACTCGCGGGTTATCGTTCATTACTTGGAGCTGTGCTCCGCTGCTACTATCCCGGTTCGCTGTAGGGGAGAGGAAGGGGAAGGATGGGACGGACGGGATGCTCGCACGCACTGTCGGCGGTACTCGGCGGTACCGTCAGCAGAGGAGTAATGGTTCACCAACCTTTACGACGACTCCGGAACACCAGGTTGGGACGCTATTGCTCTCTCTCTCTTTCTCTCTCGCTTTGCTCACTCGTACTCGATCTCTCCGACTTTCGAGGCACAGGACACGATGTCGGGCTATCGTCAAAGATTTGTCCGTTCAGGACGTCGGACCGTAGAGCTCTGCTCTCGGCGTGCTCGAGAGCTCCGTGTTCGTACCGCGCTCCTGCACAGTACGTACTCGTGCGCGGCACCTTGATCTCGCGTTGCGCGAGCGAGTCGAGTGTTGCGGTGTTCAGGCTGTATCTGTATAAATCGGCTGTGTGGTGTATGATGACCTGGTGCTGCTTCCGTGTCGGAGATGCTGTATACTTCTTCCTAGGTAATTATTACCTCGTTTCTTCTAGCGTTATTCACTAAGTTGTACGGTGTGAGTTTCAGGTATGAACTCACCCGCCGCCGCATCGCTGCTCGGGGCCGATTCACCCCTCTCCTCGACGACGTCAACCTCGGTGACTGATAGCCTCTTCGTCTACAGCTAAAAGTAAATACTTTGTCGTGGGGATTACGCGCGTATGCGTATTTATTTTATATACTATGAAAGAGGTCTGCTACATACGTTGTTTACGTATGACAACCTAACCTCATTCTGCTCTATACTGTTCCTTGTACAGCTGTAGTGTTTACATACAGCTGTATATCTTCTTCCTTGCTCCTTGTCCTCTTAATGCGTACTTGTATTGATTATGTGGCTCTTTTACAGCTGTATATTGTTGGCGTTGGAGGTTCTCCTGCTTCCTGCCTGGATACTACCTCATTGCCTTGACTGCTGTACTGTGAGGCTTCGGAGAGTCCTGGATGCTTCCTGGTGATCGCCTCCCTTTGAGTATCCTGCTTGCAGTGTCAGACTCGGATGAGCCCACCTGAGGTTCTGAGCTCGCCCTGGCCTTCAAGGTCAAGGCCAAGTGTTTTATGTGTGCCGTGCTTGGGATGGGGTTTTAGTCTGTGCGGGTAGGTAGGTGTTCATTATGGGTTCGATAGCTCGCTTTTGACATGTGCAAAGCACATTGTCACAATGTAGTAGTATTAAGTAAAAAATCCCGAGCTTTATGAAAATTAATAAAATTTGAAACAAAATGAATCTATTGTTCGTTATATGTATATATTAATAAAAGTTAAATTGTTGATTCAAGTATTGTACCCAATATTAACAACTGTGCGAGCGCGGAGCGCGAGCATTAAATGGTCATGCCTTATATGCAAAAAGCTTCTGTTTTTGCATGCCTTGCATCGCGTAGCGAATCACGGCGGCATTAAGGCCGCACATTGCGAACTAGTTTTGTACTCAAAGTTTATCTACAGATAGAGTTTTAAAGTTAAACGGTTATAGGGTTATTAGTGCAATCTTACTTATCTCTTTGTATAAGCGATTGTTTTGCAGTTTGTACTATACAAGCTATACGATTCTTCGGCTCCCTCAGTCAAGCTTTTCACAGTACATAGTGCTAAAAATACTTCCCTATCTGCATGGGTTTTGTAGGTTACGAGTATATTGGGATATAGAGAAATCGAGTTATGTGGTTATTGGGGTAAGGTATTGAGAGAACTAAGGGTATAAAAAGAAAATTAAAGAGTATTTACGTAGACAAAGCAGTGTATCTGATTTTCGTAAAATATGAGGTGTTAGAAAAAAATCCTGACAAGTAGATACTTAAGTAGTTATGGATTCGTGTCAGAGCAAAAGTACATAGAAATACCATTATGACATTAATGGCGCAAAAAATTTTTTTAATTTGTGGGCCATGTTATGTTTTTTAGTCATAACTGACTACTGCTTGGCTGGTTATGATAGTATTATGTGAGCGCTGCATGTGTAGACTTAAGTACATTTTTGCTAATAGTAAATTAATAACTTCAAACGATGATGATTCACGTACCCTTACAAAATAAATTCGATTTGAGAGCTCCTTTTGCGATCGGGAATCTCTCGCTTTTACATACTTACATATTGCTCATATACTCATACTTAATATTTACATAATATATAAATAATTGAGGATTTGAAATGAACACATTAATGACTATAAATTATAAAGATAAGTGTAAACCTTTGCTCTTTATTACTAGTTTCGTGCTGCTTATGCTGTTCCTTCCTGCTGCTTTCTATTTTCATCATTTGATTTATATAGATAAGAAATTTCACTATTATTTGTATTTGATTAATTAAAGGAAATTATTTTGCTTAACAATACTGTCTACTTGGGAAGAAAAAGAAAAAAACGGTGTACGTATTTTAGTGGTATTTAATTAATTACTAAAAAGAAAATTAACGTTCTACCTATTGCTCGATATTTGGGGTTGGAATTTTGCTAGATAGATTCTATTCTATAGGTTTCTACCTAATTTGAAGAATGCAGGACTATATTTCGTAGAAAAGTGTATGACTGTGTTAAGACCGAAACTGAATTCTCCGAGATATCCCAATCTCGGTAGTCATCGGCAAGGTAGCTATTTATCATTGGCTTAATGTTCCTATGTATATGCTCTACGAGGTTGGCTTGTACGAAATAGGGTGCAATGGTTGTTTGTACAACACCGTATTGTGTCAAACGGTCTATAACGATCTTGTTTGCGAACTCAATCCTGTTATCTGTAAACAGAAACTTAGGACAGCCTTATTTATTGATGATGAGTTCATCATACGCCTGTAGTACACTCTTTGCATCGGCACGTCGAAGCAGTTTTATTTCAATATACCTGGTAAATAAATCCGCAAATAATACAATTTATTTAAATCCTTTTCTTGACAGAGGCTTAGGTCTTATTATATTAGTTGCTACTACAGTCCGTAGCATGCCCATATTCCTATCTTCCATGAGGCCTGGTAGAGATAGTTACTGCTTTTATATACTTGACATTCTTGGCATGTTTTGACGTAATTGCATAGGTCAAAGTATACATCTGGTCAACTAATACGTAGCTAGTCTAGCATAACTCTCATTTATAACTAAATGTCCTGCTTGTGGTGTGTAATGATCTTTATATAGTGCTTTTTCGCGCACAGTTTCTAGTAAAATTACTTTCCAGGCAACTTAGTCGGACATGAAGGGGTCTACTAGAGGGTTAGGGAGGTGTGCGTAAGACAGATTATTGGATATTCTAAGATCAGAATATTTATTGCAGAATTTTAATACCTCTCGTAGCCTATTTTGATAATAAGGATTATTTGTATTTATCATTAATGCTACTATTCTACTTCTTCAAAGGCTTTAGTTCTCCTTTACAATGCATGAATTTGATATTGTAATTCTGCAGTTTGGTGTATCATCCTGCTAACCTGCCAGCTGGTTGTTTTAGTTTGTGTAACAAAAGAAGACTGTAGTGGTATGTAAGTACAGTAAATTCTTTACCCTGCAGATATCCTTTTAATCTTTCTACGGACCAGAAAACAGCAAGATACTTTTTCTCTGCGACCGTGTAATTGCACTTGGCTCTGCTAAAGGTTCTGCAGACATAATAGCTAAGGTGTTCTTCGCCATTATTGTGTAAGAACACGTGCTATACCATAATTGCTGGTATCTGTTTGGAGGGTAAATGACATACAAAACCTATTCTTGCTGTTCCTGGTATCACTACCATCTTACATCATTGCTGACAAAGTAGTTTAAAGGCAAACGGTATTTTGCTAAATCCGTTAAATCGTCTAACTGTTTTAAAATTTTGGATGCTCTATAATGTCTTCTTTCAGTATTCGATTTATTTCTTTATAGTCTGCTTAAAGTATTTTTGGCGAATACTTGCGTCGTGGATTCTTTTTATACATGCTACGGCTGGTAAATAACTGAGATCGTTGTTTTCTGGGTAAAATTAATGTATAATGTCTTTGCTAGTTTTAAGGTATCATTTTCGTAGTTAACACTCATAATTAACTTTGTAGTTAAAATCAATTCCAAGTATACAGTGCTATTGGAGCCCATATGATACTTGAAATGGCATAATGAGTTCGTTCAATTTTTATTGTGATGTCGACCATGATCTGAACAGGTATAAATGTATCATCTGCTATCTTGACTGCTGGGCATTGGGACTCGTTGGGATCTCGTTGCTTCATCGTCTTGGAGTCCGATCACTTTGTAACCTTTTGTTTCAAAATTGAGATAACGTCTGGGATCAATATTGAGTACATGTTGGATAAGGAACTCACTCATGACTAATATGGATGGCTCAGACCCTTTGAGGGGTTGGGGTACGGGAAAACGTGTCTTAGTCCCCTCGTCCTGTAGGTTCCCAACGCTTGACGTGGGTTGCATTTTGTGCACTGCTTGATGATGACTGCTTTTGCTGAATCAACATATTGTTTCCGTTAGCTGTTATTTGCTTTTGAATTGCTTTGCTTGGGAAAGGACTGCTTGGATTGTTTGGGTGGGTTTGAATGGGTTCTTAATGCTGCTTACTTAAGTTTGATCGGAGCTTCTTGGGAACCTTGCTTTTGCTCTCTCGTTATCGCTACTACTTTTATGTTTTCTGCTGCTCATTTTTGTGCATAAAGTGGAACTTTTTCTATTACATCAAACGTGCAGTACCACTTTTATTCATACTATGCGTAAAGTAAAAATTTTGCACATTTACGCTTGATGTAAAATAGTTCCCGTTTATGCACAAAAATCGGATACACAAAACGGAATTATATGCACAGAATTAGAAAAATATTTTTAATACGCGGTGCGCAAAACTTGATCCTATGCTTGCTTTTTGTGTGCGAAACAGGTAATTGAAATTAATTTCACACACTTGTACGTGAATTAGCTATGTTCATACATTAAAAATTAGTCCTTGCGCAAAAGATTATCTTTCAAAATAGATAAGACGACCATCAAAAATAGTCCGTAAAAGGGCGTGCAGAATGGTTCTTGGGCATTCTACTGTTATATGGATACGATTCGTTTCGTGCTCCATTGAGCTATCTGGTTAGAGCAATTTCCTTTGCTAGACAAGTTGTGTTTGTTTATTTAGTTTTCGACGTCGTCTAGCCAAAATGTAAGTTACTAGCGGTTTTGTCGAGGGGCCGGGTAGCGATTAGGCGATGAGCCTTAAGTGATTATGGATTCGCCCGGGATTTGCAAAAACGTTTCTTTTTTTATTCAATATCGTGTCGGTCGTGAGTCCCTTAACTTGCAAAGGCCATGATGAGATCCCGCGTTATCTGCATCGTCCGTGTTCATGATTTGGCATTTTCGTTTTTTCGTTTTCGTCTGAACACATAAAATTTATTGAATTCAACGCTAAGTTTATTTTCCAGAATGTCTTTATATTTTATTACCGATTATGGTTTGATCGCGTAATAAATAATTAAAGAAGTATTTTTTATTTAATTTCACTAGGACGCGGCAAGCCACTGGACAAGTCCCGAGTATTCATGAAACCGTTTTGGCATTTCATTTTCTTTTTATTTTGTTATTGTGCGAATAAATAAAGAAATTTGTTATTTTTTTCATTTTAATAAACGTATATTAATTATTGAATTCACGCATTGCCAAAAATTTACTATTTTTATGTTTCTTTTTTATTATTAATAAAGCAAATAAAGCCATTGGTCATAAAAGAATAAATTGAATATTTTTATTCTGCATTATCTTGCACTCTCCTTTCCTAATGCGGATCCATTTTTTACATCATACGATAAATGCACTTATGAATTCTTGCAGTTCAATTATCTGAAAGTTTTTTTGGTTAAAATATTAATGTTCTTCTAAGCCTAATACGTCGTCGTTGAGCATTCAGCCTTGATAATATATTAAAATCATAAAATTCTTAATTCCATTCATAAATTCCATAAATATAATTTTTTGTTTTGCTTTATATTACTCAGCTGCTTGTTGCTGGTTTTGCTGGAAGTTTGCAATTTTTTTTTATATTTACATGGTTTAAGTTTTAGTAACATCATTATCTCTATGATTTAGAGAACTTTGTAAGTTAACGCTATCCAATCAGAATAGTTTATATTAAAAATTAAAGAAAAGTCAGGTTGCAATTTCATTGATTACATTCACTAAACAAGCATAATTTGTTAACTTTTGTTTAAAGTGTAATTGTTTATACTTTTAATATTAAATTCTTTATAAACTGAAGTAATTTTATATAAGTGTTTGTAAAATCATGTGTTTTTCTGTGCTTAATAGTTATTAAAAACTAAGAGAATTTATTATTATGTACTTAAAACACGTATCTTCCTCAAATTAACACGTCGATTCTTTGTGTAATATTACTCTGTGACATTGTAGTTATACTACATTGTAGTTATACTACATGTCACTTAGAAATAAACTAGCGAGACAAGGTATAGTATAGCACCTGTCAAGCTTACTATGCGAAGTAAGCGTGCTATACATACCAATTAAGTCCTATTAGACACACATATGCGAATGTGTGCAACCGATATAGGCTTACAGTGCGTAGTAAGCAGGAGAACCCGAAGCAAAGGAGATGCGACTCCTGACTGCGCACAATTGCACACACACACACTGCTCCGTTGATCCAGCATCCTAATGCCTTCTCCAGCACCAGGAATGACCCGTACCATATCCCCAGGTCCCATCCAGCCTTGATTGCCCTCTCCAGCACCCAAGAGAAGCCTCCGATGTTGAGCAGCCCAGGTGAAGACTCCAGGCCTTGGAATGAGGTAGCGCCCTTGCGCTCAAGCCACGGTGTACTGCCAATCAGAGTACCTGAAACGGTAATTAATTACCAAGTTGGTCGACTACTAAGGAACGAGGATGGAGAAGCTATAACCAGGCATAGCTTCTCCCAGGTATGTTAGCAGGACCAAAAGGAAAGGAGATGACATGTCTAGTTTGAGGTTATGGCAGACACAAACAAACATCTATATAGAGCCCGAGGAAAGTAGGCAAATTACCTCGGCGGCACTCCATAGGACGACGACGATTCACCGCTGCCTGGCTCCGCTCACTGAGGGCTGTTATGAGACGCCGATGTGCTCGAGTTGTCCGGACACTCCGAGCCGAAGATCCCGTATTGACAACATACGGCACCTGCAACGAAGAAACTCGAGGGGGCTCGATTTAGCTTAAAATCGAGGTAAAAAGGAACGATTTAAACGCTTACCTCGCAGATAATATTCTCAGCAGGGCTGCAGTTACTCAATCGCCATCCAGCACCACGAAGTCAACGTCGTTGACGACATCTCCGTCGAGGCAGCGAAATCACGGCCCGAGCGGCCAGTACGAACTGAGCCGAGCGCGCACGACTCGAGACGCGAGAGTAGGCGCGCCTGCGCAATACGCCGAGAAAAAACTCTCTCGCTTCGTGCGTGCCGATAATCGACAGACTGCGACCGACCACCGATCGTGTAACATGAGATACGGCAATTTTACAAATTACGTGTGTGTCCGAGGGATCCAGGAGACGAGCGTCCAGGTGAGCCGTGCTCCTTCCTCCCAAATCCAGCTTCCTTTAAGTGTGTGTGCGCGACGCGTGGTTAGGTGCGGGACGGCCCGCAATCGCGCGAACGTGAGCGACCGCGGCCAACGTGACTGGCAATTTTGAACGGCAAAGCCCCTGCTTTGTCGTGTATTACTCGTGGGCACCTTGAGTGCAATAAACCTGCAATCGTTTTGTTTTATCTTTGTTTTATTCGTGACTCCACCCTAATCCCCAGTGGACACGTCACATGGCGACCGTGACTTTTTCTTCCGAAAAAAATAATTGTGATCGTGGACTTCGGGATTTCCACGAGTATTAATCCGCCATATTGCGCACACACGGAGGAAGCGTCGAAAGTGGTTTTGGAGGGCCATGTTGTTTCGACCACGTGTAACCAGATTTTGATTTTTTGTAATAAATTCAATTTTGGTTAATTTAAATTGTTGATGTTAGTGAATTATCTACAAAATTCGGTGAGTCTATTCCATATTATTTGGTTTGAAATTTTTTTCTGCATATTGTTCTTTTTGCATATAACAGCAATAAATTTATTTTTCCCTTTAAAAATATAAATTTTGCAATTAGTTTTATTCCCTTCTAGCTCCAAAATATTTGATTTTGTTTAAAGGCTTTTTGAAGTTTGTTAAATTAAATTATATTAAAAGTTATATGAGTAAGAGAATTTTGGAGTACGAGTAAGTACTTAGTAAATTTTCATTTCAAGCTACGTTCTCAACTTAGAAAAAGAAAAGTAAGGGAAATGTTTTTTTTTAAGTTCATTACAATTAAGTCCTATTAGACACACATATGCGAATGTGTGCAACCGATATAGGCTTACAGTGCGTAGTAAGCAGGAGAACCCGAAGCAAAGGAGATGCGACTCCTGACTGCGCACAATTGCACACACACACACTGCTCCGTTGATCCAGCATCCTAATGCCTTCTCCAGCACCAGGAATGACCCGTACCATATCCCCAGGTCCCATCCAGCCTTGATTGCCCTCTCCAGCACCCAAGAGAAGCCTCCGATGTTGAGCAGCCCAGGTGAAGACTCCAGGCCTTGGAATGAGGTAGCGCCCTTGCGCTCAAGCCACGGTGTACTGCCAATCAGAGTACCTGAAACGGTAATTAATTACCAAGTTGGTCGACTACTAAGGAACGAGGATGGAGAAGCTATAACCAGGCATAGCTTCTCCCAGGTATGTTAGCAGGACCAAAAGGAAAGGAGATGACATGTCTAGTTTGAGGTTATGGCAGACACAAACAAACATCTATATAGAGCCCGAGGAAAGTAGGCAAATTACCTCGGCGGCACTCCATAGGACGACGACGATTCACCGCTGCCTGGCTCCGCTCACTGAGGGCTGTTATGAGACGCCGATGTGCTCGAGTTGTCCGGACACTCCGAGCCGAAGATCCCGTATTGACAACATACGGCACCTGCAACGAAGAAACTCGAGGGGGCTCGATTTAGCTTAAAATCGAGGTAAAAAGGAACGATTTAAACGCTTACCTCGCAGATAATATTCTCAGCAGGGCTGCAGTTACTCAATCGCCATCCAGCACCACGAAGTCAACGTCGTTGACGACATCTCCGTCGAGGCAGCGAAATCACGGCCCGAGCGGCCAGTACGAACTGAGCCGAGCGCGCACGACTCGAGACGCGAGAGTAGGCGCGCCTGCGCAATACGCCGAGAAAAAACTCTCTCGCTTCGTGCGTGCCGATAATCGACAGACTGCGACCGACCACCGATCGTGTAACATGAGATACGGCAATTTTACAAATTACGTGTGTGTCCGAGGGATCCAGGAGACGAGCGTCCAGGTGAGCCGTGCTCCTTCCTCCCAAATCCAGCTTCCTTTAAGTGTGTGTGCGCGACGCGTGGTTAGGTGCGGGACGGCCCGCAATCGCGCGAACGTGAGCGACCGCGGCCAACGTGACTGGCAATTTTGAACGGCAAAGCCCCTGCTTTGTCGTGTATTACTCGTGGGCACCTTGAGTGCAATAAACCTGCAATCGTTTTGTTTTATCTTTGTTTTATTCGTGACTCCACCCTAATCCCCAGTGGACACGTCACATGGCGACCGTGACTTTTTCTTCCGAAAAAAATAATTGTGATCGTGGACTTCGGGATTTCCACGAGTATTAATCCGCCATATTGCGCACACACGGAGGAAGCGTCGAAAGTGGTTTTGGAGGGCCATGTTGTTTCGACCACGTGTAACCAGATTTTGATTTTTTGTAATAAATTCAATTTTGGTTAATTTAAATTGTTGATGTTAGTGAATTATCTACAAAATTCGGTGAGTCTATTCCATATTATTTGGTTTGAAATTTTTTTCTGCATATTGTTCTTTTTTGCATATAACAGCAATAAATTTATTTTTCCCTTTAAAAATATAAATTTTGCAATTAGTTTTATTCCCTTCTAGCTCCAAAATATTTGATTTTGTTTAAAGGCTTTTTGAAGTTTGTTAAATTAAATTATATTAAAAGTTATATGAGTAAGAGAATTTTGGAGTACGAGTAAGTACTTAGTAAATTTTCATTTCAAGCTACGTTCTCAACTTAGAAAAAGAAAAGTAAGGGAAATGTTTTTTTTTAAGTTCATTACAATTAATTATTGTTAAATATTAGCAGTCAAAGTTAATATTGTACCCTGTAGTAATAAATTCATGGGACAAATAGCAAATCTCGCAGTTACTTGATTTACTCAACAAGTAATTTTTGTGAAAATTTTTGTTTATAATTAAATTGAGTTTTTTATTATAAATAACCATTCTTTGAGTTAATTAGAACCTTTAGCCACCAAAATTATATTCAATTTAATTTATTTTTGAACAAAATTCGACCCTTCAAATATTGAGAACGATAGCCAACCAAGTGTATATACAGTTATACAGTGTTAAGATAGTAATATTTAATTGCTGTACGCTTATTAATTTTGAAATTGCATTAACAAGTAACATTTCACTATATATTTGCATTGTATATATATCTTTTTAAGAGTCGTAACCCATCAAGCACCATTGTAACCCAATCCAGCACCATATATACCCATATATACCCAATACGCTTAAATATTTCAAGCTTGGCTTGTAAATCATTTACTTATACGCTTGCCTTTCACTCAAGTTAGTTGTTTGTGAATTCTTGCGTAGGTATTTAATTAGTTTTGTTGATAAATTTGGTCATAACGGTATCGACAAAAATAATTTAACAATTTTTTTTTGCTTTTGGCATTTTGTGCGCTTAAATTAACAATACTGACTTGTTAGTGTGTTATATAATTTTAATTGCTTAATAACTAAAATTTAGTTTTGTTATTATTTTTTTTTTATTTGCTTGCTCATAAATTAGTTTGCTTAAAATTAAAGCAATTTGATATTTTTATGCTCGCATAATTTTAATTAATTATTAAGTCAAAATTTTGTTTCTTTTAAGAAATTAAGCTACAATTGAGCTGGTTAGAAATAAATTTAATTTTTTTTGATTGACTACAAGTTGTATTGAGCTGCACTTAGTATTAAAATTTTTTTTTTTTTGACGTAATAGCGTGAATTAATTTACGTGTCCTAAGAAATCCTCAAAATGTCAGAACTAAATGGTAGTTTGACTCTGCATACATTGGCAGAGGAGGATTATACTAGGTTATCGTTGGAAGAGGGCATCCAGCGGATACGGCAAAATGTTTTTCATTGTAGTAACCAAGAAATAGATATATCCGGTAATAGAAATTTGAATTTAACCTCGGAAGGGGAAAATTACTTAGCTGGCACATGGAGGAATCCGTCCGTCATGAGGCCAGTAAGTAGGGGAATTACAGCGGGAAATCCTACGGTACCAATGGATAACATGGAAGTGCACAGTGGTGCTTACCCACGTATTCATGGACAATTGCCGACAGGTCAAACATTGGGACCATATGCAGATCCGTTAACTTTCAGCAATTCGCGGAATTCGACAGCACTGATTGGCGGAGAAAATGTGGTAACGACAAATGCTAATGTTAGATTACATTTGAACTTCCCATTGCCCACTTCAACGTCAGAACCCCTCCAGCACCCAGATAATAATTATAATTTAAATAGTAATAGTATTAATCTCCCATGCGCGCAATCCACCCAATATCCAGCACACGGAAATGTGATAGAACATAGACAAAATGAACAAAACGCGGCAGATCAGGTTCAATTTAGATTTCAAGATAGACAATTTTTAAGTGCGAGTTTTAATTCGGGAAATGCAGGCGGATATTATCAAACATCGTATTTGCAAATTAGACAGTTTGTGGCAACTAACACAAACGCAGATAACATGAGATCACCACCAACCCCGAGGCCGAGAAATCCAAATACAATCAATCTTCCGCGAAATGTTCAAAGCCATGAATCACATGTTCCCCAGATAACGGAGGAAGATCTGGAGAATAGAACATTTCCAATCTACACTCAGGCGGGTAATAGGACACAAGGAGTGAGATTTAGTGATGAATTCACGAGAAATTGTGAAAGACCAATACCTGCAACGAGTAGTTCGAACGAAAGGAGGTACCGAATAGGAAATGAACGACAGTATTACGATCAGCGTGAACCGATCCAGCAGCCTTCTTACACCCAAAACAATTCCTTCCAGCAACAGGAAAATCTTAGAACCGTCCAGCAATTCCCACGAAATTATACTTGTTCATCTAATCCTAATCTCGAACGACAGCCTCCAGTTATGCCACAATCCCAATATAATATTCCTCCAGCACCATCACAAAATAATTTTAGACAATATCCCTACAATTATTCCCAACCCTACCTCCAGTCAAGCACCAGGCGAGAAGGATCACTTTTGGATAATTCAACCTTCCAAAGAGAAAAACGTGTCAGCGAAATTCTAAAACAATGGCATATCGATTTTAAAGGTGATAAAAGGAACGATCCAGAGTCATTCCTAGTAAATTTGACGGAATGTGCACGCTCATACCAACTGACTATGGATGACATCACTAGGTCATTACCAGTAGTACTGGATGAAGATGTCTGGATGAACATATCTTTCGAAATTCCGTAACTTATTGGATCAGTTGAAACCTCCAATGCCCCTTGGCGAACAATTAGCGATCACATACGATAATCTACATCCAGATTATAGGCGAAGAATTGACAAAGACCAATTTTCATCGTTTTTGGAATTGCAGTTGCTAGGAAAGAAGGAAGAAGCACGCAAACGCCAAGACACACTCTACCGTCCTCCGCCAATAGAAGACGACGAGCAACTCTTCAACTCCGCGTACGAACCAGTAAAAGTGAAAAAGTCTGGTAAAACTGCTGCAATCGCTGGGAATGCCAGTGATGCAGGCACTACACACGAAGAGGCACCTGCTGCCGCCTTACAGCAACCTCCAGCACCCTCAAACCCCCCGTCGTATAACCCCAAAGGAAATAATAGAAAATCGTATAATAAAAAGCGAAACGGAACAAATCAAATTGGAAAAGGGCCAAATGAGAAAAACAAACAGGCCCCAGCTGGAAATGGTAATAATGGCAAACAGGAAAACGGGACAGATAGCCCCACTACGGAAAATAATGGCAAAACAAGGAATAAGGAAACAGACACTTGCCACACATGCGGCATCACAGGTCATTGGTCCTATGATTGCCCAGACAATTCTTGCAGAGGGTGTGGTAGGAAAAACACACTGAAGCGGAATTGTCCCGCATGTAAAGTTCCTAGATCGGCGGGAAACGACTGGCGGAGGAACCAGTAGGAGTCGATGTGTCCTCCTTGGTAGAAAACGTTACAGTAGACTCCAAAACTACCAAATTTCCAGCAAATCCAAATAAGAGAAAGAAAACAGGTTCCATGAATCCAAAAAGATTAAAAATTTCCTCTCCAGCACCAATTATGAATACCGGAAAAGCCCATCCAGCACCATACAAAAAACAAGAAAATTCCCATCCAGCACCCAAAAAGAAAAGGAAAAATTCCTTTCTAGCACCCTCCACAACCCAAGAAAATTCCCATCCAGCACCCCAAAAGAAAAGGAAAAATTCCTCTCTAGCACCCTCCACAACCCAAGAAAATTCCCATCCAGCACCCAAAAAGAAAAGGAAAAATTCCTCTCCAGCACCAACGGTAAAAATAGACAAACGGTCGGATGAATCGGGATATAAGTCGAATAACAGCGTAGTAAAAAATATGTTTTCAACCGCTGTCTTATCACCAGATTCACTCATTCAAAGGTATCCGTTAGGTAAGCTTGAGCCTAGGTTGTTTTTCTCGATAGAACTAAACGGAAGAAAGATGATAGGTCTTTTAGACGCCGGATCTGTTTATTCCTATATAGGAAAAGGTTTAGGAAAACAGTTTAGCGGGAAATTTAAACCTTGCAAGGGCGCCGTAAGCGTAGCCAATGGGATATCAGTTCCTGTGGAAGGAAAATTAGACGTAACGGTTAGTATCGATGGAATTGAGAAAACCTTACCTTTCCGAGTAGCAGACGGACTGCAGTACGAGTGTATCTTGGGAATTGATTTCAAACGGTTATTTGAACTCAAGATAGACTTCGGAAACGACACATGGTGGACACCAGCAGGGGAAGTTCATCAGTTTTATCCCTATGGGCAAGATCCCAGCTACCTTCCAGCACTAGCTAGTATAGATGGCCTTCGTCAAGCGTCAGAAGAAGAGGAAAAAGAAATAAAAAAGGTCCTAGACAGTCTTATCCCGAAAACCCCGAAAACACTTGGTGCGACAACTTTGGCTTACCACAAAATAGATGTCCAGGGTCACGAGCCTATAAGACAAAGGATGAGAAAATACTCAGCAAAAATGTTGAAAGCAGGGCAAGAAGAGGTAGACCGTATGTTAAAAGAAGACATAATAGAACCATCAGAGAGTCCTTGGTGTAGTTGCCCAGTAATAGTCCCAAAAGCTGACGGCAAATACCGATTTTGTATTGACTATCGGCAGGTCAATAAAGTAACAAAAAGATTTGCTTATCCATTAAAAAACATGGATGATATACTAGATAAGTTAAGAGGAGCAAAATATATCTCAAAATTAGATTTGTCGCAAGCTTATCATCAGATTTTACTGGAAGAAGGCAGTAAAGAAATAACTGCATTTGGCATACCGGGACGAGGCCTACACCACTTCAAGAGAATGCCCTACGGCTTAACAAACGCTCCAGCTACTTTCCAAAAGATCATGGAAAAACTAATCAAACCAGATTGGGAACCACATGTTTTCGTGTACTTAGACGATATAATTATTGTGACCCAAACGTTTAAAGATCATGTTTTCTGGTTAAGTAAAGTACTGAAGGCGTTAAAAGAAGTGAATTTACAACTTAATCGAGATAAGTCAGAATTTTGCTGTGCCGAAGTAAAATATCTTGGTTATGTTGTAAATGAACATGGTCTACGTACTGATCCCGACAAAACTAAACCCGTAATCGAATATCCAGCACCCAAAAACCTCAAGCATCTCCGCAGATTCCTAGGGATGATCGGATGGTATTCCCCGGTTTATTCCGAATCTATCCGAAATAAAAACCCCCTAACTCAGTTAACTAAAAAGGTGTTCGTTGACACTGGGGATGCAGAGCAACAGACAGCCTTTGAAAAAACTGAAAATATCCCTTACTCAGCACCCATTCGTAGCACCGACCCAATCTCCATTAATTCTTACGTTGCAGACGACGCAAGCAATTACGCGATAGCAGGTGTGCTTACGCAGGTATGATGGTGAGGAAACATACAATGTCTACTATGTGAGAGAATCATGACAAAATCAGCACGCAAGTACACGTAACTGAAAAAGAGTGTTTAGCGGTTCTGTGGTCATTAGATCGCTTAAGGGGTATCTTCAGGAGACAGTTTTACCGTAATAACATACCCGTTCAGTCTTTTATGGTTAAATAATCTCAAAAGACCCTGCCAAGCCGACTGTCACTATGGAATACAGCGCTACAAAATTACGATATCAATTTGGTACATCGTAAAGGTGCTTTGCATCAAGTTCCGGACGCTTTATCAAGAGCGTGGGAAGAGTCAGAAGTAGCAGCTGTAGTTCCGACTCACATAGATGATCCATGGTACATACGACACATGGTGGACACCAGCAGGGGAGTTCATCAGTTTTATCCCTATGGGCAAGATCCCAGCTACCTTCCAGCACTAGCTAGTATAGATGGCCTTCGTCAAGCGTCAGAAGAAGAGGAAAAAGAAATAAAAAGGTCCTAGACAGTCTTATCCCGAAAACCCCGAAAACACTTGGTGCGACAACTTTGGCTTACCACAAAATAGATGTCCAGGGTCACGAGCCTATAAGACAAAGGATGAGGAAGTACTCAGCAAAATGTTGAAAGCAGGGCAAGAAGAGGTAGACCGTATGTTAAAAGAAGACATAATAGAACCATCAGAGAGTCCTTGGTGTAGTTGCCCAGTAATAGTCCCAAAAGCTGACGGCAAATACCGATTTTGTATTGACTATCGGCAGGTCAATAAAGTAACAAAAAGATTTGCTTATCCATTAAAAAACATGGATGATATACTAGATAAGTTAAGAGGAGCAAAATATATCTCAAATTAGATTTGTCGCAAGCTTATCATCAGATTTTACTGGAAGAAGGCAGTAAAGAAATAACTGCATTTGGCATACCGGGACGAGGCCTACACCACTTCAAGAGAATGCCCTACGGCTTAACAAACGCTCCAGCTACTTTCCAAAAGATCATGGAAAAACTAATCAAACCAGATTGGGAACCACATGTTTTCGTGTACTTAGACGATATAATTATTGTGACCCAAACGTTTAAAGATCATGTTTTCTGGTTAAGTAAAGTACTGAAGGCGTTAAAAGAAGTGAATTTACAACTTAATCGAGATAAGTCAGAATTTTGCTGTGCCGAAGTAAAATATCTTGGTTATGTTGTAAATGAACATGGTCTACGTACTGATCCCGACAAAACTAAACCCGTAATCGAATATCCAGCACCCAAAAACCTCAAGCATCTCCGCAGATTCCTAGGGATGATCGGATGGTATTCCCGGTTTATTCCGAATCTATCCGAAATAAAAAACCCCCTTACTCAGTTAACTAGAAAAGGTGTTCGTTGACACTGGGATGCAGAGCAACAGACAGCCTTTGAAAAACTGAAAATATCCCTTACTCAAGCACCCATTCTAGCACGACCCAATCTCACATTATTCTTTACGTTGCAGACGGACGCAAGCAATTACGCGATAGCAGGTGTGCTTACGCAGGTAATTGATGGGGAGGAACATACAATCTACTATGTGAGTAGAACAATGACCAAAGCAGAACGCAATTACACTGTAACTGAAAAAGAGTGTTTAGCGGTTCTGTGGTCATTAGATAGGCTTAAAGGGTATCTTCAAGGAGAACAGTTTACCGTAATAACAGACCATTTCAGTCTTTTATGGTTAAATAATCTCAAAGACCCTGCAAGCCGACTGTCACGATGGAATACAGCGCTACAAAATTACGATATCAAATTTGTACATCGTAAAGGTGCTTTGCATCAAGTTCCGGACGCTTTATCAAGAGCGTGGGAAGAGTCAGAAGTAGAAGCTGTAGTTTCGACTCACATAGATGATCCATGGTACATACGAAAAATGGAGAATGTACGGAAATTTCCAGCTAAGTATCCCGATTATAAAATCGAGAGTGGTTTTCTTTACGCACATCGTCCAAACCCATTAGTCGATCCATTGTTCCCTGATTTGGATGCGTGGAAATTAGTTCTTCCAGCATCAAACAGACCCCAAGCTCTTTTCGAAGCCCATAATACTCCTCAATCAGGACATTTAGGCATAGAAAAAACTTACGCACGTCTTGCGACTTATTATTATTGGCCAGGTTATTTTTACGATACCTCTTGTTATGTCCGATCGTGTCATGAATATCAAATCCACAAAAGTTGCCAATTGCCCCCGGCAGGGCTAATGGGCGAAAGAAATATCGAGGGACCATGGAAAGTTGTGGCTGCCGATATTATGGGCCCGAAACCAAAATCTAAACGAGGTTTCAGATACGTAATTGTTTCTGAAGATTTATTCACTCGTTACGTAGAAATTCAGCCACTTAGGAAGGCAGACGCTAAATGTGTATGGCAAGCTTTTGAAGATTTGATCAGAAACCGATGGGGATGCCCTAAGTTTTTGTTGACAGATAATGGGACTGAATTTGCCAATAAATTAATGTCTGAACGCTTAGATGCTTACGGTATTAAGCAAACTACCACACCGCCTTATAGACCCCAAGCGAATCCGGTAAAGCGAGTAAACCGTATTTTAAAGCCTATGATTAACAGCTTTTTAGCTGAAGATCATAAAGAGTGGGATCTGCATTTAAAGGAATTTTGTTTCGCTTTAAATACAACGATTCACTCGTCGCTTAAAACAACACCAGCGTTTATGAATTTGGGTAGAAATCCGGAACCATCCATCCTAATCCGAAAGCACCTCGAGAATCCCATTCCTATCCTTCCTGAAGACTCAGAAAAGTGGTCAGATCGTATGAAGAGACTTCCAGCTCTTCACGATTTAGTTAAACATCATATGGATAAAGCCACTGCTAGGCAAGCCAAATATTATAACAGGAATAGAAGGAATATTACTTACCAGATAGGAGATAAAATAGTTAGATTAAATCGTGTCCAATCTTCTGCAGAAGGAAATTTTGCAGCCAAACAGGCTCCGAAATTTGTAGGTCCAGCAACAGTAGTCGAAATTAAATCCCCTACTGTTTATATCGTAGAAGATGACGATACAAAGAAAAGAACTGAAATATCCATAGAGGATATTAAGCGATACATTCCGCCCCGAAAGGTAAATAACAATCCCATTTCTATTCCAGATGTTACAACGGCGAAGCAGCCTACAAGGAAGGGGAGGAAGAGGCGGAACGTCGGCAGTGCGACGACCTCTGATGGGCGAGGCGCCGATCTACCCGCCTCCCCAAAACGTAGCAACGCTACCCACCCCAGCGACACCTCCAGCACCACCGTCCCCGGTGCCTCAACGGACGCTTCCGAAGAGGGAAAAGAGTCCGGAAGGTTATCGGTACCGGGGTTACGTGCCGTACCGGGCGGATGTGACGGAGACGCCGAGCCACTACGGCGAAAGCGTCCCGCGGTACAGGCCCCCGCAACCACGGGGAAGAGGAAGGAGCCAGACGAGGGAGCCGGTGGCGAGAGACCTCCAAGGCGCCGAGGTCGGCCACGGAAAGCCGCCTGCGCCCTACGAGCAACAGCAGGTCCCGGTGAATCCACCGCCTCCTCCAGCACCAGTCCCTCAACCCCAACCCCATCCAGCACCACAGCCCCCTCCAGCACCATCTCACCAACCCCATCCAGCACCAACTTCCCAGTCCCATTCCCATCTAGCACCATTCCCTGTGATCCGTCCCCAACCCCTTGCGCCGAATCTCCCGACCCCCTTCCCGCATTCCTCAGACCCATTACCCAAATATACCGCGACCCCTCCCAAGATCATGCAATGCGCATCGTGCATTTTGTCCCTATCCCTATCCCGTATACCCCTTCCCTTACCCTTTCCGAATTGCCCCCACCCCTATTAGCCCCTATCCAAAACGCCCCTCCAGCACCCCGTCAAACTACCCCACCTCCCGAAGAACGCCGTACGGGACCGGTTTCCCCACCTATCCCATCCCTCTTGTCCCTGAAAATTTCCCCACCCCCCCAATTCCCCTCACCATCCAGCACCAGATCCCCAACAACCCCCCGACGATCCCAGCGAACCTGGATGCTTCCGGCCCAGAATCTCGCCGTGTCCAGCACCCTGGCCCCACGTCCAACGGCGTACAGTAGCCGTAGAAGGCAGGGATGCTGGAACTGTGGAAGCAGGAACCACAGTTGGCAGAGGTGTCCGGAGGCAAGGACCAAGTTTTGCCGCGGATGTGGCAGGACCGGGACGACCATCGAGGCCTGTCCGGAGTGCCATGAAGAGTGGGTACAAGCCCTGAGAGTTCACCCCAAATAGGGGAATGTAGAAATTTTTATATTATTTTATTAAATGGATAAAACTTTTGAAATGTGACATGTATTTTACTCCCTTAAGACCCACACCATTCCCAAAAATAGAGAAAATATACACACAATGTTAGTTTAGTACAATAGTTAATTGATAATTTCGAATTACATACAAACTTCACAAAGTATAATGGATTAAATTTTTAATTGTTAAAGAATGAATTAATAAAGAAAACCAAATAATGTGTTTGATTCACTATAAGTTATTCATAATAATTTCATTATTATAGTCAATTCATGTCATTATTTAATCTTGACGTAAGCCACTTTCGACGGAGGAAAGCAACTCACCAGGTTATTAATGAATGAAAGTTTTCTATTCTAATACATTTTTTTCTTGGGATGATTGTTTCATGTTAGTTTGGGTTATGAATGTCGCGAATTTCGAAATTGGTCGGAAAGCGAGCTTGATAAGAGTTTGTAAGCCAGTCACACGTAATTCGAATCGAATAAAGTAATTTAATTATCGGAAAAGTAATAATTACACAATCAGCGTGTTACACGGTTACACAGATGAACTCTAAAAGAAAAGCTGTTCCAGATTCCAGTGTTCCAGAATTCAAGAAACCCATTACACTTATCAATTGGAAAATTTTTTTTTGTTATTCTTTTGAAGTTTAATAATAAGATATGCGAAAACAAAAAAAAAAATTAATTAATTTATTTTACGACACAAACAACACAGACAGTTACACTTTACACCGCTGTAGATAGCACCGGCTATCTTAGGTTAAGTTTTTACGTACTAGGATCTATTTAGAATCGTTTGGATCGCTAGTATTGTATTCATACTTCTGTGTGCATTGTGCATCCCCTTGCGTATTCTAAATCGAAGTAAGGTATAACTTCGGTTTGCGAGGGGGGAGTTGTGACATTGTAGTTATACTACATGTCACTTAGAAATAAACTAGCGAGACAAGGTATAGTGTAGCACCTGTCAAGCTTACTATGCGAAGTAAGCGTGCTATACATACCAATTAAGTCCTATTAGACACACATATGCGAATGTGTGCAACCGATATAGGCTTACAGTGCGTAGTAAGCAGGAGAACCCGAAGCAAAGGAGATGCGACTCCTGACTGCGCACAATTGCACACACACACACACTGCTCCGTTGATCCAGCATCCTAATGCCTTCTCCAGCACCAGGAATGACCCGTACCATATCCCCAGGTCCCATCCAGCCTTGATTGCCCTCTCCAGCACCCAAGAGAAGCCTCCGATGTTGAGCAGCCCAGGTGAAGACTCCAGACCTTGGAATGAGGTAGCGCCCTTGCGCTCAAGCCACGGTGTACTGCCAATCAGAGTACCTGAAACGGTAATTAATTACCAAGTTGGTCGACTACTAAGGAACGAGGATGGAGAAGCTATAACCAGGCATAGCTTCTCCCAGGTATGTCAGCAGGACCAAAAGGAAAGGAGATGACATGTCTAGTTTGATGTTATGGCAGACACAAACAAACATCTATATAGAGCCCGAGGAAAGTAGGTAAATTACCTCGGCGGCACTCCATAGGACGACGACGATTCACCGCTGCCTGGCTCCGCTCACTGAGGGCTGTTATGAGACGCCGATGTGCTCGAGTTGTCCGGACACTCCGAGCCGAAGATCCCGTATTGACAACATACGGCACCTGCAACGAAGAAACTCGAGGGGGCTCGATTTAGCTTAAAATCGAGGTAAAAAGGAACGATTTAAACGCTTACCTCGCAGATAGTATTCTCAGCAGGGCTGCAGTTACTCAATCGCCATCCAGCACCATGAAGTCAACGTCGTTGACGACATCTCCGTCGAGGCAGCGAAATCATGGCCCGAGCGGCCAGTACGAACTGAGCCGAGCGCGCACGACTCGAGACGCGAGAGTAGGCGCGCCTGCGCAATACGCCGAGAAAAAACACTCTCGCTTCGTGCGTGCCGATAATCGACAGACTGCGACCGACCACCGATCGTGTAACACGAGATACGGCAATTTTACAAATTACGTGTGTGTCCGAGGGATCCAGGAGACGAGCGTCGAGGTGAGCCGTGCTCCTTCCTCCCAAATCCAGCTTCCTTTAAGTGTGTGTGCGCGACGCGTGGTTAGGTGCGGGACGGCCCGCAATCACGCGAACGCGAGCGACCGCGGCCAACGTGACTGGCAATTTTGAACGGCAAAGCCGCTGCTTTGCCGTGTATTATTCGTGGGCACCTTGAGTGCAATAAACCTGCAATCGTTTTGTTTTATCTTTGTTTTATTCGTGACTCCACCCTAATCCCCAGTGGACACGTCACAACTCATATATAGTATTAAACAATTATTAAAGAAAAATGTTGACTTTTGTAAAAATATTATTCTTTTTTTATTGAAACTTATATAGTGTAACAGTTTGGATAGAAGACGGATGTTTATTTTATTATCGCGGCTGCGCAGCGGTACAGTTAATTAAAATAAACGTAATTTTCCCACGTTACGACGGCGGACCCCTGTCCGCTCTATCAAATCTCTAAAGTGTTACTCTGAACCGAGGTCCAGTTTCATATAACAACCAGGTAAGTTGAAATCTCAAATTAACCGCGAATTAAGGATATCGCGTCGAGCACTTGTCAATTTAAATATACGAGCTCGTACGATCACGAGAGGAATCGTTCGAGGGATAAAATTCGTTTACTCGAACACTGAATTAAATTCTAATAATAAATTGAATTTATTGAAATAAATATTAAAATAAACAATAAACAAAAAATATCTAGCCCAGCTCTACGCTCGTAAATATAAGTCGATAAACGACCGACTTATAAAGAAAGGGGGGGGAGGGATATCGTAAACTAAGTATAAACAGTCATCGAGACTCGTATAGCACAATAAATTAGCTAATTATTAGCGAATAAAACACGATTGCGTGATGTGGTACAACTTTATTAGCTGTTGGAATCATTAATAAATAACGATCAGCCGATGGTTTGCTCTCTCTCTCTCTCTCTCTTTCTCTCTCTCTCGGTGTGTACAAAGTCGTTTGTTAATTCGCTCCGTCTTGTACCCTCATAAATATTCACCCAGCTGCCTCGAGATTTTTACAGCGAATATCGTAGGAACGGGTACTGATTGCAGTAACTATTTTCACAAATAGTCTTCAATTCTTCAGTCAGTTGTCCTTAAGTTTTGCTATTTACAACATCTATAATTTGGAGGTTAGCTGCGAGACTGTGGAGAAAAGGCGGCTTGTCCGGCGTTCAGTGAGCAGGGATTCCAACATTCGCACGTAAGCAGATTTTGCACACTACAAGGTCGGCTAGTGTGGACGCCTTCTCGCATAAATGGCAACATCGCGCGGCTGGTTCGTGTGCGGCGTTCGCTTGACACGGAAGGATTATGCGGAGGTCTGTGTCGCTTGTAATAACATCACACATTCGCACTGTTTTGAGGTCGCGCCGGGCACTTCGGAGCGCCGCTGTTGTGTATTGGCGAAATCCAAAGTGCTAGCCGCGGCTCCCACAGAAGCGAGGGTGCCACCGCCTGGATTGCCGCGGCAAGCTAGCGCGAACTGCTATACCGCGCCGTCAACCACGCCTACTCCGCCCTCCTCCGTTTCCAAGCGCGTTGCCTCGCCTCCGTCGCCATCTACTTCTCAGATTGTCAAGCAACCTCGTGGCGCCACGCCTCTACCGCCCAACCACGCGTCGCGCGATATCTCGACCGATACCGACGCGATGGCGGGCGCTCCACCACCGTGGATGGAGAGTTTCGCGCGGAACCTTCAATTAAGCATCGAGAATATACAAACGAACATTCAAAGCGACTTAAAATCGGTGGTCGAGAAAGTGGACCGAGTAGAGGGTAAACTCGACGACTTGAAGGCGGATATGTTGGCTCTCCATGCTCGCGTAGACTTTTTTGAATCGGCCACGGAGGCGCGTTTTGCCAATTTTGGAGAGCACTTTGCTGAGCTCGAGACTCGCGTCACTGCCTTGGAAGAGATCGGGCCTTCCGGCGGTGAATCGGCTGCGCCGTTACTTAATGCTTCCGCTGACAACTTGAGAGACACGTGCGAGGTGTTGGCCACGGGATTGCCTCTATCGTCGTCTTTGCCGGATACCACCATTATCGAAAACATTCTGAATACCATCAAGCTGCCTTTACTATCGAAACAGGTGATCGAAATTCGACCCTGGCTGCCGCGACCAAAAACCCTTAGCCGAGAGCGAATTACCGACACAACCGCGCAACAGAGGAATTGTATTCCGTTTATCGTCGGCTACAGCCAGACACGCGGTCATCGATAGGGCGTATCTATTAATAATCTATTAAAGGGACAGTCGACATTAAAAATTCTTGGAGAGGGAGGTGATAGTTCGTTATTCATTCAACCGCTTTAGCCTAAGACCGTTTTCAATCTCTGGCAAGCAGCGATCCGCAAATGTAAAGAATTGGGTTACGCGAGGCCCACCGTAAATAATTTAACTGTATTCGTGCGAAAGGTGAGGGATAGCCCCCTTATACGCGTAAGTTCTGAGGCTGACATTAATCATCTCCCTCCTCTCTCATCTCGTACTACATGAGACAGGACTGGTCAGGTCAGAAACATCAACTCATCTAATTCATTTTCCATTTTTCATTCTAATATAAATCGTTTAAAGACTCATTTTTCTTCAATCGAAGCATTGGTCCTTCCAGAATCCCACGACGTCATTACTGTCACTGAAACCTTTCTTACTGAAAGCGATTCTTCCGAAATTCTCAAGTTACCTGGCTATACTCTTTATCGGTTGGATCGTGTAGGTAAAGAGGATGGTGGTGTGGCGGCTTATGTTCGCGATGAGTTTGCAGTTACCATCTTAGCTCACTCCGGCCCTGTCTACTCGAACGCCCCCGAGATCATTGTTCTAAGATTAGTGAGTAAGACGGTGGCGCTGGCGTTAGCAGTGGTTTATCGTAGGCCTTCTGCCGCTTATCCAACGGAATTGTTTGATACTATAGCTGACATACTCCCTAATTTTAACCATGTCATTATAACGGGTGATCTCAATATAGACATGAAATCTTCTAGTGCTGCAGCGAACATGCTGAAAGGGAGTTTGAAGGCATTAGGCCTCTTCCTTATTCCATCCTAACCGACACACCATGCAATGACGTCGACGGGCTCATCTCATACTTGGTTGAATCTTCTCCTAGTTCGTGAGCCGGTACCTGAATTTGTTTATAATAAGTCAAGTGCACCCTTCGCGGCGGGTCATGACGCAATTAGCATCTCCCTAAAGATCAATAATCCGCAAGCGGGTGTCAAAAAGTTCTGGAAAAGGAACTGGGAGAAGATCAACCTACATCACCTTGCTACCACTTTCACCTCATTTATGGACAAATCAACGAATTTTTCATTACCAGCATCTCCACCTGTCATTGATTCACTTTCACCTGCTTGGCCTGACCAGCCTATTTGCATAGATTCATTATCATCCAATCATGTTAACACACTCTCATCCTCACTATCTCTTTTGTGCTGCTCCATTATCTTAACATTTAATGTGATTGCTCCAGCTAAACTTATCGCAGTAAGAAATAAGCATAAGCCTTGGTCACGCAATAGATTAGATCTGACATTAAAGCCAGAAATGCTGCTTTCAGGCTGTTTCGCAGTTCGAGATCTCCCATAGATTATAATGCTCACAAAGTACTGAGGAATCAGGTTAAAGATACCATTAACTCTAGCAAATTTCATTATTTGCAATCAAAGCTCAATAACGAGAAGAATTCTGCTAAACCTTGGAAATTCCTCAGAAACATGGGTCTTGGCTCAAAACTAAATTCATCGCCATTAAAACATCTCTCAGCTCACCAACTTAACATTCATTATGCATCCATATCTAACCACACCCCACCACTCACTATTAATTCTGTTGCATCTATCCTATCTAATTTATGTCATCTCCCCTCATCTCCCTCTTTCGCTTTTCTACCGGTGTCAGCCAAAAAAGTGCAGCGGGTAATAGTTAAATCTTCTTCCACCCACCCTCGACTGGTCAAAACAAGTCATGACAATCTCTAAGCGTGTTTACGGAGTTTTACACTCACTACGCTATTATAATAAGGCACTTTCAATGAAACTTCGTAAGAATCTAGTGGAAGCACTCATTTTTCCCCACTTCGACTATGCGTGTGCGGCCTACAATGATGTCGACCAGACTAGAAACCTAAAATTGCAGAGGTTATTAAATGCCTGCGTGAGATTTGTATGGGGCAATATAACGAGACGTGACCACGTAACCCCGTATAGACTGAATTGTGAACATGGGGTTAAAATAAAAATCGAATCTAGTAATGACTTTTCTCCAGAACAAAAAGTAAATAAAATTAAAAGTATACGACTAAACAAACAAAATGTGTCAGAACAACAAAAATTAATTGAACTTAAAAGAGAACGAGTAAATAGACAAAATTTAAGTGCAGAACAAAAATCTGACAAAGCTAAAAGGAAAAAGGAATATAGAAAAAATTTAACTGCGGAACGAAAATCTAATGAAGCTAAAAGAAAAAAAGAATATAGAAAAAATGTAACTGCGGAACAAAAATCTAACGAAGCTAAAAGGAAAAAGGAATATAGAAAAACTATAACTGCGGAACAAAAATCTAACGAAGCTAAAAGGAAAAAGGAATATAGAAAAACTATAACTGCCGAACAAAAATATAATGAATCTAAAAAAAAAAGAATATAGAAAAACTATAACTGCAGAACAAATATCTAATGAAGCTAAAAGAAGAAAGAATATAGAAAAAATCTAAGTACAGAAAAGAAAATATGTGAAATTGAACGAAAAAGAAATAAAAGAAAAACATTAACAAAAGAACAAAAGTTATTACAATTAAATGAAAAAAAGAAAACGATATAAAATATTAAACGAAGAAAAAAAATTAATAGAAGCTAATAGAAAAAAAAGGAACGTAAAAAATTTAATAAAGATAAAAAATTAAAAGAATCACAGAGAAACAAATTGTTTCGAACAAATAAAAATAATAACTACATAATAACAAAAATTGGTTTAATAGCAAATACAGTTTTTAATGAAGTAGAAATATGTAAAAATGTTAATTACATAGGGAAACTAAATCATATATGCCAACATTGTGGAGCAAAACATTTTATTGGAGAATTTAAATCTGACAAAACTTTTAGTAATTGTTGTCAGAAAGGTAAAGTTATCATTAAAAACGAAAATAATTTTCCAGAACGTTTGAAACAACTTATGACAGGTAACGCAATCGAGACGTGACCACGTAACCCCATATAGACTGGGTTTGAGGTGGCTGTCGGTCGTAAGTCACCATCATACCTGGCAGATCATTTCACCCAACTCAAAACCCCTGGCCATATTCCTCGTTCCTCCTCCCGCCATCCATCTAGGTCACTCATGTATCTTCCTCCACGCACTGAAGCTTTAAACAGATCATTTGTCATTACCTCCACTCGTATCCTAAATCAAATTCCCTCACTCACCTTCGATCCTTCATTTTTAGACAAATTCAAGACCATTTTGTTCAATCATCTGTTTGGGCTTGATCAGGCAGCCTGGTCTATGCAGGTCATGAACGAGGGCATATCTTTGCGGTCCATCCCTCACCTGGATGTAGAAGTCTAGTCGGAATTGCTGTTGTTATTTCTACTGTTATTCATTGCGTCGTTATTTATTAATTATTATGCTGGTGCAGTTCTGTATTTGTCATTTTTGTTATTATTTATTCACTTCTGTACATTTTATATAATCTTTTATATTGCGTTTGGTTTGCGAACGGTACTTATTTTGTTATTTATTTTTAAGTTTTAATTTATTACTTAATTGTACATATATTTTATTTTTATCTTTTACTCTGTCATGGTTTTATCTTTTTCATTATTGAAATTTATATTGTTATTTAGTTTTAAAAGTTTTAATCATTGTATCAGTTTGCTTATGGTGCCTATGGGGTTTTTACCCCATAATGGCCTAATAAATATTTCAAACAGTCAATCAATCAATCTCTCTCTCTCTCTCTATATATATATATATGTTACACATTTATTTTTAATTCAATGTAACTGCTACATATTCTCATCATTACACTTAATTATTGTATTGCTTCTTAATGCTGTTCTTAAACCGTATTTTTATTGTAATTCTTCACAGCCAGACAGGGTTATACCCAAAAGCTGCAATAAATGTTAAATTAATCTCTCTTTCTCTTTTCATTGGCTGTAGCGCATATAATATCATTTCTCACAATTCCCCGTCCTAAATTGCACGCCATTTCATCGCACATGATTCCTCATTTTTATCCCGCTCATCCTCTCGCCACTCTCCCTTGCCCCTTTTTATCTCCCTCCTAGAACCGAAGCCCTAAACAACTCCTTCCTAATCACTGCCTCTCGTCTCATTAATCATCTACCTTTTACTAATTTCGACCCGCTCTCCTTCACTCCCTTTAAAGCTTCCCTACTGTCCTATCTCACTGAGCTTGACCGACAAGCCCGGGATTCGAGAGTATCAATTGAAGGCATAGTGTGCCCTCCCTTGCCCGATTTATAAAATAATATTAAGTATTTTTCATTTTTGGTCGTTTTTTTGTATTAATTATGTTTTTTTTGTTTTTGTATTTTGCGCCGACGTCTCCGTTGATTTTATTTTATTTTAATTTTAATTTCTTGACAATCGCCCGTATTCGATTGGATTTTATTGTTTTTATTTTATTGTTATGTTAAATTATTTTGTATTTGCGAGTTAAATATTTATTTATTGTTATTTTGTTATTTTATTATTTTTTTCTTTTCTTCGACACGTTCTTATTTGTATTTTTAACTAATTTTATCTATATTTTATAATCTGTACCTGCGATTTGTTTTATCTAAAGTATATACGGGGTTTTCCCCAAATTACCCAATAAAGAATTCAATCAATCAATCAATCTCTCTCTGTGCGCTACTTTTGCGGTATTAAGACGGATGATCATGTAACGCCCCACTGATACTCTCTGGGCTGGTTGCGCATAGATTCTAGGAGACAGTATTTTATGGCGGTACTCATGTACAAAATTGTGCGTATGCGAGTGCCAGCGTAGCTCGAGAGTCTCATCTCTAGATGTGCTTCCAGGGGTTCTGGAAAGGGGGTTACAAGAGAACTCGTACCTCCCCTGATGCGTACCGAAACTGGTAAACGCTCTTCACAGGTGCAAGGTGCGCATCTATGGAACTGCTTGCCGACAGAGATTCGTAGCCTGGCCTCATTAAAGGGTTTTAAGGCCGCGGTTCGGAGACACTACTCGGCAATAGAAAAAGTTTAATCTAAATGTACTGTTTATTTATTTATTTATTTATTTATTTATTTATTTATTTATTTATTAATTTATTTATTTATTAATTAATTTATTTATTTATTTATTTATTTATTTATTTATTTATTTATTTATTTATTTATTTATTTATTTATTTATTTATTTATTTATTTATTTATTTATTTATTTATTTATTTATTTATTTATTTGTTATTCTATGTTGTAACGTCGCATATACACATGAATGAAAGTATTTAAGGGATGTTAGATGACGTGAGATTTAAGGGATTTGTGATGACGAATGACTGCTTTATAGTGTCGTCCAATTTTAATTTTTGAATTGTATTTCAGTATTCTGACTGATAGATGTATTGATAGTTGTTTTATTTGTATTATATTTTATCTGCTGACTTACTGTGATATTCGCCGTACTTGTATTTATTCTGCGACTGTGATATTTTAAACTGTGATATCACTGTGTATTATGGTATTTATATAAACCTTTATATAGTATTTATTTTTATTTAAAAATTTGTAAATTTTCGTATTGTACAAATAAACTTATATCTATCTATCTGTCATTCTCTTTCAATCTCGTTGCAGTATAGGACAACTGGTCCGGTCAACTGTGCACCGCGCTTGTGTGTCTGCAGGTCACCTTCTTCGCCTGTAGGTAAAACGCACTCACACACACCATGATAAAACAAGCACAGCTGATGCAATATGCGGGACGCGGGGGAGACAACAACTGTCGCGCGTTAAGGCGGCTATTATCTCTCCTATTTCTCTGTTATTCGGCGTATCTTATGCGCGCGAAGCCGACTTCGCCCCTGTCGCTACGACGAACCGAGCCGAGCCGAATCTTGCCGGTCCAAGCCGATGCGAACATTACGATAATGTTCGCTCGTGATGATCGAATTCCTCAAATGGTAAGGTAAACAATATCTTACCGTTACAATAGCTAGTACTTTGCGTTACTAAATCTGAATAAAATTAAAAAAAAAATTGAATAATGAAAAATTGAATTTTTTATCAATTGGCCAAGAGAAATGTAGCATGGCATCAATTAAAAATATAAAAAATTATCTATATTACTTTTCTTTATATATTTTAAAAATAATTTCTTCCAACAGTACTATAAATCTATTATATTGAATACTTAATTAGCAATGAATTGCGAGCAGTATCTGTTCTTAAGGGGTCTCATACTCAATTTTTACCGACCGAGCCAATAGAGTGATAGTATGGTTGAAAAATACTTAAATCTAGATAAATATACAGAATTTCGACAAACTAGAAGATAGGTGCCCTTTTTTTTGTAGTTATGTATCACTGTGCAAAGTTTCTATTTATTATATTGAGGCATTGAAGAGAAAACCTTGTATGAAAATCCCTATCTGCGTCGTCCACATAATGAAATTTTCGTACAAGGTTTTCTCTTACACGCATCAATAAAATGACTTGAAACTTTGTATAGAAGTAAATAATTATTTAATAAAGGGCATCTAACTGTTTGTTTTGCATAATTTTATAAAATTAAAAGTAGTTTTATTATCATTATTAAAAGAATATTTTACGCTAGATGGCAGTACGCACGGATCATGGCAAGCAAGAATATGCATTCGCCGCCGCCATTATCGACATCACGCATGCGCATTTGTTTCAGACTCGAGACAAATAGCCGAGCAAAATAATTTGATTTGACTCCTACAAAATTTTTAAATACGTGTCATACTTATACTCATATTATGACTAGTTGAATTTTCGACATGGCAAATTGAACCGTACTACGTATTTATCATAAATTCAATGTAAAAGGAAACGTACTGCTGCAAGAATCCGGCATATCTATCGCTCGACCCAAGGGAGCGGATCAAAAATCGAGTGGCGAGCCGTGTTCCGCTCCCGTGGGTTCTGATATTGTTGTATTTGAGAGTAATGCCGTTTTTACTGCTAGGTAAACCGAAGAATTGATGGAACTGTAGACACTTCGTGATGATTTCCATAAGATTCTTTAACACGTATATCGTACTACTCAGATATATCGTGTCATTTGAAACGTCAAACTGCGCTGTAATGTAAAAGTACGATACATATAATATAAAAGAAAACCGTAAGATGGAACCTGCGAGTATATCTACAGACCCAAGGGAGCGGATCAAAAATCGAGTGGCGAGCCGTGTTCCGCTCCCGTGGGTTCTGATATTGTTGTATTTGAGAGTAATGCCGTTTTTACTGCTTGGTAAACCGAAAAATTAATGGAATTGTAGACACTTCGTGATGATTTTCATAAAATTCTTAAACACTTATATCATACTTTTTACGAATTTTTGGCCTAAAGAATTCATATTCACGCTAGGCGTATGCGTTGTTATTAAGAAACAGTTACACCATTATTTCTCTCTCCCTCTTTGTCGTATTTCGTTTACGCGCAGACATTCTGCGCGCACATCCGCTGACCAGCAGTTAATCTAAAAGAGCGGTGTAACAGCTGTAGCCACAGCGATGCCGCGCTTTTTTCGGCCTGTTTGCTAAGCAACCGGTAAGCTAGACGCGTTTGAACATGTGTGTTTTCAATATCTGATCGACCAAGAGTCACCCCTGAACAGTGTGTGTGTACGCTGCGGCCGTCTGTCTATATATACATAGTGTTATGGATATTACATCTGCTCATCCGTAATTCGAAACAGTATTGCAACATAATCAAATTTTGTGTACAGTGTAGAAATTGTAAAGTTGTGCAAATGAGTGACAGTGAGAAGTTTAAGTGGATTGGTCTGATCTTCAAACATTCACCAAATACACAGGAAAAATATAGTCGTCATTTGGAGGTTATTAGCGTAAGAATCTGCTGCTGCTCCTTGTATTAGGTAGACTACACATGCAACATACAATTTTACTGCTACTTATATTGATGTTACTGCTATCACAAGTGCTAACGAAACAATTTGTAAAATGTGTTATTTATAAAGTACTGCGTGCTTTGTGTTTAGGGGTTATGTTATATAGTATATATTGTTATTGTTTGTCCTTATATAGCCACCATGTGCAGAGATATTGAATCAAGATTTATTGCTAATGGTATACCTAGAGGTTTGGCTATTACTTCCTGTCTCGGATCCACAGCGTCTGCAAGTCCAAAGTTTATTCCTTTCCATGTGTATGCTGCTACGGCCACTGTTGTTATTGCGATTAAGTTCAATTGTCGATTAACTACAATTTTAAGTATAGTCAGCTTTTTCTGCTGATAATCATCCAGGGAACTGTAGTTGTTCATCCAGGTTCTACTGTACTACAAATGTAAAACTTCTCATGAAGGGTCTGTATCAACTACTAGAATCTCCTGCTATACTTATGATACTATAGCTATAAATGCTACCAGTTTCTTCTATAATTTGTTTATAATTACCACTTCTGTTACAGGCACTTATTCTAATGCTTCTTTATTTCCAGGGTGTGCTTTAGCATGGCCTTCATCAGTTTCTTCTACATGTTCAGCGTTTACTACTGCTGTTTCTTCTAGGACTTACTGCAACATTTGACTGGCTACTGTTGTCAAATAATATGAAAGTGTTTTTCTGATTACGATAAGACTACATGTGCAGGTATAGGATCTAATACTTCTTATATCGTTGACAGTACTAGAACTCTCGTTGCAACTGCAACTGTTTTTGTAGCTATTCTTTGTAGCACTAGTGCTGCGTTGATATCTTCTAATCATGCCTTTTTTTCAGAGTCCGCTGTAGCTGCGCGTTCAAGCTCATCTTATGTCGGTGCTTCTTACGTTATATAATTAGATACCTTCAACTGTTAGTACTATATATACAGCTGCTTCGCCATTATGCATATGAACGTCAAGCAATGATTGCTGATATTACTGGTATGTATTCATTTTTTATTGCTTGAGCATAGCATTATAACACAAAGTTTTGTACCAATAAATACATTTTAATATTAAGTAATTCTTGTAAATTGTATGCAAAATGTGTTGATTTACAAAAATAAATTTAATACGAAAAAGTTACAGCATATACAGATAATTGCAGATACCTTTCAAAGGAAAATGCAAATTTCTGAACAATTCAACAAATTTAAATGATTATAATTATTATGTTACTTTATTGATGTTTCCAAAAATAATTATTAATGTAATGTAAATATTAATATTTTGTCAAACAGATATAAATAATTCAATTCTTAAAATACTTTTTAAGTTTGAACCAGCGCTAGGCAAGTATTCGTTCTCAGCTTCTTGCGTAACTCTGACTTGAACAAGATGTATTAAATATTTAATTGTTATTTTTATAAAATTATATAATATGGTGCTTATTAATGTTTTATAAAATTTTGTATAAAATTCCAGGTTATACAGGATCATCTACATCTGTCAAACATATGGCTTCTACTACTGCTGCGTACCCAAAATGTACTACTAGTACTACTACTTGTACTGCTACTATATGACGTACAGTATACGGTTGCTGGTACGAATACACCATCAGTTGATCTTGGTACTACTTCACGTCACAGGGTGTGGGTACACTGCTCTTGCTATAAATTTGTTCATTTTCTTCATACAGCTTGTACAGGATCTGTTGTAGATATATATTCAAGGCCTACAGTTGACGATGCTCTTTTTCCTTCGCCTACTATTGCTGCTGCTTGGAGAAGGTCTGCTGCTGTTTCAGCTCTTTTTCAATTTATTTTTTACACATTTGCATATAAATAAAATATGCAAAATGTGTATAAGCAAAATACACACGTTCATATATTTATTTTTGCATATATGCGAAATATGGTAAATTCTTTAATTGCGTAAAGGAAAATGCATATATGGCAAAATATGCAAAATTCTTTAATTACGCATAGCCGTAATGTGTAAAATGTTCTATTTATATAGGGACGAAATACGCAGATTTATATATTTATTTTTGCATATATGTAAAATATGCAAAATTTTTAATTGCGAATAGGGGAAATATACAAATATATATTTAATTTACTTGCATATATAACAAAATATGCAAAATTCTTTAATTGCATATAGGCGAAATATGCAAAATCTTCTATTTTGTAGGGACAAAAATTTATTTATTTATTTTTGCTTGTACCCGAAATATGCTAAAATCTTTAATTGCGCATAAGGAAAATAAACAAATATATATTTTATTAACTTGCATATATGTCAAAATATGAAAAGTGCTACTTGTATGTTGGTAAAAAAGGGTAATTTACATTTTATTTATTATCATACATATGCATGATGTATCATCAATTATAGGTAAAATGCGCTAAATATGGATATACAAGCAATTGAAGTAATAGATGCCTTTTGTAAGACGATGTTATTAACTAGATTAACATTGCATTAACGTTTCAAGAACCGAAAAATCTATAGGCAGTCATGGCATACGTATTTTTTGTTTTATTTATGATTTTAACGTCGCTTTTTTTATGCTCCCATATTGGTGCTAATCAGCGATGGAGGTCATACAACGTTTTTGTTAAGAAAGCACTTGTTGAAAATACATTCCCCAGTGGTACTTGCATCAATCGGCCGGGGTCGGGAATCGAACTTGGGACTTCCAGATTACGAGCCCGACGCCCTAACCGACCGAGCCATCGCAGGCCTTGGCATACATATAACCGAAATGCGCATATAATACGTATAAACTAAATAGATATAAAATCCGTAAACGAAACATAAGTATACAATTGATATGTATATATATATATAAATATATATATGTGATGGCATAGTAATAATAAATAGAATGCGGATTGATGAAATACGGATTATAATAGATATAATAGAAAATACGTATAAGTCAAATACGTTATTTTTTAATTTTTATATTGAAAAAAAACAGTCACTGTTTTATATTACGATGCTCTGGACATCAATGGCGCCATCTACGATTACTTCGATTATGACTTTCCACAGATGGCGCTCTTGATGAAAGTTACTATTTTTTACATAACCTGCATTACCGGCGGTTAGAACGGTAAAATCGCAGAATTGAGTATGAGACCCCCTTAATAAGAAAATTCAGTTCAATCAGATTGAATTTTTCGCAACGGTCGTAAAAAACTTTCGATGGTATTAATGAAAAATATAAAAACTTATTATTTTCTTTTGCTTTCATTTAGTAGTATTTCTAAAACCAATTTCTTCCAAAAATATGTTAGTTCCACATTAAACTACTTTATAAGTAAACAAAATGTTAATAAAAATTACATTTTATAAATATATTTGTTTAAATAACAATAAAACTAATAGAGATAATTTACAATTGTTAGATTTTTGGATAGATTTTTCTATTTTCTATAAAGTAAGTTTGGTCCAATTAAAAAAAGTTAATTATATCAAAATTTTTGAAAAATTATTATTTTCAAGCATAATTGTTTGGGAGAAAAATAACCAAAGTCTTTTCCAATTTTTCAAATTTAGAAAATAAATAGCAGCCTGTAGACGCATGCAAAGCGATATTGTATGAGTAGTTTCGAAAATACAGCGGTATAGTCATGCGCCTGTGTGCACACATACACACATACACATATCCATACAGACATTTCTTAAAAACATGTGATTTCGACTCCTGACATGTTAAAAGATACTTATAACATGTTTTTAAAAGCTTTTTCTATGAGGAAGCAAACAGTTATTTTCACAAGTAGTTACAATAATAGCCATGCAAGGATCACCTCCTTTGAACACGTGTATTAAACACTATTTTTCGTAAAGAAATGCGCAAAGATTTTATTTTGTGCTGACATTTGAACGAGGGAGATAGTGCATAGCTGCAATAGTGAATTGTCCGCGAGCCAATGTTTGCGACAGAACGAAGCGAGGGTGAAAAGGTGGTATGGGATTAAAATCTCTTTGTCTCTCGTAAATTTTGAGAGTTACTGCATCAAGATTTTTTTTGCGCACTAACGAGGGAAAATACTACTTTGCACACACAAACGCGTGCGCAAAATCAAATTTTGGGCACAGTTAGGAAATCTAACATTATATTAAAGTACAAATCTACGTCCGGGCGTCCGTCCGTCCGTCCGGGCAAGTGTTCCCTTGATCCCGAAGGATTACTTTTACGACGTTTTGGGACCGTTAGTATTATATATATTAGCCTTATAATTTTTGGGACTTAATATTTTTGGGACTCAAAATTTTGGGTCTTAAAAATTTTAGTCTTAGATTTTGCCGTTTAAACTTTTGGGACTCAACATTTTGGGCCTTAAAAATTTTAGTCTTAGATTTTGCCGTTTAAACTTTTGGGACTCAACATTTTGGGGCTTAAAAATTTTAGTCTTAGATTTTTCTGTTGAAACTTTTGGGACTTAATATTTTTGGGACTCAACATTTTGCGCCTTAAAAATTTTAGTCTTAGATTTTGCCGTTAAAACTTTTGGGACTTAATATTTCACATAATATGGAATTTGTTCAAATTTTATTTAGTGGACCATGTGATGGTGGTCATTGGATTTGTGTATGGTATGATACTCATAAATTAAGAGTTTTTGATAGTTTAAATAAAAAATTAAATGATCAACATAAAATATATTTAAGTAGATTATTTTTGAATTATGAAGAAATTAATGTTGTTTATGATCTGTCCAAACACAAATGAAGCCATTTAATTGTGGCGTGTTTTCAATTGCGTTTGCAGTAGCAATTGCTTTCGGAACGTGTCCATATAATCTAACTTTTGATGAATCTAATATGCGAGATCATTTAATTTATATGTTTCAACAAAACGAACTACTTATGTTCCCATTAATAACCAATAGATCAAATTTTCTTCTTAATTCAATTCCGATAATAAATTATAGAATGCAATTTTTTAATAAAATGAAACATTCTGACAACCAAAAAGAAGAATTTATTAATATGCGTAATTATTTACAAATACCTGATCCAGAATTACAAAATAATCAAAATATAAATAGTGTAAAAGAAATCATTGATTTAACTGATAGTAAATTACAATGTAATAATGAATATACAAAAAAAATAATGGAAATGTCAGATTTATTTAATAGTAAATGTGGTATTTTTGAAAATACTACGAAAATAGCAAATAACAAAATAATGAACTTATATGCAAATTCGAACAGGTGTTCAAAACAGCAGAAATGAGACGAAATTAAAAAGAAACAAAAATGCGCACAAAATTTATCGAAACATGGGGTTAAAATAAAAATCGAATCTAGTAATGACTTTTCTCCAGAACAAAAAGTAAATAAAATTAAAAGAATACGACTAAACAAACAAAATGTGTCAGAACAACAAAAATTAATTGAACTTAAAAGAGAACGAGTAAATAGACAAAATTTAAGTGCAGAACAAAAATCTGACGAAGCTAAAAGGAAAAAGGAATATAGAAAAAATTTAACTGCGGAACAAAAATCTAATGAAGCTAAAAGAAAAAAAGAATATCGAAAAAATGTAACTGTGGAACAAAAATCTAATGAAGCTAAAAGGAAAAAAGAATATAGAAAAAATGTAACTGCGGAACAAAAATCTAATGAAGCTAAAAGGAAAAAGGAATATAGAAAAACTATAACTGCCGAAAAAAATATAATGAATCTAAAAAAAAAAAGAATATAGAAAAACTATAACTGCAGAACAAATATCTAATGAAACTAAAAGAAAAAAGAATATAGAAAAAATCTAAGTACAGAAAAGAAAATATGTGAAATTGAACGTTAAAGAAATAAAAGAAAAACATTAACAAAAGAACAAAAGTTATTACAATTAAATGAAAAAAGAAAACGATATAAAATATTAAACGAAGAAAAAAAATTAATAGAAGCTAATAGAAAAAAAAGGAACGTAAAAAATTTAATAAAGATAAAAAATTAAAAGAATCACAGAGAAACAAATTGTTTCGAACAAATAAAAATAATAACTACAAAATAACAAAAATTGGTTTAATAGCAAATACAGTTTTTAATGAAGTAGAAATATCTAAAAATGTTAATTACTTAGGGAAACTAAATCATATATGCCAACATTAACAAAAATAGAAAGTTGTAGATTATATTACATAAGACAAGAACAATCAACATTACGAACAGAATTATATACAGGTTTAATGGATTATATACATAATCAAGCTTCAACATCAAATAATATAATTGGTAAAATGGTTATACTTCCTTCATCATTTATTGGTAGTCCTCGAGCTATTCAACAAAATTATTTAGATTCTATGAGTATATGTCAAACATTTGGTAAACCTGATATTTTTCTAACCATGACTTGTAACCCAAACTGGACTGAAATAATTGAAAACATTGAAATAAATCAAAAACCTATAGATAGACCGGATATAGTTGTTCGAGTGTTTAATGAAAAAGTCAAAGTTTTAAAAGAAAATTTATTAAAACAACATATATTTGGAAAAATTATTGCTTACATTTATGTTATAGAATTCCAAAAACGTGGTTTACCTCATATTCATATGCTCTTATATTTAGATGAAAAGGATAAATTTTATAATACAGAAAATATTGATAGTTTGATTAGTGCTGAAATTCCAAATATGAAAACACATCCTAAATTGTATGAATTGGTTAAACAGCATATGATTCATGGCCCTTGTGGAACTCAAAATAAAAATTCACCTTGTATGAATCCTGACAAAACAAAGTGTACAAAAAATTTTCCTAAACCATTTTGTACGGAAACTCAATTTCATAATGTCGATGGCTATCCAATATATAAACGCAGAAGTAATAATATTGCCATAACATATTCATAAAAAAAAATAGCAGATAATCGTTATGTAGTACCCTACAATCCATATCTATTAATAGTACTTCAATGCCACATTAATGTAGAAATATGTAGTACAATAAAATCTATAAAATATCTACTGTTTAAATATTTTTATAAAGGTCCTGATACAGCACTTCTTTGTTTTTCAAATTCCGAAAAAAATGAAAATATAATGAATAGTTTAGATAAAAATAAATTGTCTATTTCCGAAACAGATAAAAATATATTTGTTTATGATGAAATTAAACAATATTTATCAACGAGATACATCTGAATACAAACTACATGAACAATCTCACGCTATCTACAGATTAGCAGTCCATCTAGAGAATGAACATCTAGTTTATTTTAAAGAAGGATGTGAAAAAGAAATGATAAATAAAAATGTGAATACAAAATTAACTGCCTGGTTAGAATTAAATAAATTAGATGTTAAAGCTAATAATTTGTTATACAATGAAATTCCAAATCATTCTGTTTTCGATAAAAAAACGAAAAAGTGGAATGCAAGAAAAAAGTTCATTAAACCCGTTATAACTCGTATGTATTTTGTACGTCCAAAACATAAAGAACGTTTTTACTTAAGAATGCTTTTATTACATTGTCGTGGAGCAACATCTTTTGAATCAATTCGCACTGTTAATGACATAGTATATTCAACTTATTATGAAGCTGCAGTTGCAAGACATAGTAAAAAAGTATCTTTATTGATCGTCACGAACAAACAGTTGTTAATATAAGTTACATTTTTGCCGACGTTTCGGACGTTTTTTCGCCGTCCCTTTTCAAGGCTAAAAAAATAATACATTACAGTTTAAAAAAAATATAAATAAATACAAGTAACGAGACATTTAACTCGATGTCACCAGACAATTTCACACACTCACCAAATTTAAACAGAACTCAAAAAAGCAACATATCAATAGTGTGGTTACATCTCGCAAAAGATACTCTCTCATGTATATTGTTACAATATTAATCTATAAAAAACTCAAACAAATCAAATTTAATTCTCGCATTAAAACAATAACCCCTAACAACACAACCCAAAAAAAATATCTTTCAACTAATTTATACTACCTATGTTGTCACTATCCCAAGTCACAATTAATATTCATAATGCCCACAGACCCGTGCCCAACCTCTTACCAATACATTCGCAAATATACATATATATATATATATATGGGTGGTTCTCTGTGACATCGAAGATGAAAAAAATAAATATTGCTATAACTGTGGGAATATGCTTTAGAGGAATCCAGTAGTTCTCCTGAATTTTTTCAGATTTTTTCTGGGCCATTATTTTAAGTTACAGAGAGTCAAAGTTGACAGTTTCGCACTTTTTTGCATTATATGCCCATTTTCATGAATTTTTAGCTCCCAGGGGATGCATTTTTCACTAAAAACATAAGTATGACTTTTTTTGTAAAATTTTCCGAACTTTTCATTAAAAATACTTTTAAAGACATAAATGTATGCTGTCACACTCTTGTAAGCCATTTAAACCTTAAATAGAGAAAATCAGCAATTCTGCTCCGGACTCTGGTAACCTAATACTGTCTAAAAGATGTCTTTTTATAGTCAGAAATTGCCTAAAAATTTCCAGAGTGGGTCTAAATCATTAAGTTCACTTATGGTCAAAATATCCGGGAAAAGTGCCCGAAATATTAATAGAAATGTATATTTGTTGCCTTATAACGATGAATCTATTAGCATGATCATTGCAAAAAAATTTGTGCACTTACCTTGGAGTGGTAGAAAAGTATCTTCACTTGTTTCAGTATCCATCTAATCCCCTGTAAGCTGCTAAAAATACAAATATTTTTATAAAATTATAAAAAATTATTTTTATATATTTGTCCCGTACATCAGTATTCTATGACTGTCCTAGAGTCTTTCCTTAGGGCAATATCACCGCATCAATCCGCAGTATTTGCTGCCCCGGAGCTCTCGTCAACAAGCCCCACAGCTCGGCGGTTTCATTCGTCGGCGATGGTGCCTAGAGTTTCCCCATCGAAAAGTGAGGCTCTCATGAGAGCCCCAACGGCATCGATTAACCTCGATGAGAGGCCACTAAGTGTACCAAAACGCCTTACTACAGCCCACCGCATTACACGGCTAGCCTAGAGTCGTAATTCTTGGTAAGAATTCGGCGGTGTTTAGCTCCCCGCCGTCTTCTGCTTTCGAACATAAGCAGCATCCGGGTCAAATCGCTTCACCCGTCAAGCCTGCTTGCAACCACACACCCCGCAGAGTCCAACCCAATACTGGGGACACGCTGGCGTTTCACTTTCGACACAGAGGTACGCCAACGTGGGGCTCGGATCCCAGTCCCTGCGTACCAGAGTAAAGTCATCCTGGTCCAACTGTCGACATGCCGAAGCACGCCTCCCTATTACTCCCCGGATCCCCGAGGAGTTTTTGCGGTAGGTAGCCTAACGTTCGACTGTTCGTGAAGGGTAAAGCATTCGTCACTCCCTTCACGAGCTCTCCAAGGGATACCGTTCAAAAATCCCCTGAAAGAGAAAAAAGCGTACAAACCAAAAAGGCTTGTACGCTATTGCTTATGAAAGGTAAAACGTTCGACAATCCTTTCATAAGCCTTCCAAGGGATACCGTTCGAAAAATCCCTTGAAAGAGAGAAAAAATGCGTACAAGCAAAAGCTTGTACGCAACGGTGTTTTTAACATCTCACTCAACGCAAAGCCTTCAGTTCGGATGTGTATCACATCTCGACTTACTGACTTTATACGAAGAGAATTTTGATGAAAGGGACACCCTTCTATGAGACATCCCAGCGACCCGTCTGGATGAGAAACTACTTCGGTCCGGATGTGCCCCAAGGCAGACCTCGAAAGGCCCGCCTCAGTATTTTGACGCTGCACGTAGTACACCCCGAAGGATGTCTACTTTGATTTAGCGGCCGTCCCTTCTTTCCTAGGTAGAGTCTCCCTTGACGAGTTCGCCCAGATGAATAGCAGAATCGTTAACGGCATATTTTCGATAACCAAGCGTATAGTAACCAAGAAATATTGCATGTTAAACAGTTGATCGCCGACATAGGCTCGACGAAGCAACTCGATTTCGAGGCGCACTAGTGGCAATCCTCTTCCTCCACTATCGCAGGAGGTCTACATCGGACCCTCGGAATTGGGGGCCGAGTCACTCACCCTCTCCCAACTCAGGAAATCTGAGAACAGGATTCCGCCAAGCTGTCCCGTACATCAATAAAACTATCCACAAAAGGAGGGGAACACTCTGTATTGCGAGGCTAAGTCGAGTCGTGTGCTCCCGCGTATCAGGCGAACATGCGCCGCGGAGAAGTGGCATGCCGCGTCAGTCTTAATACAACCGGGATTCCCCGGAGAGCTCCGATACTTTATGCGAGTCGCCCAACCTTCCCGCCACACATAGTACGCTAATACCGAGAGGCAGTTATTCTCAAGCCAACAACGTAATGGAGAGTATAAAACACATTTTTAACAAACGGACAATGTTAATTACAACATAATTTTACAATATTTAACGTTTCTTTATACATATTCTTCAAAAAATTTACATCCTCTATACGGTTAAGCGTGTTATCATATGTATAAATATTCAGCATCTCCGAAAACATTCGTTTCTTCGTATTATTTTCGATATCAATGATAGATACCTTATTAAAATCAATGTTGTGGCCAGTATCTCTCTTATGGACCGCTAATGCAGATCTTTCACTTTCATTGCGTACATCATTCTTAGGCTCTCTAATGCGTGATTTTAATTTACGTTTACTCGTGCCAATGTATTGCGCTGTGCAGTCTTTACAAGGTATTTTATAAACAATATTGCATATCTCGTGTTTTTCATTTTTATCCTTGCCTAATTTAATAATATTACTAAATTTATTAATCGTGCGATTAATTGGAAGAAAATCTCAATTTTTTATGAATACATTTAGGCACGGAGTTAAATCTTTAATAAAAGGTAAAACAACCTTTGGTCTCAAAATTAAAATTTTTTTTAACAATATTATTAATCAAGCTATTACTGGTGTTATCTAAATGTGACAGTCGTTTATTTATGAATTTATTAATGAAATCAAATGGATAATTGTTATTAAGTAAAAAGTTTCTAACTAACACTATATTGTCATCATGAAAAATCGAATCCGACAACAAAACAGCCTTGTCAACTAAATTATAAACCATTGCTATTTTTTGAGAGCGTGGGTGATGTGAAAAATAATTAAGATAACGTCCAGAGGCTGTGTTTTTACGGTACCAATTTGTCCTGCAAATAACATCGTCAAACCTATATTTTTAAATCAAAAAATGGTAATTCTTCATTTATTTCAGTTTCCACTGTAAATTTGATAGGTTCACAAAAATTATTAAAAGCGTTTAGTATCAAATCGATCTTTTCATGATTGACAATTAATAGCGTGTTATCTACATATCTTTTGTACAAAACAATATCCCTTTTGAATTCTTTTAAGCAACAATTTTCTAAATCTTCTAATACAATGTCTGCAAACCATGGGCTTGTGCAAAAACCCATAGGAGCTCCCATGCATCGTTTGTAAATTTTTTTATTGAATTGTAAGAAGGTGAGTCCAAAAGCCGCTCTATCCCCTCCAAAAATTCAACTTTGACAATAGGAATACTACTCTTTATAAACTTCCATTTTTTTGATACTGCTCGCATAATTAAATCCCTTATTAAATTAAATTTGGTGAGTGTGTGAAATTGTCTGGTGACATCGAGTTAAATGTCTCGTTACTTGTATTTATTTATATTTTTTTTAAACTGTAATGTATTATTTTTTTAGCCTTGAAAAGGGACTAAAATATGGTCTAATTTTTTTCATTTTTCTTTAAAACAAAATATGAGAATAATTGACGCAGAAGATACTGCATTCAAAAATTGGCTATTAAATATTGGCGAAGGTATTTATGCAGAAAAATTTGAAGAAGATAATAATTATATTGAAATATCTTAGAATTTACTATCAAATGGTGACTTAATTTCTGAAATATTTGGATCAAATATTAATTCAAAAGATTCATCATTAAGTAAAAAAGTAATCCTCTCCACGACAAATAATCATGTATTAAAAATAAATAATGAAATATTAAGTAAAATGAATGGTCAAAGTAAAGAGTATTTTAGTATAGATACAGTAACTGATGATAATGATCAACCCTTGGATAATGTAATACCAATAGAATATATAAACTCAATAACGCCAAATGGTCTTCCACCGAACAAATTAACATTAAAAATTGGAGCAATTGTAATATTATTAAGAAATTTAAATTTAGAAGATGGACTTTGCAATGGAACACGTCTCATTATCAAAGATTTGAAAGATTATATAATTCAAGCTGAAATCGTAACGGGAAAGAAAACTGAAAATGTAGTATTTTTACCACGAATAGATTTAAGCCCATCACCAGAAGAAATACCATTTAGAATGATCCGTAGACAATTTCCTATTAGACTGGGATTTGCCATGACTATTAATAAATCTCAAGGATAATCTTTTAATAACGTAGGTTTATTTTTACCAACACCAGTATTTAGTCATGGTCAAATGTATGTTGCATTATCTCGTGTTACATCAAAAAATAATTTGAAAATATTATTAAATAAAGATTCCCTGTACCTAAAAAAGATAAATAAAAATAAAAAAGAAATAACAAAAACTTACACAAAAAATGTAGTATTTAAAGAAATTTTCGATTAAAGTATATAAAAAAAAATATAAAAAAATATAGTCATAATTTTATAATGATTAAGTTAAAAAATTGTAATGCGAGCCATATGACAGTCTCAAGCCTGTGTAAACGCAGAGAGCAATTTTTCAACTTATATAATAAAAAAAAATAAAAATTTATAAAATCACTTACAGAAGTTCCGACTGTGACTGTGTTACAACTACTATTTATCTTCCCAGAATTTGCAGATTTATAAATTGTATTAAATATAATATTTTAAATGATAAATGAATTTATCGATCTTTACAAGCCAAAGAAACATTCTTCACATCTCAAGTAAGGCGGACTGTATTAATACCAGCCACTGTATAAACCTCACAGGATGAGTGTTTGAAAAAAACTAAGACCAGCTAAATCAACAAAAATATAAAATTTAGTTGATTGTAGTATAAAATTAATAAAAACTTAATAAGACGGAAAAAAAAATTGTATTTCGCCCTGAGTATGCCTGGTGGGCTCATCAGTAGAGTCCAGGCATCTCGTCTCTAAATACAAATGACAGATATAAAAATTTTTGAAAACCAGCTGTATTCTGACGAGGAAGACATGGGGTATATATGCCCTACCGATAGCAAACTTTAATAAGTGCCACATATTAACAGGTAGCCCCCTAACGCACTTACATAGAACTAATGTCTTAATCGTCAGAATATTGTTACATAAGGCATATTCGTGATCCAATGCCATATAATTTTAAAATTTGAATTTTTCAACTAGTAGAAAAATTCATGAATTTATTGCTTTCTTACACTATAAGTTATATGATAAATGAATTTATCGATCTTTACAAGCCAAAGAAATTTTTATTAATATAATATTTTAACTTTGGTATAAATAAATAAGTAACTATTTTCAAAAATAAATGCTACATATATATTTTAATACTTTTTAAATTAAATTTATTAAAAAAAAGGTGGTTTAATGTAGATGTAGACAGATATTGCTAATTACATTTATTAATTGCTTATAAAACCTTTAAAGTGACTCAATTTTACATTAAACTAATTACAATTTGTAATAATATTTTCGTTAATTTTAATAGGTTATTGGAATCGAGCGAGCGTAAGCGACCGAGTTTTTTTGTTAGTAGTATATTATGCAACAAGTGTGTGAAGTATAATCTTTACGAGAAGCAATAGTAGCAAACGAGTCGCCGGCGCAGCCGGTGACGAGTTCTCGCGATATGGCTCTAGTGAAAAAATATCACACACGAATCGCATTTGCTATTTTTTGATCGACTATGTGTGAAGTCGATAAATCCGTTTCTCAAGTGAATATTATTTTATACTATGCGTGAAGTAATTAGATGTTCGTGAAGTGAAATATTACGTATGAAATAATATTCACTTCAGACACGAACTTTTTAACTTCACGCATCGGCTTTACGCACAGTCGATCAAAAATGATATTTTTCCTAACTGCCGACGACTCGTTTGCTAATATCACTTCTCGTGAAGAAAAAAACACTTCACATACTTGTTGCATAATAGACTATATTGTAGAAATATGCATAAAGTGCGATTTTTACGCACATTTAAGACTTTAAAAATCGCATTTACGCCTCCATACTCGTTACACGTTCGAAAGATGATTTTCCCTTGTTCGCCAATCAATACTTTCGCAATTGTATCAAAAAGAACTATGTTAATACTTTTTTGACGAAGTGTGTAAAACTGGACTTTTCATGCAGGTTTTGCGTACGCGGGAATAATATCGCGATATCGACTGTCAACTACTTGTGAAAAGCGTGAGAAACCTTTTATGTCGACCATGTGACGAGAAGCGCGCGACACGTAGTGATTAACTGTGTAGTAAGGCGAGAGCGGCGATATCTAAAAGGTCGTCTGTGTAATAAGCTAAAAAAATGTTAAATATAATTTAATATATTGAAAGAAAATATAGTTTTTATTAGAATGCATTTTTAGCTTTATTCATAAATGTGTAATAAATGGTATTGAAGTTCTATTTGTTTATTTATAAATAAAATTATGTACTTTTTGTTTTAATAAGATTGTGTAACAAAATTGTTTAGAAGTTTTTTTTATTTATAATTTAGTTTTTTTAGGATGGGGCTGCGCCAGTCACTGATCTCATTGGTAATTTTAACGCGTTTTTCTCACTCCACAAAGAAAATAGTGTTCGATACACGTGCCCAAATTACCCACTTTACACACTTGTACCGAAAATAGCTATTACATAATTTTTTATAACCGCACATATTTGTCAATAATTCATGTAATTGACTTTTATCAACTAAAACAGTTTATGGATATTAATTCAAATAAATAAATCATGATAAATGTATTAAAACAATTTATTTATTTCCCCGCATTATAGCTTGCGATATCTGCTCCCAAAAACTTTGCTCGCTACTCCTCGAGACGTACACTGAGTAAAAATAAAAGCTTTAATAGCGAGGAACTCAAGTGATGTTCATTTGACCACTTGATTGTGACGTATAATGTTAATTTGCTACAGTTACGTGATTGATTAATATTATCAATAGTCGATCAGAACGAAGACTCAAGTCATTTTTACTTGATTATGCTAGTAAGTGAACTTAAATGGTGGTGATGTAAATATTACTTGTGTTGATTGGTAAAAATAGCTTTTATTTCTTTTAAGTGTAAGGCTAATCTTAGTAATACAAGAGCAAAAGCATCGCAAATGGTTTATTAATCATTTGCTTTTCTGTAACATTTTTGTAGTATTTAAAGAAAGTCTGGACCTGACAATATATTCGATAAAATATTCGTAAAATTTTGTAGTTAATGATTATCCAGATCTGTTTTATAATATACAACCAATAATCTTACAAACTTATATTTATTTATTTATTTTTATTATTTTAACGTCGCTCTTTTTATGCTCCCAAACCGGTGCTAATCAGCGACGGAGGTTATACGATGTCTTGGTGTTGAAAATACATTCGCCAGTGGTGCTTGTATCAATCGGCAGGGGCCGGGAATCAAACCTGGGACCTCCAGATTACGAGCCCGGCGCCCTACCGACCGAGCCTTCGCAGGCCTCAAAACTTATATTTATATTTGCTTAGTAATTATAATATTAATATAATTAATAATAATAATCTTTTCGACTTTCAATTAAAGTAGTTTCAAAGTATTATTTCTCTTGTACATATACGAAATATCCAAAAACTACCACACTAATTGAAAAATTTTTCAAATAATGTCATTTATTCGTAGTTTGAAAAAATTCGAAGGAGACCTTTAATTTGAAACTTTGTCACTTGCAATGAGACGTCGTTGCAAGAAATCGATTATTAAGTATAACATTACTTCTCCATGTTATTGATAGTAAGTTTTATAACGTGTCCCTTATTTATATTTTAAACTTTATTAATTGATGGCAGCAATGTTCATTTATTTACATCGTATTTTTTGTACAATTAATATAGAGCATCTCAGAGATTAATCGTTTTTTATAATTTGTTTAAAAATCTATATTTTATCTTATACAAAAAATACGATTAATAGAAAAGAAGATACGCTCATGTTTAGCAGTATTTATAAAGGCATTTTATAACTGATTTTACGTTTCTACGAATATCGCTCAATCTGGTTTTTAAAAGTCTGTTCTCATTTCTTCGAAATTTGTAGCTCGGCGAAACTGTGTAATATATACATATGTTAACAATGTATGATTATCATTGCACTCTACTCTAGTCGATAAGTAACGTATAATTTGTTTGCTTCCTATAAGCTTGGTAATAACCTTTATATTTTTGTGCTAATTTTTATAAAATCTCCTTTATTGTGTTTGTAATCCTGCTTGGTGTGTTTAATAAATATAGTATCTGAAGAGGTCTGCAAAACCTGGCAGACGAAACGTTGTACGTTTTTTAAGTACATATGGTTGAGTAAAGAAAGAAAGTGTTTTACCTACCTGGATTATCCCTCAAAAAATCGTTAATAGTTCAAGATATACAAACTATGGAGGGAATGCATTTTCAAAGAAATGTAAAGACTACAGAATCATGTGAATTTTGAGAATAACGAAATTGACGAAACTCGAAAAATTCGAAATGAAATATCTCAATGCAGAAATATGCTACTTGAGTAAGCTCAGCGGCATTCGAAAGAACAAGACTTACACGTTTAGGTACCATTAATTGTGGTTGAGAAAAAAGAATATGATGATGCTACATAACCTCAAATATAGCCAAAAATCGCGATTTTTGCATTTTTAGGTTAGAATATCTCAAAATCGTGATAGAGCAAGTCAGACGCCGGATTTCGATTTTACATGAAAAATTACATCGGAAATGACTCTTCACTTTCTTAGAACAAAACCATGTCGACCTGTGTTATTTAATGACTATTTACAGTATCATTGAACTCTCGTAGTTCTTGTAAATTTATAGAATTTTTTTAATTATTAAACTATTATTAGTTTATTTATGAATAGTTAACTTCTTTATTTTTCGTCTTATTAGCTTGATAGTTTGACTAAAAATATAGGATAAAAATAAAAAAAATAATAAAATATTAAATTAGTAAATAGTCGATTTTTAAGGGTCAATAATAAATAAATCAAATTTATTTATGTAAGTACACAACGTTTCGTCTGCCAGGTTTGTAGACCTCTTCAGGTGCTGAATTTATTGGACAAAATTGTAAATATTTATATCGAATTTTACAAAAATTGTGAATTAAAAAATTAAATTTTTACCTTAATAATGAATATAATGTTACAGGCCAAGTGAGCTTCGTCGAATAACAATTGATAAGAAATCAACGAGTATTTATACAAAAACAAAGTAGGTGTGTGTTTACAAACTATACTTCATAGTTTGCGTACATTAGTCTCTTTAAACTATATTCATAACATTTCTATATTGACGGTTTAAATGTTGAGTATCTTACATTCTGTTAATCGTCGAATTATGATGATTGATATTTAATATATAATAAAGTAATAATATGTTTTGATATCATTAGACGTTTGTTCTTTGTTTACAAACATCCCAAGTCATGAGGTTCTCAATAGTTCAGATAAACGCTTCATTCACATTCAAAATAAATGTAAAATCCCCTTTCATAATATCCGCAAGAATATAGAATTTTTATTTAATAATGTTTATTTTAGTTTCAATAATGTCATTTACAAACAAATATTCGGATCTCCAATGGGATCGCCTATATCACCATTATTTACGGATTTAGTAATGGATGATCTTGAGACCCATTGTTTAAAAGAATTAAAAATTAAATACAATTGCAAACCAATTTTTTATTATAGATATGTAGATGACACAATATTATGCGTGGAAAAAAGTCATATAAACACAGTTCTCAATATCTTTAACAATTATAATAAACACCTCAAATTTACATATGAAATAGAAAATAATAATTGCATAAATTTTCTTGATCTCACATTAATCAAAGAAAACAATAATATTATTACAAATTGGTATAGAAAACCAACTAATTCTAATCGGTTATTAAATTTTAATTCTAATCACTTAATACAACAGAAACGTAATATTATTTATAAGTTATTAGATAGGGCAATGGTATTGTCACAAAAAGACTTTCATAAAGAGAATCTAAATATTATTACAGAAATACTAAAACGCAATGATTATCCTATTGAATTTATAAATACAGCAATAAATAAAAGAAAACGCAATTTACAATTAAAAACAATGTTAAAATAGATAAAAAATCGTAATATGTACCATATCACTACCTTATAATAAAGAGTTTTTCAATAAATGTTCTCGAATGCTAAGAAAATATTATATTAACACTATTCCATTAATTAATCACAAACTTGTTACTATTATAAAATTAGGCAAAGATGAAACATCAAAATGGGAGGAGACAGGAGTAGTTTACAAGTTATCTTTTATTAAATGCGCGGCTACTTATATTGGTGAAACAAAACGCTGCCTAAAAAATCGAATAAAAGAACATCAAAACAATAAAAATCCAGAAGCCGTTGTTACTGCACACATTTTAAATAACGTAAATCACAATTTTAACTGGGAAGATACAAAAATAATAGATAAAGAATCTTGCTATAAAAAAAGACTCATTTCGGAAATGTTATATATCAATCATCATAATTCGACGATTAACAGAATAGAAGATACTCAACATTTAAACCGTTAATATAGAAATGTTATAAATATAGTTTAAAAAGACTAATGTACACAAACTATGACGTATAGTTTGTAAACACACACCTACTTTATTTTTGTATAAATACTCGTTGATTTCGTATCAAATGATATTCGACGAAGCTCACTTGGGCTGTAACATTATATTCATTATTAAGGTGAAAAGTTAATTTTTTAATTCACAAGTTTTGTAAAATTCGATATAAATATTTATAATTTTGTCCAATAAATTCAGCACCTGAAGAAGTCTGTAAACCTGGCAGACGAAACGTTGTGCACTTACATAAACAAATTGGATTTATTTATTATTGACACTTAACAATCGATTATTTACTAATTCAACAATGGAGGGTGAAAATTACAAAATAAAATATTAAATTTTAATTCAAATAAACAATAATTGTCGAATAAAAAATCGTTACCTATGAGCTATGCTGCTTTCTTAGTTCAGATACTTTGATATGTCTACTTTAACTAAAACTTTGTATTAGCTAATGTAACATCAAACTTTTAAACGATTTATTTGAAAATCGTCGATTACATTTGGTAAATCAAGTTTAGGATATCACAGTAAATTATTAAATTAATAAATCATTGTTTATTTTAATTTACATCATCCAGCCGCGTGCTTATGAAACTAAATTCACTCGCCTCCTCAATCGTTCCCGCATTTCCCGTGACACATATCGATTTGTAGGAGATCGTCCTATCTCCGCTATAGTATCTCGCGAAATTGATTTTTCAATCTCGCGATGGTAAAGAGCACATGTTCTTTAAGACGGTATCCATATTTAACACTGTGAAAGATGCCGCTTGAACTTATCACAATATCTCAGTAATGTAATAATAAAAAGTACATGGAATAGTAGTTGTAAATTTAATTATGATATTTTTAACATTTAAACCAATATTATCATTCTTATAGCTAGGCTTGGTGTGCTTCAGAGCTAAAGGATCAGACAAGTTAAATCAGAAACTTCTAAGTGCAATAAACGATTCCGGAAAGTTGCATATGGTTCCTGCAAAAGTTAATCAGAAATACACTATAAGATTTGCCTTGGCAGCACCGAATGCAACTGCAGAAGACGTGGGTAAGATTGCTTTATTAAATTTATGGAAATAAATTATTTTAAATAATTCATAATTTTATAAAATTTGATATTTTTTTAAAATTTACAAATGTAAAACTAATTTTTGATGATGATACCGACGTGTAAGTTGTAAACTTTGGGTTTGTTTCTAAGGAATTCCCATAAATTATTTACTACAATTGAGAACATTTTGATAAAAATAAATACGAATAATTACGCATTATTTACTTATTTATTTATAAATTTATTTACTACAGAGTTACATGTAGCAACATGTGAAAAAATCGATACAGAGAAAGATATTGCATTATAAAATCCACTGTAATACTTCAAATCCTGCAAAGGAAAGTAAAATTTAGCCTAAACCTTTAACTAAAATATCGGTTAGATTTGCTGAGAAACTACTCGATGTTATTACAAGAAAAATGTAAAAATGTTATTCGTTCATATGAGAATAACACCAAATGCTGGTCGCACTTTCATACTTGCACCTTGGCCTTTAACACAAAAAAGATATATACTTGATATGAATTGCGGGAGTTATTTTATTCATTTCGCTCCAACTATGATAACATAAATAATTTAAACTCGTGTCCATTTTTTTTAAATATTTTAACGCCGCTCTTTTTATGCTCCCAAATTAGTGCTAATCAGCAACAGAGGTCGTACGATCTCTTTGTTAAGAAAGCACTTGTTGAAAATACATCCCCCTGGTGCTTGTATTTATCGGCCGCAATCGGGAATCGAACCTGGAACCTCAAGATTACGAACCCGATGCCCTAACAGACCGTGCCATCGCAAGTCTCAACTATCCATTTAATATCCTTTTAAAACAATCCATTATAACATTTTTAGTTTAAAATAAAATGATTATTTATCGACTTTCATAAATTTAAGTATATTATTTTCTAATTCTTTTGTTTCTTTACTAATGTTTCAAAACGAGATTCTATATTTTTGTATATATAAATTGTAATTTTATTTATTTTGTTTATAATATAACACTACAGTAATCTACGTATACTCGGTCTCGGTGCGTTCGATTCTACTCAAAGCTTTTGTCGTTTCTGCTGTTTTTCTGGTCACCGTACGTATGTGGGGCCGCAAACTGAGCTTCGTATCCAGAGTCACCCCCAGATAATTAACATCAATCCCAGTCACTACTTATCCAGTCCCAAGCGTCAATAGTATTCCCGTGTCTACTGTACGTGTGGTCAGTAGCAGAAGTTCAGTCTTTTGCAGCGCGATCTGCAATCCATACTCCATTTCATTCACTCGTTAAACCGTTGCATATCCTGGTTCTGTTTAACTGAATCAGGTGAATGTCGCGGATTATTATGATAGCCGCAACGTTATCTGCGTGGGCAACGAGGGATGTGTCCGTCGGCATGTCCAGTCGAAGTAGATTGTCGTTCAGTACATTTCAGAAGTCAGGCCTCAGGATAGAACCTTGAGCGACCGCCGCGAGTATTCGTTTCTTTTTTCTCCTTAAGGTAGTCTCTCACAACCCGGTGAAGGTAGTAGTCGGGCAACCGATTGGCTATTTTTAGCGCATCCAGGATATCAACCCAACTTGCCGTGTTAAAGATGTTGCTCACGTCGAACGCCACCAATAGAAGTCTGGTCGCATGGCAGCCCTGGTTTCGAGTGTCAAAGATGTTCTTGACTACGTCTATTGTTTCGATGGTAGGTCTCTTGTTTGTTACATACGTGTCGTCTCCGCGGCATAGATGCATCGCATACTCGCTGAAGAAACTGGATTGTTTCCTTTTCGCTTTAGTCCTATCGCGCTTAGGTACTACCTGTGAGGGTGTAATTTCTGCCGCACATCTTGCTTCGCGAGTCGCAACAGAACTCCTCTTTGGTCTTCCGTATTTGTTTTACGCCAACGTCTTTCTGCTCCGGGTACATTTTCTCCCGTATTATCCGTAAGACGTCCGCGTAAGTGTGTCCGTTTGCCGGTTTGATCAGGATCGCTCCTGTCCTTTGTTTCGGAAGCGAGCGCTCCTGATTCCAGTTTTACCGAGCGGCAGAGATTCCCGATTGAGCCCGGTACTGTCTCTGCTCTGGGTTGGTTGCAGTCGTCCTTTCCTTTTTCTTTTTTTGGACAAACTTTGACCAACTTTTCGAAGGTGCAGACGCTTCATCTTGAGAAGTAACTACTTGTTCGAGCTAGGAAGTCCCTTTCACTCTCCTAAATCGGTAAGCGCAAGCAGCACTCTTATACCTGCATGTATTCGTACTTTTCATTATAATTTTGAGTATTATGCACTTAACCCAATTGTGTGTGAAAGTGTTTGTAGTGGTCCGAAAAATTACCAGGCAGTAGCGTCGATATTCCGACTTAAGTTCTCCCGGTAACCGAACTCCCCTACAGTCCGATAGAATCAACCGTTTCTCCCCCGCGACCCGCAGCAAGGTCTCACTTGATCGCCAGTCGGCATTACTACTGGAAACGAGATTTCACTGTTTCCAGCGTTACCACTGTAAATGGCAGCCTCCCATGCTGGCTAGGCTGAATTCGGGCCCAAGAACTAATGGCGGACCAGGAGTGCGTAACTGGTATTAAGAGCAGCACCCTCCAGAGTGAGGAAGCATACGATAAGAAAAGAACCCTCTCTTGAACTCTCTGCCATCCAACTGGCACCCCCTGCTTTGCGCCGGCTTTTCCCGATCGAAAACACAGTGTGGCCACGACACGCTTGGGGCACCCCCATTTATAGGGGTCTCCGCATTCATTTAAAGAGACACCTATCACTCATAACCCGCTTGGAAAAAGAACCCGTTAATACGGTTTCCTGCTACACATGTATTGTGTATGAGTGGTTGTAAGAAACAAAGCATATCACTATCGGCTACAGTTCGGTGTATTAGCGACTAACCAGAGAGATTGGATATAGTCTCCCACGTCTCCTACGTAACCTATGGACGCGCTTTAACGTCTTAAGGGAGGTTCCCGGGATTATTATTAATATTTTTTTTTTCTTGGGAAACTGAAGAAATCCAAACCCAACGCTTTCACCTACCCAGCCCGAAACAGGTTTTCACATCACTTCAAGCTGGAAGGCGTATCTGTGACGTGCCTCATTCGGTCCTACTTTATACTTTCTTCCCTACTCCCTGAGCACTCTTTGATGGACAAAGAAAGCATTGGGGAGCACTCTTGCAATTTTTAAGTATGTGTCCAGTCTTGCCGCACTTGTATCATGACTTCTCGGACGCGACAGCTTACAAAGCCGACGCAAAGATGTCGCATCGACTTCAGCTTATCAGCAGTCTCGAGATCTAGCTTCCGCTGTATCCGTCTTTTTGCCCAACCGGAGTAGGACGTCTCTCCGCCCTGCTGACTGCACGCTCAATTTGTGCGCCGCCGTCGTCCGGATTAACTTCCTTTCGAACCTTCTCCAGAACTCCAGCAAACGTACGGTCCTTTGCGATGGTGACCACCAGGGTTATTACCGGCGTCTTCTGGCGCTTTTTCCTATCAAGAGGCGCCTGTCTCGTCTTGGCACTCGGCTTTTTTCTTGCCACAGACTCGGACTTGGATTGCTCCTTGTCCATGAATGGCGGAAGTCTCCCTCTGATTTTCCAGGGGTGAGGCGAGGGTGAGTGACTCGACCTTCATTTCCGAGAGTTCGATTTTTATCTCCTGCGTCAGTGGAGGAAGAGGATTGCCACTAGTGCGCCTCGAAGTCGAGTTGTTTCGCCGAGTCTGTGTTGGCGATCAACTGTCCTACATGCTATATGATTAATACTCTAGCACGCTTAGTATATTGAACACATGCCGTTGGCGGCTATACACTTCATCAGAGCAACCGCCGGTCATGGAAAACCTTACCCCAGACCGCAACCGCCGAGATGTCTTACAGAGGAGTGTTATCGAATGACAGGAAGCCTCCCAGGCTTTTAAAAGTATTTCTTCCGGCGTTTCCTTACGTAGGTTCGATACACCAAAAATCGCACGAGAAGGCATTAAGAGCGTCAAGCTCCGAGCCCGATCATGCCGACTACGCTATTTTTTCGAAAGTGAGCGAAGTCGAAAATTCTCTTGGCCGGACTCTTTCATATTGTTCGGCTCGGTGTATACCGGGGTGGGAACAGCCTAAAAATGCCTTCGAAAATTATTGTGAAGCTCAGCGTACCTTAAGGACTCAACTCAGTCTCAGAATACGTTTCACACGCTTCGAAAGGGGCGAAACCAGCATTGTGCAAAAAGTTGTTTTGTGAACATGGTCCAGGTAACTCGGGTTTACTCGGGTAGATAATAAATTTCCGCCTGTCGCCTAGCAAGTGATGGGTCCACTACTGTGGGTAAAGGGCCTCGGCCGGAGTCATAGCAGCTCCCAAACGCAAGGAATCTCCGAAGCACAATGTAGGGTTGAACAACGTAATTCCAATAGTATTCTTAAGGCCGAGAATTAGTAGGTGCGCCGAAGTATCTCGTCGAATCGATCCTTTCGATTTTCAGTTGTGAGTTAGTATACTTGTCTTGGAAAACGTCTCGAAACATTGTCCTCTCCGAACAGGACTTGTACCTTCGGGTATACAAAGTGCCTTATCTTACCCGGCCGTATGACTGGGTTTTTCCATTTGAGGAAATTTGAAAGTGGCGGAGAGAGCGAAAGACACTTGAAGCGTACAATGGCTTAACCAGGCCGGATTTATAAGTAGGTCATGTCGAATGAAAGACCGAAATGAACCTAATTGCGATGGACGCGAATGCAAAGTCGTCCTGGTGGGGCTCGCCAACAAATGATGGCAGGGATCGAGTTTTGGAGGACTTTATTCTTGAGCACGACCTGACTGTGATGAATCGAGAGGGGCAACCGGCCACCTGCGTAAGCTCGAAAGGCAAGACCTTTATCGACGTAACGCTGGCGACCAAGAGCCTCAAACCTTTCGTCACGGAATGGTCAGTCGAAGATTGGTCAACGAGCGATCATAGACCAATCCATATCGTGGTCGACTTCGAAGGGCAGCCCGTACGCCTACTAAGGGTGCTAGAACCACGGTTCAACACCCGAAAAGCAGACTGGGAAGCCTTTCAAGAAGCACTTAAAGTCGAAAAGTCGCTCCTCTCGGGCATGCCAATCAACTCCGAAGACGACGTTAACATATACGTCAATGCGTTAAAAGAGGTGATCATCAAGGCATGTACGAAGGCGATCCCCATGAAGAGGAGATTTTCCAAATCATCCCAATGGTGGAATCCGAGGCCGACACATCTCAGAGGTAAAGTCAAGCGATTAGAACGCAGATGGCTAACCAGAGCACAGGAAGCGGGACGACTGAGACTAGAGAACATCGAATGATCAAGAACACGCTTTTCCCTTTTGCGGAAAGCAAAAACAAAATATATGATCCAAAATTACGAGATCCATAAAGGAGAGCTGGAAACAGTTCGTGAGCCGTGAAAGCGAGAAAGACGTATGGAGTCTTCCATACAGGCTCGCTTCAGGCAAAGTACGAACGATGAAGACTCTCAACACTGTAACAGGAGCTAAAGGATCCACAACGACTTGGAAAGAGACCTGTGACGCTCTACTAAACACTCTAGTGCCAAACGATGACATATTGAAGGAGACAGACTTACGTTGAAAAACGGAAAACCTGTCTCGGAGGGCTAGACTCCCAGGAGACACCTCCCTTCACCCGGCTTGAAATAGTTCAAGCAATCTTTGAGAACAAGAACGGGAAGAGTACAGGCACAGACAGAGTGGAAGTAGAAATGCTCAAAAAGTCAACTCCATTGCTAGACGAGATCGACAAATAATTCAATGCCTGTTTGAGATATGGTGTCTTTCCCAAGAGATGGAAGGAAGAAATGCCAATCACTTTACTTAAATCGCCTGATAGAGACGAGCAGGAAATGAAGTCTTATAGACCGATTTGCCTGCTCAGCGTCATGAGTAAAACCCTTGAGCGTCTCATCATAAAAAGGCTTAAAGACCAGCAACAGGACTAGCCAAAGCTTACAGGTATTCAAACATCCGGAGATCAATTCGGATTCAAATCCAGATTGTCGACGGAGGATGCTATCATGAGGCTCAGGCAACTAGTCCAATGCAGTGAAAGTTCATATGTGATGACTTTTCCCCTAGACATCTCAGGGGCATTCGACAACTTGTGGTGGCCGAGCCTCCTTGGAGAACTTAAGACTCGAAGGTTCCCAGCAAGTTTGTTTACTTTGCTATCCAACTACCTTCAGGACAGAGAAGTCTGTATCAAAGCAGACTTCGAAGAGGCCAGAAAGAAGGTAAACAAAGGATGCCCCCAGAGATCGATTTTTGGCCCAATCGAATGGAATCTCGATTATTCACACCTTATTCCGGGAGCTTCATAGCAATGGGTTCAACGCAATAGCGTACGCTGACGACATAATCACCTTAGTCGAAGGCGAAACCCGAGCGAAGCTCCAAGAACAGGGATAAAGGATGATGAATATAGTCGATACCTGGTGTGAGCAACACAAACTGGACATATCAATCCCGAAATTGGGAATGATATTATTGAAAGGAAGACTCGATGATCGTAAACCCCCAAAGATTCAGTTGAAGGGGCAAACGATCAAAATGCTAAAGGATATGAAGTACCTTGGTGTAATCTATCAGGAAAGGTTCGGAGTGACGAAGCACATCCAAATCATCGAATCTATTTGGTACGACTTTCTTGGTCGCCTATCACAGATCTCTGGCGCGAATTGGGGGATGAAAAATAGATCCCTCAGCCTGGTGTACAAGTGCCTATTTACCCCCATAGTTGTGTATGCAGCTGCTGGGTGGTGGAACGGTGTTGATTCTGCTGGTAAAAAGAAGCTTACATCTTTGCAAAGGGGTACTCTGATCTGGCTTTCGAAAGCGTACAACACCGTATCCCATGAGACACTTCAGCTGATCTTTGCTGCTCTGCACATCGACCTAGTGTTGAAGGAAAGAGTAGCTCATTACCACACCAGGCGGAGCAGATCCGTCCTCGTGCGTATCGAAATAGACCCCGAGAGTAGAACTTTGAAAAGTGACATCTCTGAAGCCAAAAGAAAAGTTCATAATGAACTTTTGAACGAGTTGCAAAAGATATGGGAATCTACCAAAAAGGGGTCGACCACGCGCAAGTTCATCCGCTCTGTACATGACAGGACTAAAAAGAGTTGGTTAAGGCCAAACCACTACACATTGCAGTTCCTCACGGGACACGGGTCTTTTAAGTCTTACCTGTACCGTTTCGGGAAAAGCGAAGACCCGAGATGTAACTGTGGTGACGAGCAAACTTCTGACCATATACTCTTTGACTGTGCCCGTGTAGCCAAGAGGAGACAACCACTCATCGATGAGGTTCACAGGTATGGCCATTCATGGCCATGTGACCCTTCGGTGTTGGTTGACCGCATAGAGATCTATCGGGCGTTTAACAAATTCGCTCGAGAATACGTTATCCCCTCAGAATATAAATAAAATAAAAATACAAACTCAATAAATTGAAAATGTTGACCTATAATCAATTAGTTCGAATTACGTGTCGACTCGTCTCTCAAACACGAAAAGTTGAGAGTACTAAAGATAAAATAAGAAAAATCAATTGTATTATAAAGTGCTTAATTAATAAATCATACTTCTAATATTTAAATCAATAAATAACCATAGTGTTAATTATTAATCTCCCCAACATACAAAGAAGCAAAGGACTTCAAGGGAAGAAATATAAAGTATGTAATCAATTTACATAAAATTAATTAATATTATTGTAGAAAGAGCTTCCTTATTTCCTGTCACTAGATTATACGTTTATGTCCTATAAAACGTACTCTTAGTTTACTTAAACATTCCCTAGGTTCGAGTCCTAGCTAAGTGACAGGCGTCATTGTTTAGATTAAGCTTTTAGTATTCAGGACATAACACGTCCGTCGTTGTCTTCGTAGGATCCACCTTCAGACGTATGAGTTGTAAAACGTTCTCATACGTCTGACCCTCCGCCGGTTTGATCAGAATCATGCTTCTGCCCTTTATGGGTTTTGGCCGATCTGACTGCCGGTTTTGGTGTGCGATCGATTGCCCAGGTGGCAGTTGGCCGCTGCCGTACTCTTTTTTTTCTTTTTTGGACGACCGTCGACCAACTTTCTGTCTGAGGTACGTCTTGCGTTTCCGTGACAGTTTTTTCGGGTGTAGAGGTTTGTTTGTCCCGTTTCCCTTTTTGTTGTTGCTGAGGTGTAGGCTCAACCTTACGACTTTGTTCGTCATGTTCGGTTTGCGGAGCAATTTCATTCGCTGCAGTTCATACAACGCGACTTCAGCCGATTCAGTTATCTCACTCATTCCACCTGTTATAACGCGGCTGACATTCTTTTAGACGTTTGTGCTCTCGGTCATCCTAGCTAGGCTGCTGCGTATGTTCAGCAATTGTTCATAAAGCTTGCTTTCTGCAGCCTCCCAACTAGTTGGCGACCCTCCGATGTGGCGTGCGAGTTTTCCTGACGCAGTTACCGCCACGCAAGCCAAGTTACCTGCCGACGTGATGGGGGAGCTGGGAAGCCCCCGTGACTCTGCTGAGTCTCTCTCTCTCTCTCTCTCTCTCTCTCTCTCTCTCTCTGTGTCTAATATAATTTAAATTATTAACTAATTTTATCTAGACTATACACACTGTACATGCGCTATAATATTATATACCTTATGGAATACTTTGTATAGTATGTTGTGCGAATGTTTTTATACGCCTAAATGTATACCTCCAAATTGCGTGTTTATTGTATATGAAACAGGATAATGTATAAGAGTGCCTAGCGACCATAAATAAAAAATACTAGTCTATAAATACAGTTAAATTATCAGCCAATTTTGTTAAGGCTACTAGGAAATTATTATTAATTTATTACTAAGTTCGAGAGAGAGAGAGAGAGAGAGAGAGAGAGAGAAAATAAAATTAGTTTTTATTATTTCATACGGATATATACGAGTTTGTACGAACTCTATCGATAGTGTTTTATTTCGTACATTTTCAATGCAATTTAACTTTAATTTTCCGTTAATTAGTAACTTAGCATAAATTTATTGACTTATAAATAACACTCCGCTCTAACACTTACTACACTATATTGTACAGTGAAGAACTAGATAATAAATTCGATTCAGTGTGTGCGTTATACATATGGGCAAATCCACAGTAATTGTAACATTTTATGTAAGTGAAACATGTTATTTTTTAAAGTCTGTAACTTGGTTTCCTGAAGGGGCACATCATTGTATTTGGGCTTAATTTGTTTATTGTACGACCAATGAAACAGTTGTCAATTTTGGAGAAAGTAGCTAAACGGCAAAGTTAATATTTCCTTAAAAGTACAAAAGCAGTTACGTTTTACACCAAAGTAATGGAAAAGATTCAGAAATTTTAGGTATTTTATTTTTTTTTTAATTACGCCCCATATGGGTTGTGTACATTATTTGAAAACTGATATATTTCAAGTATTATCAAAAGGCGCGATAGCGCCTGACGCAAGTATAGCGCGAGAGCCATTATAGACAGCTAATTTAACCCCTCAGATTTTTGATGTCTTTTTTTTTACTATTACATTATATTCAATATGTAATAGATCAAACCTCGTATTCTCTATTTATTTATCTTCATTTTACATTCAATTCTATGTAAATTCATTGACGGATATTGAAGAAAAATCATGACAAAGAAATTGCTTGTTGATTTCCTTTACGAAATTTTTTCCTCTTCCCTTTTTTCGTCTCCCTCATATATATATGTCTATTTGCTTTCCAGCCCGTGAGAGAGTGCGGACAGAGGTAAAAACCGCCAGTCAGACTCTGAAAAATTCCTTGAGAGGGAGCTGCTGCTACTCTTTTTCAATACTGTTGTCACGTATATATATATATTATATTATATCAAAAGGTGCGATAGACAGCTAATTTAACCCTTAAATTTAACTGTTATTTTAAAAATTTTCAAATTCTAAAATTAGTCAGGGGGCCTTTGGATATATATATATATATATATATATATATATATAATATGACATCCCTGTTTCTTCAAAAATATCACGTAACACATAGGTGCAGGGGATCACATTTACTTACACGGGAGAGAAAGAGAGATAGAGTGAAGTGAGAGATAATCAAGTCAAACGTCAACCCGCGTGTATATTACAGCGTGCAAAAAGTGTTACAGATAAAACAAGTATTTCTGTGTAAAGAAAAATAGCATCTCACTAATAAGATGAGTAAATAAACGATAAAAAGGAAAAAGTCTGAAGAGAGATAGAATATTTAATGAAATGGAACTTAATTACAATGAACAAATGGAACAAATAAAAACTAGCAAACAAAACTCAGATGTTAAGAAACGTAATAATGGAATTCATTGCATTAAGTTTAAAAAACAAGTATTTCTGTGTAAAGAAGAATAGCATCTCACTAATAAGATAAGTAAATAAACGATAAAAAGGAAAAAGTCCGAAGAGAGATAGAATATTTAATGAAATGGAACTTAATTACAATGAACAAATGGAACAAATAAAAACTAGCGAACAAAACTCAGATGTTAGGAAACGTGATAATGGACTTCATTGTATTAAGTTTAATAAGGATGAATGTATATTTCAGTTTGCAATATATGATGATGACGAACATATAAAAACATACTGTTCAAATTTTTAATGAAAATAATAAGGGAACATTTGGAGTTTTGGATATTCCATTGGCCATAGATTTGCATCAAGTAGTTAAAGAAACACCTTTGGATAATATTGTTTGTAAATACTCCAATATTTGTAAGAAATCTTAAGTTACACTTAGACACGTATCACACACGAAAAAGCAATATGATGATTTGAAATCTTATTTGGAAGATGTTTGTAATTGTTCTGTGGATGTGCATTATTCTTATACTATTGTTTTATAACATTTCTGAAATGCAAAGATTTTGAAACTAATATCTACTTTAACATAATTGTTTATGTATTTTATGACTTAACAAAAGAAAATGCTATTGAAGTAAAATTTGACTTAAACAGCTTTGATGATATTGACAATACTAACATGAAGCAGCATTTAGAATCTTTTTTCGAATGTTTTAAAACTTTAACACTAAAAGAAGCATTTATTCAAATAATTGAACAAGATAATGCACCTATGGAATGGAAGTTGGAAAAATATGATACAATATTAAATTTAAGTGTAAGTATTTTTAATTAAGACTTTAAAACTGAAAAAAATTATTCATTTACTTCTCTTTTAGGATTTATCAGATTTTGAAAGCTCAGATGATGATATTAGCCAGATGAGCACTCTGAAAAAGAAACAAACAAAACAAGCAGTGATGAAGAAACCTTCATATACTAAAATTAAAGCAACTGTTAATAAATTACAAACTAACAAAAAGTCACAAGGTAAAAATGATGGCTCTACTGAACAGTATAGTCAAGGAAATTTTCAAACAAATATGAATGTTAAAAAAACACAGAAAACTAACAAGAAAAAGAAAAAAAAACTTTAAGATACAATGAGACAAACAAAACTAAACTTTACATTAGAGAAGAATGCGAATGAAAAAAATGTTACTGGTGATAATAGTGCAATAAGCGCTGCTATTCATGTGAATAAAAAAAGGGCAGAACAATTAAAGCAAGTCAACACATCCAAAGGAGAATCAAATAGTGAAATGGATAAAACAGATGAAATTAATAAAGTTAATTCAAAAGGTAAACCGCAAAAACAGCAATTAGCTAGCAAGCTAGTTAATTTAAATAAGACTATTGACATGAAAAGGAAATCAATAACAAACATAAATACCATTAAAAGACCACATAGTATAATTAACAAAAGAATCAAGCAACCTATCACAACAAGTACACCACTTCATGTGCAAACTAATAAATTATTTCAACCAACTACAAATGATAATTTGGACATCAGTGAAATAAGTAGAAGAGAATCTGTAAATACCAATAATCATAATAGCAGCAGTAGTAGTAGTACCAGAAACCAAAGACATTCTCGTAATTAAAAAAATTGTAAAAATTTAAAATTGTTAATATTATTTAATTATGGTTGCAAAACACCAATATATTAAGTATATGGTGGAATGTGCATCCAATAATTAAACACATTATTTTTGTACAATATACAAAAATATTATAATTAATAATTAAAATATATTTAGCCATTATTGTTGCACAGTGCACAAAAATAATGTGTTTAATTGATCAATAATGATCAATAATTTATACATTTTTTATAATTATCAAGTATATATTTTTATACGATTGATTTTTGATATTTACAATTAAAATTTCTATATCCAATTAATTTAAATTAATTTTTATTTCATTCAGGACAATTACATTAATAGGAATTTTATTAATAATTCATTTCGTTTGACCATGTAACTGTTGTATATAATAAAATAATAAAAACTTTTTTTTCAAAATGTTAAAATTATATTCTACCTTCATTGATGTTATGTTTTTATTTACATTTTTTTATAATTTTATTCATAATAACATTGTAATATTTTTCATCCAAAATCATCCAAAATAATTGAATAAACAATTATTTATTAACTTCTAAGAAAGGAAATAAGGATATTTATTTACAAAATGTTTCTTATTAGAAATAATAAATTATATTTTTTAATGTCTTTACACTTTCTTAACAAATATATTATACTAAAATTGTTCATCAACATTCTTCAATGAACTAATAATGCACAGTCTATTGTTTAGTCTATTGTTTTTAACTTGTTGGAAGCATTTCATCTCTGAAGGCAAGAGCAGAAACTACTTTTTGGTGTCCTTGATATTCTCTCTTCACAGTTCCTGTTGCTATATTCCATAATCTTGCAACACCATCCAACGAAGCAGTAAAAATGTATTGCGAATCAGCACTGAAAGCTACATCCCAAACCCATCATTTAGCTTCGTGCTGTAGAACTTGTACCTCGGAAAAGTCTGTTGTTTTCCAAACTTTGGCAGTCTTATCTGCTGAAGTAGTAACAAGAAGTGTACTATCAGGACTAAACTTACATCTAAGTGCATATGCTCTATGTGCATTTAACTTATGCCTAGGATTTAATTTTGTAGGTTCTTCACCGATACCACCGGTAAGTGTCCATATAAAACAATGATCTCTGTTGTTAACAGCAGCCATACAAGTCCCATCTGCATCAACTGCTATGTCTTGTTCTTAATTACTTGAGATTGTTCATCGACAAGTGTTCCTCTTTTAACAGATTGTCAGAAAGTTAGTGTGTGAAGATATAATGTCGTCGAGTGACAATGCTTGTCTCAGATGCTTAGCAAAAATACATCCCAGGAACATTCAGTCACCTGTAAATAAAAATTATTGTAGTTACAAATAACTGCTTCTTTTTTTTACATTAAATTATTTACCTACCTCGAATAAAAAGTGATACTGCATTTGATGTACTAAATGTACCATACTGCTAGTAATTAAATGAATGTGTTTCTGTATTGGTAAAGTTTCAGGCATTTTCCTAAACATTTTTGCGGAAGTGATTTGTTGTTTCAATATTGCTTGATATGTTTGATGACTAGGCTCCAGAATCTAAATTGTTAAATAAATAATTTTATTAACAAATAATTATATTATTTTTAACTTCTCTAAAATTTAATTTATTCAAATAATTAATAAACATTTCCTAAATTATTTTTACTATTTTTATTCAAATCTTGATACTTACAAATGTAGTAAAAATAAAAAATTTAAATAATTATTATACTGTACCTGTGAAAACTGTAGTCCAAAACCAAGAATTTGACAAACTTTTAAATTATCAACATTAAACATAACCAATAATTGTCACTGACAGGTTCTGCTACGCGCACGATTCTCGGCAAATTAGATGATTGACGACCGTGCAAGATAAAAGATGACCGTTTAAGATAAAATAATGAAAAAATAACTAGATCACGCGTGTCTCACTCACTCGTTCGTTTTCCCCTATTGCTCTGTCTCAACTTTTTCGAGTAGACATATATATATACTTATAGGAGACGAAAAGGATATCGAAAAATATATAGCCCAGTAAAAGAATTTGACATCTCAGATATTTACATGAAATTTTATTTATTTAAAGAGTATTACTAAGGTTTCCAATCACACTTTCAAAAACTATGTCTAATAAAAAATTATTAATTTTTACTCCCATCTTTTTTCTACTTATTTTTCTTTTTATTAATTAGACATTTTATATATTTTGCTTAAACTTCATAAGTTGTTTCTGCTATTGAAAGTACTGAAATGAAAGCGGAATAATCGACAAGTATTTTTTACCATACCATCAATTTGTGTTTTTGTTAAACACTTATACATAGTTGCTTAAAATTTCTTACAAATTTCTGCAATTGAAAGAACTGAAATCAAAATGGAATCGACAAGTATTGTGTACCATATCAACACAAACTTTTAAATTATTTATTATTATTTTAGGTATTCACTTTAAATAACAAGTTTATTCGTTATTTATGTCTGTAGAAAGTACTTTTATAAAACACCTTCGACGAAGGTGTCAAACTTCGCAAGTATGGTTTCCAATCACACTTTCGAAAACGATGTCTGATAAAAAATTATTAATTTTTACTCCCATCTTTTTTCTACTTATTTTTCTTTTTTATAATTAGACATTTTATATATTTTGCTTAAATAAACTTCATAAGTAGTTTCTGCTATTGAAAGTACTGAAATCAAAGCGGAATAATTGACAAGTATTTTTTACCATACCATAAATTGTATTTTAATTAAACATTTATATATTGTTTCTTAAACTCCATAAAAAGTTTCTGCAATAGAAAGTACTGAAATCAAAGTACAATCAACAAGTATTTATTTTTAAAAATACAAATATCTTTTAAATTGATAACAAACATTTTTTCAAAAAAATATCTTACAAGTTTACATTTCAATACTAGTTCTGTCATGTCCTACAAGCAATATATAAATAATTTTTTAATAATTTTATTAATTTCTGCAAAACTGATAAAAAATAAATTTCTCACTTTTTTATTCTCTTTAAATACACAATGTATAACCTTCCAGTGTCTTGCAGAAATAGATAAACAATTTTATATAATAATAATAATATTCATTTGTGCAAAATTAATTTCTGCAAAACTAATAAAAAAGTAATTTCTCTCTTTTTTATTCTCTTTAAATAAAATAATACTTGCACCACTCCTTGAATTGCCATCTTACTCTTGTATAGTAAATCTAATTCGAACTGCATAACACACTGCTTATGCATGTTTACATCAAGGGTTTATAAATATTTTAAGGTAAGATTAAGTATAAGACTTGATGTTAACTCATGAGACCTGTATATATCGTAACAGCGAATAATTTTTATTTGACTTCTGCAGTTAAACAAAGTACCAGCACTTGACAACTATTTATGATTAGAAAAAGAATAGATACGTTCAATTCCGAAGTAGAAATATTACGTTTTAAACATTAGATTGCTTTATTTCAACTTTTTTAAAACTATTTTCAGTATGCAAGAGAATTTTTTTTTTATATTTTAACGTCGTTCTTTATGTGCCTCCCGATTCGGTGCTAATCAGCGACGAAAGTCATACGATTTCTTGGCGAAGTAAAGTATACAAGAGGATATTAGTATAAATCATAAAAAACTTCTGAAACACTTAACCAACGGTGGTGCAAGTATTATTTTATTTAAAGAGAATAAAAAAGAGAGAAATTACTTTTTTATTAGTTTTGCAGAAATTAATTTTGCACAAATGAATATTATTATTATTATATAAAATTGTTTATCTATTGCTGCAAGACACGGGAAGGTTATACATTGTGTATTTAAAGAGAATAAAAAAGTGAGAAATTTATTTTTTATCAGTTTTGCAGAAATTAATAAAATTATTAAAAAATTATTTATATATTGCTTGTAGGACATGACAGAACTAGTATTGAAATGTAAACTTGTAAGATACTTTTTTGAAAAAATGTTTGTTATCAATTTAAAAGATATTTGTATTTTTAAAAATAAATACTTGTTGATTGTACTTTGATTTCAGTACTTTCTATTGCAGAAACTTTTTATGGAGTTTAAGAAACAATATATAAATGTTTAATTAAAATACAATTTATGGTATGGTAAAAAATACTTGTCAATTATTCCGCTTTGATTTCAGTACTTTCAATAGCAGAAACTACTTATGAAGTTTATTTAAGCAAAATATATAAAATGTCTAATTATAAAAAAGAAAAATAAGTAGAAAAAAGATGGGAGTAAAAATTAATAATTTTTTATCAGACATCGTTTTCGAAAGTGTGATTGGAAACCATACTTGCGAAGTTTGACACCTTCGTCGAAGGTGTTTTATAAAAGTACTTTCTACAGACATAAATAACGAATAAACTTGTTATTTAAAGTGAATACCTAAAATAATAATAAATAATTTAAAAGTTTGTGTTGATATGGTACACAATACTTGTCGATTCCATTTTGATTAGTTAATAACATTAAAACTTTAAAATATTATTAGAACAATTCCAAGTAAGGCACTCTATCTTTAGGGAGCTTTAATTCTTTATATTAAAACCAAGAATCATATCCAATCATTATTATGCGATTATATTGAACGACGTAATTAAAAAATAAATAAAAGACCTAAAATTTCGTATTTACACAACAACCAATTCGTTACTTTTCGGGAGCTAATTATTCTATTCATACCTTCTGTTGTAGATTATTCCAGAATATAATTAATATTTACACTATTATATCGTTATTTACGCGGACGTAGGTATATGTGGATACATACGTATACACACACGTACACACACAGATATATATATATATATATATATATATATGGATACAATAAAATATCCCTAATGCAGCCTCACCACACTCTCTCAAAAATCATACTCGCATTGTTTAAAGGAAAAGGAAAGTAAAAATACAAAGAAATAATAAAAATAAAACACTTGCAACTCATCTCATCTTCATCTTCATCATCATCTTCATGTCTCGGAATTTATGTTCATCCCCTGGTATCTCGACTCGAACACAACAATTAGGGAAAAAAACCCAGGACCCCCTCCCCCACCGTTGGATCACCCCTTAAATTAGCGTGATGATCCACCACGGCCTCGCTCTCCACCAGGCCCTGTACTATCTGCAAGACTTAGTGAAGGTAGTGGTACCTTCCTCCGGTGCAGGAGTCGGCCCCGATCGTTCCCACCTAGAGGGGCGATCACGAGTTTTCCGGCGCTCATTCCCGCGTTCTATTGGCCCAACCACTGGGGTTGGGGAGGGCGCAACCCGATCTGCCTTCCCCCATCTTGAGCGCCGAGAGCGCCGCTCCTCCTCAGTCCGTTCCGATCCGTCGGCAGGGTTGCAGACGGAAGCACGCTCTTTATTGGCTAAATAAATCGCGTGCTCCGATGAACAACGTGGGCAATGACGCAGGTTCACCCCCTTTCGGCCGCAATTGTAACAAAACTTTGTCAGCGGCCGAGAGCAGTTGAACCAGGTGTGATGCCGCTGCCAACAGTTGAAACAGACCCAGGATGACGGATCAACAGCGGGATCGGTCGGAATCGGGGTGAGGTTTACGAAAAGAACCCCGCGGAGCTTCATGGGTTCGGTAGTGGGCGCCACTACTTCTGCTTCGGCTACCGCGGCGAACTCCTCGACAACCCCTGGTTTCGGGATAGTCGGTTCTGCGGAAGGTGTCTCCACCTGGTCAGGAGCCTCTTCTGGACCCTGCCAAAGTGCTACGCACTCCACTGCCTCACGCACTAAATTATGCGGTCCCAACACAGGAGATGGGGATCGACTACGCAGATGAACGGAGACGTAATCTTCCATCTCCAAATGTCGACGCAGGTTATACCGCCTCCGCTTCCCATTGGGTCCACGGAGACGCGGACGAGCCAAGTTCTTGCGGCTGTTATGCTCCGAGTGGCGCGAACGGTTGGCTCCGGCAGGACCCAATTCTCCGACGTCTGTGGACAGAGCTCTATAGCAACAGAAGACATATGCCTAGTTAGTTCGCGTACTGGAGAAGGCGGTAAAATAAGCTCTACATCCCTTGGCCCTGTTTGACCCAATGCGATGTCATATGATGGAGGTTCCGATAACTCCACGGTTTCTTTATATGAGGGAGGGGGGTGTGACACGACATGCCCATTGGTCTTCCAAACTCCTCCAATTCATTTACATCTGCCGCACTACCCCCTATCCGCCGTTGACACTCGAAAGGATCGGACGGTGTCGACGGTGATCTAGGGTGTCTTCGCCCCTCTATACGTGGACGCCGCATAGAGCAAAGCACCTCCGTACGGAGAAGCTTCACCTCCATATCCTCGTCGGTACCGTACGGACTCGATGTTAAAGAAAAAGGATCAAAACTATTCCTACCAGAAGGCACGACTCGATTGTCCTCGATTGATCCGGATGGCCTGGAGCGTCGAGGAAAACGGGGAATGGCACCCCTACCCACTCCAGCTGCCCACCGCTCATCAGCATTCAGGCTGCGCTCCTGGTTGGCTCGAGCCATCTCCTCCGACTATATTGCCTCCAATTCGTCCGCATATGATGCACCGGTTCAAGCTGGCGCGGCGTTGGGGCTGGTGGAGCGATTACCATAAAATCTTGACATCTAAACAAATTTAACTCTTTTAATCTCAACTCGAATCGGATATTCACTGACAACACAATTAAATACTTCCCTTTACCGTGACATCACATGATTAGAACATTTAGACGCCATCACTAACTGGAACCCAATTACGGCGCGGTCGGTATCTTTTTAATTCGCGAATGTACTTTCGGATTCTGCCGCGCGTCATTAGACGACTATATAAACCGACAGAGATCTTACTTCAACTATCGCGAATGGACCGTCGTATTTAGGACGTAATTTTGCCGAAAAACTTTGAGCCGCGTTCGATAACGTATGAACCTTCCGTAAGACTAAGTCACCTACTTGATATTGAAAGCTCGACCTGCCTTTATCGTAATTTTGCGCTTGCTTTACCCTTGCCTCATCAACATGTTTCAAACTAAATCTCTCAACGCATCTAATCGTTTCAGACGATCTTTCCACACTTCAGAATCTAATTTTAACTTTGGACCTCGAGGTTCGACTTCCCACCGTAAACTTTTTACCGATAATGGTTGTCTACCGAAATTTAGAAACGCCGGAGAAACTCGAGTACTCGACTGGGTCGCCGTGTTCATCGTATGACGCAGATCATGCAGATGTTGATCCCAAGTACAATGATCAAACTCCACATACATCGCTATCATAGTCTTCAATGTACGATTCGCTCTTTCCACTGGATTGGCTTGAGGATAGTATGGAGGAATAGTAACTCGCATAACTCCATATTCTTCCAATATCTCTGCCAAAAATGTATTGTCAAACTCTTTCCCATTATCCATCAACAGATAGTCCGGGGTTTCCCAACGGAATAATATCAATTTTTCGAAAGATTTAGCCACATTTTTACCATCCGCCGTTCTCACAGGTTTCCGTTCTACCCACTTGGTGAATAAGTCCTGGAATACAATCAGGTATTTATACTAGCTTTTGCTATTCGGAAACTCTATCAAATCCACTGCTACTACCGACCATGGACGTTCCACAATTCGGTGTCCCATTAATCCTTGGAGTCCAGTCTGAGCTCTCTTGTAATACTGGCATTCTAGACACGACTGAACATACTCGTGAACATCATGACATACTCCAGGCCAGTAATACTCTCGAACCACTCGATCGTAAGTTTTCTCAATTCCTAAATGTCCCGATGATACTTCTCGGTGAGCATCGGACATTATTCGCTCACGATGTTCGACTGGAACTACTAATTTCCATGAGAATTCTCTATTTGTGATCGGGTCCAACAATGGATCGTTTCTGAACCGGTACAATATGTTATTCTCGACTCTCCATTGTCTGAATTTCACTGGGTTCTCGATTACATCACGTTGACGTTGAAGATACCATTCATCGGTTATCTCCTCGAAAGCCGCAATCTCTTCCACGATCTGGATGCTCGTGACAGCGCGTCTGGCACATGATGAATTGCACCTTTACGATGCACAATGTCAAAACTCCATTGTTGCATTTCTAGAGCCCACTTACCAATCTGCCCGTTGGCTCTCTCAATTTTTGCATCCACTTCAACGCGATGTGGTCCGTTATGGCTCGCAAGTGATAACCTTCTAAATATGGGCGCAATTTCTTGATTGACCACAGCAGCGCTAAGCATTCTTTTTCTGTCGTGCTATAGTTTTTCTCAGCAGCTTGTAATGTTCTACTCACGAACACGATTGGATGTTCTCCGTCTTCGGACTCCTGTGTGAGAATTACTCAGTACATAATTACTCGCAATACATTGTACTGTAAAGGGTCTCGAAAAGTCTGGTCTAGCTAAGACCGGAGCTTGAGTTAACGCCTTTTTCAGTGTCTCAAACGCATCTTGCTGTTCCTTACTCCATTCCCATGGTTGGTCATTTCTGATAAGCTTTAATAACGGGAGTTTCTTCTCTGAATCTTTGTCGTTAAACCTCGCGTACCACCCAACCTTTCCCAAGAATCTTCTCAATTCTTTCTTGTTTTTTGGTGCTGGGTAGTTTAACACTGGTTGTATTCTCTCTGGATCAGGTCTCAACCCGTCTCGATCCAACAAATACCCCAGATAACGTACTCTCGAACATCCAAACTCACATTTATCTCGATATACCGTGAGTCCTGCCTCTTTCAAGCGTTCCAGAACCAATTCCAGCCATCTTAGATGATCTTCAAAATTATCTGTAGTGATAATTATGTCATCCAAATTACCAAAAACATACGGCTCGTACTCAGGTCCGAACAACGCATCAATTAACCGTTGTAACATCATTGGTGCATTTATTAACCCGAATGGCATTCTTCTGAACTACCATAAACCCGAACCTGGTACTGCGAACGCCGTATACTTTTTACTCGATTCTTCCATGAGAATTTGGAAATATGCCTGTTTCAAATCTATTTTAAATATATATCTCGCATCACGCAATTTGTCAAGTATTCCGTCGATACTCGGTATGGGATATGCATCTTTGGTCGTTCGTTTATTGAGATCTCGATAATCGATACAGAACCTATAACTACCGTTCTGTTTCTTTACGATTATTGGTGCACTACACCAATCACTCGCAGATCTCTCGATAACCTGTTCTCGATACATTTTCTCCACTTCGTCTTGCGTAACTTTCCACATCATTGGCGACATTCCCCTTGGATTATGTTTTATAGCTGTTTTATCGTCAACTTCGTAGGTCACAACCATGATCCAACACACCTAAACTGTCAGTCTCATTCTCATTATCACATGCATTACTAATCTTACTCGTGAACTTGTTGAGTCCTTGTGCCCAGGAAATGAATTCAGAGGTAGACAACTTTGCCTCTTCAACGTCCTCAGCTATTTCCGCTAACCTATTGTTTGTTCGCTTACTACTCTCATTACTTACTCTCTGTTTAATCGTCCCGCGCGATATATTCTCCTCCGGTATCTTACGACTCACAACAGTCTTCACACTCTGTACCGGTTTAGAAAATTTATAATTCACACTCTGCACGCTAATTACTCGAGCAACAGACTTGACGACTTGAATCGACGAAACGCCTGCACTATCCTCTTCTAACAAACTATCTAAGTTACCCGCTTGAACACTCGAATTCATACACTGTGTATTTACCGCTTGAGTTCCTACTTGTTTGCAAGGTTCAGAGAACTTGCCTGAACCCCTGCCGAATCGTTTTCCAACATCTGAACAATGTTACGGCAATTCGGGCAATTTCTCAACATATAGCCCAGCTGACCGCACCCTTGACACTGCACCGGTGCTGTATCGACTTTCGGCGTTTGGCTAAATCCTGGATTCGGATACTGATTCGTGCTGTGTCATTGCTGCTTGCATCTAAAGAATGTCCGCTTTGCACACTCGAATGCCTGATGTTCAACAGCTTGGCACACAAAACACGTACTCACAAAACCTTGAAACTTGTAACCTTGCGGATTATTTCTGCCTAGATTGTTCCAATTTGTTGTTCTCTGCCCATAATTACTGTTGGGAAATTGATTCGTTTTAAACTCAGCCTTCATTGGATTTTGTACAAATCCAGCTTGTTTAGGATTTTGTCTCGATGCATTATTACTCGACATATTTCCTCGATTATACTGACCCTGGTTGTTACTCACGTTCGTATTTTGTGACTGCACGCTAACACTAACACGTACATCTACCTGTAATGCTGCAACACTCTCTGTTTCGAGTGTCTTCTCTGACTTCACATTATCCTGCTGTTTGTTCTTCTGGCCGCCCTTCTTGTGATTTTTCGGCTTCTTTGTTTCTTCTTTCCTCTTGATCTGTTCATCCAAGCTCTCAATTTTCGCACTCACAGCTGCGACTTTAGCCGATTTGCCTGTAGCTTTATATGCCAAATGCAGCAATCTCGACTTATCCTTCGGTGGTGGAGGTTGATAGCGTTTCTTCGGCCCATCTGTTTCTCGAATTCTCGACCATAGTACTCTGTTGACTCGAAACTTATAATTTCTTTGCTCCACATATATTCATTATATGCTGGTAATAGTCTGCTAAACACTATGTCAATCTGTTTATATAACGACGGAGGTTGTCTGAAGTAGCATATTATTTGTTTAATTGTAGCTAAATACTGTACTATCTTTTCTCCAGAACCTTGAGATCTCGATCGCAACTCTTCCATTAAATCTTCTCATATACGCTCTCCTCTAGCACGATCAGTACCGATTTGACTTAGTCTTTGCGCATTTAAATGACGCGTAATTTCTTCATCCGTCCAAGCTAATATTCGATCTAAGCGGACACGTTCCATTGGATCCGATAAAATACGATTCATACTCTTCGTGTACTCCGCATTACCGATTTCCGATGTCACCGACATTTTGACGATTTAAATTTGAACCACAAGAGAAAAGTAAAAAAAATTACACGAATCAACGCAAAAACTCGAAACAACTCGACACCACACAGGTTATTTATACTCGTTGATTGTTAGTGTTTATTAGTTGGAACACTTAGTCTGAACACCTGTTATATTGTAATTTAAGAGATTTGGTATTATCGCTGGGTACTAACTAATGGGGAAAAAAATACAAGGTGACTGATTAATAAATAAATTTCTATCTAAATATTGATAAATTGCATAATAAAGTATACCCGCTGTATATTGTAGTTTCTCTGCACCTGAAACTCGATTATTTCACCAAAAAATTATATACGAGTTTATTATGAGATTTACTTGCAAGATTCTCGAATCCAACTGAAAAACAAAATCGACTCGAGTCCTATGTTGATTATATTGTATGTAGCCTAAATAAAACTCGATATCTTCCTTAAAACTTATAAATTTTTTAAGAAAGACTTGATTTCTTCTATAAAGACTCAATTTTTTCAGTAAAGACTTAATTACTTCAATAAAGACTCCATTTCTTCAGTTAAAACACAATTTTCTTCAGTTATACTCGATTTCTTCAAACAATAATCAAAATCTCTTCAAGTAACTCGAAACTCTTCTTATCACTCGAAATGTCTTCAAGTAAATCACGAGATTCTTCCAATGTCACTCGAATACTAAATTTCCAAATTTGTGCTGCAAAGCTAAAATAAAATAAACTCCCGTGCAATGCCGTTAACAACGTCAAACACCTCGTTTGACTTAGATATCGTGTGTTGGGCCCTATGCCCAAAATTGCCAACTAGGATAAACACCGGAAAGGGCGGTATTCGTAGGATAGGACTGTAACCGGTAAAACACTATCAACAATCGATATTTTACGTTAATCGGCGAGAAAGATCGTCTCGTCGAGTCGATTTATTAAATAAACAATTAAATATTAACAAATTAACTATAAATCAACGTTAACAATTTACGGGGAGTCGTACCGATGACTACTCCCGAGGTCAGCGCGAAATCAATTAGTTAAAATCTATTTAACCGACGAGTTACGAGCAACCAATCCGGGAATGATCGGCTGTTTAACCTGATAGCTATACATCACACCGCGTGACGTATGTATCTCTGACGTAGGGAGCTTTCACGTATAAGCTTCCTATATCACGCGCGCATTCTCTCGTGAAGTGGCTCCCGCGAACCACCGACCTGTCTACCCGGGCGGGATTTGTCACGAGAGGGGGGGGGGGAAAGGAACGCTTCCTCACCTGGATCGTACCAGGAAAATCGGAGTATAAAATACTAACTAGACACGCGGGACTAAACGTGGTGCACCACTTACCACGAATCTAGATATCTCGCCTAGGCGGGAAAAGGCTAGGCCACGGAGAGAGAACTTGTACTCGTGCATCTCCCCCTTTCTCTCACTCCAACTGTCAGGAAGGCTGGCTACTCTTTGCTTCCTTTTCTCACTGCCTGTGAGACGTGCTGCTCCGCACGCCGACGTGGAGGTTGGTGGGGAGAAGGTTCTCACACCCACACACAAAGCACACCAGTCCTTTCGTACAATTATAACGTAAAAAAAAAGTGAACGCCGGTCACCAACACGTTGTTGTTGTCGTGCGCGCGCGAACTCTCTCCCGTTACTCCCTTCGCGCACGATACTCGCGCCTCCGACACTTCGAATGAGGTTATAACTTCAATCCTTCATTAATATTATAAGGTCAAAGTGTGTTTTTTTACCGGTGAGGGGTATTTAGGTATTTGGGTTATTGGATATTTGGGTTATTGGTTTTTTATGCATTATTCTGTCAATTAATATTCTCCCCCTTATATCTGAGTCGTTACATATGTTTTATAACCTCAAAACACCAAGATAACACGAAGTGTCACCATAAGTACCAATACTGGTGTTTATATATATATATATATATATATATATATATATATATACAATGTGGAAATTCTTTATGATAATTCTTTAATTGCTCAGTTCACATATATTATGTGCTATTCTTTTTAAATTAACGGGCACACCACCAATATCTCGCAAATTAACAAGATGATCGAATTTTCCGCAAAAACAATACTTGAAAAATTCTTTCATGTAAGTGTAGGTTTAGGAAGGAAAAAAAACCGTAGGAAAAATATTCATATACACACTCTACAACAAATTTTTCACCAACTTACGTGAAATCCAGGGTAAAATAAAAAATAATTTGAGCCCAACCTTAAGGAACGAACGGTGTTGATGAAATTGCACTAAGGTACAACCCAATATATACCATAAATCTCGCCAAGATCTCCTTTTTTAAAAACAAAACAAAATGCAACATTCTAATAAATAATAATTATATTAGATAATACGTCGCCTACTGCAGATGAAATGTTGGTTTATCCAGGTGCAGTCTTGAATTGAGCTAGGTTTTTAAATATTAACTAAGAGACACTTTGTTAACTAATCATCTCTCACACTCATACATATACTCTTAAGGGGGTGCCATACTGGATTATTACCGACTGAGTGAGATAGGTACATTATTGCATTTAATGAGCATATTACGGTCCTATTTGCAAAACGCAAATACAGAAGCACTAGATAATAACATAATACGTATTTATTCGAAGTTTGAAGTCAATATGTTAAGGACGCCCTAAAAAAAGTTTGCACGGAAAAAATAGTCATTTTTCCGTGCAGAAATGTTTTAGGGTGTCCTTGTTGTATTGACCTGGAACTATGTAGGCAGACATATTATAACATTATCTAGTGCTTCTGTATTTGGGTTTTACATAATATTAACAAAAAATAAATAGTTTATATTACTGATAAAGTTTTCTTAGTACCAATTTCGTCGCTAGAGTACGCGACGCGCTTAGTCTGTGGTATTATACTTAGAATGGAAGCACTTGCGCAAATAGTTGTTACAAGATGGCGCTAAATACCATAATTAATATACCGGACTTATGTCAATAAACTGAATTATAATAAATATCGTGTTTCTGTATTATAGAAACACTAATGTGTTTTGCCAGTACTATCGCTACTGTACATATGCGTATCAAAATTATCTTAATCCACGATATCATCAGGTACTGCCACGTGTGCCTTCGCACGTTACTGTGACGTCACTGTAAAGACACACTTTATGACTATATTAGTGAATGGATGGGGAGTTCTCTATGTAACGTTTACCGACTGAGTAAAGAATCTATATAACAAATTGAAGATAACAAAATTAACGATAACAACAAAATTAAAGATAATTTACTTATGTATTCGGGAAAACAAGAAGGTGGAACATGAAATAGGGAAACAATGAAAAAAAAGACGATCGAAAAAGCAAAATAATTTGATTTAGAGGTTATGACGGCTGGCTCGCATGCTCGCACACTGTCTCTCTCGCTCTCTCTCTCAACGAGAGTATATACGCGCTGGTACACTCGCACCTTACATGTCACCATTGACGAAGTTCCCGTGGCATCTTTTCAAATAAATACAAAGATACTCAACAAATATCATTTTTTATTTTATCTTTATTCTAACAATAAAGGTTTGCTTAAATTATTATTCGAAAAGTTCATATAGTCGTGAATATAACTCCTACCGCATCTGTATCTTATTTCGAATATACACCTGTAACCAAGTTTGAATTATAAACGGAATTATAACGGTTTAAACATTTTTCTACTGCTAGGAATTAAAAGCTGAGCAGTACCGACCCAAATGCATGTTCATTTAGCCATATTAGTCATGTAACATATTTCTATTTTACTGTAGAAAATATATTCGACACCGCGCGGCACGCTCCCGCGAATGAACAAACGGTGGAGCGTGCCTCGTAGAGTTTTGGTCGACGATTTCAGCTGAATCGGAATTATAACCGTTTAATAAATTTTTTCCTAGGCTTACAAGTAACATGTGAGTACTGCCATTATATACATAAATTTAATTGCCCATTTTATTTATTATGTGCATTTTATTTTTACTGCAGAAAATATATTCGACACCGCGCGGCACGCTCCCGTGATTGCGCAAACGAGGGAGCGTGCCTCGTAGTATTTGGTCGCTGTTTTCGGCTGTATTGGAATTACAAATGATTAAAATTGTTATTTTTGGAAGTAACATTTGGATGTACTTGAAATATATTTCATTCATACCACAGAAAATTCTAATATAATTTAAACTCCCTATATAATAACATGTGTATTATATTACAATACTCACGTGATCCCCCACTACACTCGTTCCAAATTCCCTAAACTCGATATACGCAATCATCGTGCCGATACAAGTGCGGACCGCGTGTATTCAGTGTGCGCGCGCTTGTATCTAGTTAGATGCAAGATGGCGGCAACTGACCGCGGGACAGCACGTAAACAATATGCTTCGAGTAAGTTTCATCATATGCACGGAATCCTTACCGTCTGAGAAATTAGCCGGGCACTAACGTGGAGTGGTGCACGAATGTGTTTGTATACGCAAGTAGACGGCCTTCCAGGTGACCCAGTCCACTACGTACACAGGACTTCGATGCGGTCAATAACGCAACCGATCCCGGTGAAATTTTTAATGTTTATCATTTATAAAGTATGCATTAACTTAGTGCACTTGTAAGTACACTGTAATTTGTTTCTTATTTACTTATTGCCTACCTTTATTGCATTCCGCTATTAATTTTTATTTATTAATTATCATAGATTGCGTGTAGAACCCGCTGTGCGTTGACATCGTGGTACGTACACGCGCAGCTTCGATGTCCTGGACGTACCATTATGTGTATGTGTAATCCTATAATCTCAACGAGGTGGAAGTCTTTATATTTTTCGTCATACTTTTCTCGAAAACGCAATGATGTTTATATCTGAAATTCAGCAAATAGTTAGGTTATTAATAAACAAATGCAACTCGTTTCTTATTTATTTACCTTCCGCTATATATTTTTATTTATGAACTATCATGGATTGCGTGTGGAACTCGCTGCGCGTTGTCATCGTAGTACGTTCGCGCGCAGCTTCGATGTCTGGTACGTACAACCATGTGCATGTAAGTGGAACCTAATCTCAATGAGGTGGAAAGTCTTTATCCGACAAGTGTTATCTCGCGAAACCAGATAGAAAGATCTTATTTCGCGAAATATTATTATTTGTATCTAATATTATCGTTATTAGTCCGACATAAATAATGTTTCCACTAATAATTGTAAATTAAAAATTTTCATTTGAGATAAGACTTTCTATTTTATTTGGCAAGATAAGACCTTTCTATTTTGTTTTTCGATAGAAGACCTTTCGGATTGGATCAATCGATTTTTGGTCATACTGTTCTTGATAACGCAATGACATGTACATATACATTTCAGCAAATAGTTAGGTGATTAATAAACAAAGGCGCCTCATCTCTTATTTTTTTGCCTTCAGTTTTATATTTTTATTAATTAATTATCATAGATTGCGTGTGGAACTCGCTGCGCGTTGGCATCGTGGTACGTACGCACGCAGTTTCGGTGTCTCAGACGTACCACCATGTGTAAGTGTAATCCTATAATCTCAATCAGATGGAAGTCTTTATGTTTTTTGTCATACTTTTCTCGAAACCGCTATGACGTTTATATCAAAAATTCAGCAAATAGATAGGTTATTAATAAACAAAGGCGCCTCTTTTCTTATTTATTTGCCTTCCGCTTTATACTTTTATTAATTAATTATCATAGAGTGCATGTGGAACACGCTGCGCGTTGACATCGTGGTACGTACGCACGCAGTTTCGGTGTCTCAGACGTACCACCATGTGTAAGTGTAATCCTATAATCTCAATCAGATGGAAGTCTTTATGTTTTTCGTCATACTTTTCTCGAAAACGCAATGATGTTTATATCTGAAATTCAGCAAATAGTTAGGTTATTAATAAACAAATGCAACTCGTTTCTTATTTATTTACCTTCCGCTATATATTTTTATTTATGAACTATCATGGATTGCGTGTGGAACTCGCTGCGCGTTGTCATCGTAGTACGTTCGCGCGCAGCTTCGATGTCTGGTACGTACAACCATGTGCATGTAAGTGGAACCTAATCTCAATGAGGTGGAAAGTCTTTATCCGACAAGTGTTATCTCGCGAAACCAGATAGAAAGATCTTATTTCGCGAAATATTATTATTTGTATCTAATATTATCGTTATTAGTCCGACATAAATAATGTTTCCACTAATAATTGTAAATTAAAAATTTTCATTTGAGATAAGACTTTCTATTTTATTTGGCAAGATAAGACCTTTCTATTTTGTTTTTCGATAGAAGACCTTTCGGATTGGATCAATCGATTTTTGGTCATACTGTTCTTGATAACGCAATGACATGTACATATACATTTCAGCAAATAGTTAGGTGATTAATAAACAAAGGCGCCTCATCTCTTATTTTTTTGCCTTCAGTTTTATATTTTTATTAATTAATTATCATAGATTGCGTGTGGAACTCGCTGCGCGTTGGCATCGTGGTACGTACGCACGCAGTTTCGGTGTCTCAGACGTACCACCATGTGTAAGTGTAATCCTATAATCTCAATCAGATGGAAGTCTTTATGTTTTTTGTCATACTTTTCTCGAAACCGCTATGACGTTTATATCAAAAATTCAGCAAATAGATAGGTTATTAATAAACAAAGGCGCCTCTTTTCTTATTTATTTGCCTTCCGCTTTATACTTTTATTAATTAATTATCATAGAGTGCATGTGGAACACGCTGCGCGTTGACATCGTGGTACGTCCACGTGCAGCTTCGATGTCTCGGACATACTACCATGTGTAAGTAAGTGGGAGCTAATCTCAACGAGGTGGAAAGTCTTTATATTTTTTCATACTTCTCTCGAAAATGCAATGACATTTTTACCTGAAATCAGCACATAGTTTGGTTATTAATAACTAAAGTCGACTCTTCGCTTATTTTTTCGCATCCAGCTTTATATTTTTATTAATTAGTTATAATACGTGCGTTTTGAACTCGCTGCGCGTTGACATCGTGGTACGCTCGCGCGCAGCTTCGATGTCTCGAACGTACCACCATGTGTAAGTATAAGTAATTTATATTGTTAGTAAGACCTTTCTCAAAAACGCAATAAGATTTCAATTTATAAGTCAGGATGGAGAAGGCGCCTCTTGTCTTATTTTTTGGCATACAGGTTTATTTTTTTATTAATTAATTTTTAAGTATTGCGTGTATTTATATTTCATGGTTAATGTTAATTTGAAATACGACTTTTTAAATACAAATCAGCATTTAATTTAGTTCCTGTATGTGTTTCGAAGCGTGACGTTAACAATAATTTTGGCATTGATTTGTTATTTAAGCAACTTGCCCATAATGGAAAATGGTAACATAAAACCATTAAATAAACACTAAATTCTTTACATACATATGCATTTGGAATATCATAAAAGTTTTCAACATTTGAACACATGTTAATAACGACCTTTTTGCTTAAATTATGAAAAAATATTCTGCATTTTCAATCACCTTATCTAAATTGCATGTTGTTGCAAAGCTATACGCAAATATATAGTTATACGTAAAACTAACGTTTTTAGCAGTAACTAAGACAGATATGGCAGATGAAAATTTCTTAAAACTAGAAAAGGTGAAAACGAAGGAACATCAGGTATCCAAGGATTACTGGTGCGTAACGATAACGGACATTCCCCGATATTATCTCATTTTCACGTATGTATTTTTTCGCTTACAACATATCGTTTAGCATATCGTCTACGAAAACAGAGATATGAACTAGGTGCATTTTTTTGTCGACATACGTCTCTCTCACCTAGAGACATTGTTTAGCTAGGTGCAAACTAAGAAAAGTACGGGAAAACAACGTTTTAAATCGTTTATTTTTGAATATATTTGTACCTACAGGGATCTCCCCTAGTATGTAACTATCCTTAAAATAAACAGCGTTCCTTAAAAAATTTTAGTCTTCGCATAGCTGTTTATGTGTTTAAGTTTAGTGTCTCAGTGTTTAAAAGCATAAAATAGAGATTTTTTTCGACTTATTTTCTTCGAATTATTCTTTATAATGTAGAATAAAAGAATATATTATAAATGCATATCTTTAAATAATTCAGTGCATTGGTATACATCAAATTAAACTATTTATCGTTAATAATTTATGCATTTTTTCGGATTAATAAATCACTGCATCGATATGCACAGATTTAAAATAATCGATGCATATCCGAGGAGTGACGAGATATGCCTTTTAAGAAAGATCCCAGATATCCACGTGTCTATGGTCGCTGATGCGTGACCATTTGAGGGGAGGTAAGATACCTCCTCTCCTCCTAGGGGGGTCCCAGACATCCACGTGTACCAGAAGTGGGGGAGGGGATTTGTTTGGGTCTCTCCATATATGTATTATAATCTTGACCTACTTTTTGTCACCTATTTAAATCTCGTACACATACATAGCGATATTTTCCGATTTAATATCATAGATGCGTAATACTCTAAAAAGGAGTCCTAGACCAGGACGTCTATAATCACTCAAACATAAAATTCTGAGGGAGGATAAAACACCCCTTCTAAAAGTGGGTCCTAGACCAGACGTCTATGGTCACTGATGCGTAAACATCGGAGGGGGAGATAATCCCAGGGGGGTCCCAGACATCCACGTGTACCGGAAGTGGGGGAGGGGGTTTGTTTGGGTCTCTCGATATAGGTATTATGACTACTCAGAATCCAACAGTTAAATGTCAGAAAACACCTTCTGCCAAGATATAAGACATTACAAGTATGGTGTAATTTCAATCATACTTTTGCAATTTTTATCTTCCTTTAAAAAAAGTTATTGCACTAGTAAGTACTGAAATCAAAATTGAATCGGCAAGTATTTCAGTTGAAAAAGAACGCATTTTTCCAGAAAAATATACGATATACAATTTATTTTATAATTTTTAACCCTGTTATGTTTAAATCAATAAATAAACAATATTAATTATATAATATTCATTTTTGCAAAATTAATTGTTCCATAACTAACAAAACAGAAATTTCTCTCATTTATTGTTATTAAATAAAATAATGCTTGTACCACGCGTTGGTTTACATTTGCACTTTTGAATAAGTATATGCAGTGCATGAAATATGTATGGGCATATTTATTTCATGGGCTTGTAAATTTTTTAAGATTTGAAGACAATAGCTATATAAATGATGTATAATGTTTCTGATGAAGCTCGTACTTCGTTAAAGCGGTTAATATTTCAATTTATTAATAGTAGTGCAAGTATTATTTTATTTAAAAAGAATAAAAAAGAGAAATTTCTGTTTTATTAGATACGGAGAAATTAATTTTGCAAAAATGTATATTATTGTAAATATTATTATTTATTTATTGCTGTAGGACATAACAGGGCTAAAAATTATAAAATAAATTTTATGTCGTATACTTTTCTGAAAAAATGCGTTATTTTTCAACTGAAATCCTTGCCGATTCGATTTTGATTTCAGTACTTTTTAATTCAATAAGTTATTTTAAAGTAAAATAAGAATTGCAAAAGTGTGATTGGAATTACACCATAATTGCAATGTTTTACACTAGCAGAATGTTTTTTTTTTATATTTAGCTGTTGGATTATGTATTACAAAACATTGGTTAGAATAAATAAACAAAAAAAGTAAGTCAAATAATGTGTGGCACTTTTCTAAAAAAATGTCTTATTTGTTAACTGAAATACTAGACGATTCTTGTAATAATGCATAATAAATTTTTTTCAGATATCGCATGGAATGTTATAATAGATTATTTATCAGATATTTTGGAATCCAAGGTAAATTTAAATTACTACTTCGTATTTATTTTATTAGATTTAAGGTCTTATAAAAGAAATATTAGGAGGGAAATTTTACGGAACAAATTGATTGTGACAAGCAAATCAGGTAAAACGAAGACATTATTGTCTTTCATTTGGGTACTACCTATCATTGTGCTAAATATCAAACAGCTATATTTATTCATTTTGAAATGGGAAGTTTTTAATAAATCAATATTTTCTTAGTCAATATACAACGAAGAGTAATGATACATAATAAGTAAATTGTAGGTACTTAAGAATAATAAATAAATCCAATTCATTTATTCAAGTACGCAACATTTTGTCTGCTAGGTTTACAGACCTCTTTAGGTGCTTAATATATTAGACAAATAATTAGTTATATAAATTTTACAATAATTGTCAATTTTTTCAAAATAAAACATTTTTTTAATTTTCCTGAGTATTGAATATAATGTTACAACCCAAATCAGCTTTGTCGAATAATATTTGAACAAATACAAATTATACGTCATAGTTTATGTACATTAGTAGTTATGGTGGTACTATGGACAGACACAACAAACCCCCACCACCTACCCACTGACCTCGAGTAACCCCGTCTTTGACAGACTACTCGAAGTCAAGGTCAGGTTTGTTGTGTCTGTTCATAGTACCACCTCTCTTAAAAATCAAGGTTACTACCCTTTTCCCTGTACTCGCCGAGAGTGAGAGAGAGAAAGAGAGAGAAAGAGAAAGAGAGAGAGAGAGAGCTTATTTAATTAAAATATTTTGATTTACCTGAGGTACTATGGACAGACACAACAAACCCCCACCACCACCTACCCACTGACCTCGAGTAACCCCATCTATGACAGACTACTCGAAGTCAAGGTCAGGTTTGTTGTTTCTATCCATAGTACCACCTCTCTTAAAAATGAAGGTTACTACCCTATACTTTTCCCTATACTCGCCGAGAGTGAGAGAGAGTGAGAGAGAGAGAGAGAGCTTAATTAAAATATTTTGATTTACTCTTTTTCTTTCTTCTCCTCGCGAACGTCGTCAACCAGGAAACTCGCAACTGATCGCAATTGCGGCGGATGACAAACTAACCACCGTAGGAAGCTTTTGCGCTTCAATCACCTATCTTCCACCACCACCCATACACTAAAATTTGCTGACGTTTAAATATTGCAGCCATCGCAAAATTAGTATCGCACGTACTAGTTCTGATAAATATTGCAAAATTTACAAAAATTTGTCCAAACTCTGTGACTGTGTATTACTCTGAATATTTTCCTTTATATAAATTTTTAAATATAATTTCAAATAAAATTTTGTCACGGACAATTGGATGGAAGGTGGGGTGGGGTGGGGGTAGTGAGAAAGGTAAGTAATTTATAAATCATTATTTATAGTAATAATTATTTATTCTAGGTACTTCGATCGATATTACAAGAATTATACAGGATACACACATTCTACTGACAATCCGAATAAATCGATTTATTCAATAATACCACAAGCGTATACAAATGTAGCGCAATCAATTCATACACCTCTATAGATACATCTTCTTCACTTAAAATTAATTCATTTTTCTGTAAATTATCGATGACATTCTTTATAATAATACTCTTATCCACCACACGCGCCGCATATTTAACATCGCACATCATGAAATACGTATATTGAGCATTTTCTTTATTTTGTAACGTAGATTTGACTTTACACACAATTTCATCCAATACAACAGTCATACATTTTGCCACCTTTGTTAAATATTCAATCCACTTATCAATACATTTACACAGTTTTTTAATATTTTCAAAGGTTACTCGTTTAAATACCGTGGAACGTCGATATCGCTTTTTTATCGGCTCCTCGCTCTCCTCCTCCTCCTCCCTCTGCGTATCCTCAATCAGCTCGATTGCTCGATCCGAATAGCTAATAATAAATCGAATAATGTACTCAGGGATGCTAATCTGCTGGTCCAATAAATCGTCACTTTCATAAACGTCAAAATATTTATCAATTTTTTCAAGTTGACTTTTGAAGGCTTCCCAAGTTTCCGGGGAACATGCAAGTCCACAAAATCCTGACCACTGATGCGTATCGTCGGTTGAAAATCCTGACTGTCGATCGAAGAATTCTCCAGTCCGAGAAGTATTATTTTGTTGTATGAATTTTGAACCCGTAGACAATCGGTAATACCGTTGACAGCGGTACTTGCGACAGTCCATGATGTTTTTTCTCTCTACTTGCTTACAACTGTTCGCTTGCGAGCTCAAAAGAGATTGATCCAACCTCTCGCAAAAATCGTCGCAATTTATTCTACTTTTCGGATAGTGGGGGCACCAATCAAACCTCGTTCACAAAATCATCAGTGTAAGCACATTGGTAGTTCCACAAACGTAATCGTTCTAGAAATTTTTTGCAATTTCGTCATTTTTTACAAAGTTGACGAAAGTTTTCCAAGAAACGCGTGAAACCTAAGCCGCTCACCATGTAGTATAAAAACATGATACAATAGTACTGCAAGCGTTCGAAAATGTGCTTTGTAAGCGCGTACGTTTCACTAAATTTTCTGCAATTTTATGTATACGATTTATGTTAGGTCACTTAAAATTAATTCATTTTTCTGTAAATTATCGATGACATTCTTTATAATAATACTCTATCCACCACACGCCCGCATATTTAACATCGCACATCATGAAATACGTATATTGAGCATTTTCTTTATTTTGTAACGTAGATTTGACTTTACACACAATTTCATCCAATACAACAGTCATACATTTTGCCACCTTTGTTAAATATTCAATCCACTTATCAATACATTTACACAGTTTTTTAATATTTTCAAAGGTTACTCGTTTAAATACCGTGGAACGTCGATATCGCTTTTTTATCGGCTCCTCGCTCTCCTCCTCCTCCTCCCTCTGCGTATCCTCAATCAGCTCGATTGCTCGATCCGAATAGCTAATAATAAATCGAATAATGTACTCAGGGATGCTAATCTGCTGGTCCAATAAATCGTCACTTTCATAAACGTCAAAATATTTATCAATTTTTTCAAGTTGACTTTTGAAGGCTTCCCAAGTTTCCGGGGAACATGCAAGTCCACAAAAATCCTGACCACTGATGCGTATCGTCGGTTGAAAATCCTGACTGTCGATCGAAGAATTCTCCAGTCCGAGAAGTATTATTTTGTTGTATGAATTTTTTAACCCGTAGACAATCGGTAATACCTGTTGACAGCGGTACTTGCGTACAGCCATGATGTTTTTTCTCTCTACTTGCTTTACAACTGTTCGCTTGCGAGCTCAAAAGAGATTGATCCAACCTCTCGCAAAATCGTCGCAATTTATTCTACTTTTCGGATAGTGGGGCACCAATCAAACCTCGTTCACAAATCATCAGTGTAAGCATCATTGGTATTTCCACAAACGTAATCGTTCTAGAAATTTTTTTGCAATTTCGTCATTTTTTACAAAGTTTGACGAAAAGTTTTCCAAGAAACGCGTGAAACCTAAGCCGCTCACCATGTAGTATAAAAACATGATACAATAGTAGCTGCAAGCGTTCGAAAATGTGCTTTGTAAGCGCGTACGATTTCACTTAAATTTTCTGCAATTTTTATGTATACGATTTATGTATGCAGGAATACGTGGTGGCACACCAAAACTGTCAAAGTAAAACCCCGTGCCGTCTCTCGTCACGTACACAGCCACCCAATGTTCACCACGCTTCCTCCGTGGTTGCATATTGAAAACAAGACCAGCTGGCCTTGACCATATCTGGGGTATATCGTCCGCGGGGTACACCCCAATCGTATGGATCTTTAGTCTCCGCAGAATTTCCAGAATCTCGAATGTATTCATCGCAGAGATTAAGAGAAGGGTCAAACGACCACTCTCCCTCCAAGTTGTCTCGTTTACTTAACCAACACTTTAGTCGAAATGCATTGTTCAATGCGCAGCTATACTGCAAATAAGAGGGTTTCACAGCGTGCTGTAAACAATACTTTTCACTCCAATTTAAATGCTTAAACGGCGGACAAGAGTCATCGAGTTCCAAGTTAATAGTTTCACGCGTAGTCAGCTTCCTTATAAACTCAAACTTCTCCCTTCCTCTTACGTATATTTTGTGGGCTCTGCTAAAAATATCTTGCAAATTCTTTTCTAGACGTTTCTGCGTCACGTCACCATCATGCCAATCTAAACCATGATGATACAGCGTCAGCCAATTATTTTGCTTCAAAATGTCCTTCTTTAAACGTTTAAACCTACACGTAGGAGATACGATCCAATGTGCACTAAAATCATGCTTTAAAGCAAAAACTGCCACCTCTTTCGATAAAACACAATTCTTGTTATCTTTAAAGCACTGAATATCAATCACGAAATCCATAATGTTATAACTAACTCGTACAGACGACGACTGCGTTATTGCTCCAGAAAGCACCGTCCTTTATACGTGGAATCCTTCTCCGTCCTTCTCTCTCATCATCATCATCATCATCATTCAGTTGTTTACAAATCATTTCTTCAAATTAGCCACTGTAATCAATTATAACCTGTCTCGACGAGTCAATCTCCATTAAATTTTCATATTCTGCATAAATTACACAATTTACGGCAGTAAAAAGTGGGTCGTCAAACCTCACATCTATTCTTACGCTACCATTTCTTACTAAATTCGAATGCGAGGTATCATTCGCCGATAAATCTGCCGTCAAGTCAAACGCAAACGACGTACATTTTACTGTTTTTAAAGTCTGGTTGTAGCGGTTTCGACGGTATCTGCTCACCGTCCACATACAAGCACAAGAAATTAATGTTAAAGTTTTTAAAATTAAATGGATTGAGATTCTTGTCGCCATTGTACGCCTTATTCTCGACAAAACCAATGATGATTCTCTTTGGTAGCTGGACCAAAATAATATTATCTATTGTCTCTCCGTGTATACCGTTATGCAGTGTTACAGCTTTAACCTCCACACGGGTAAGTGGATATTTTGCTGTCGTTTTAGTCAATGCCCTCTCGTGGGCAAGTGAAATACTTGGATTAATTTTTAAACGACGAACAAATAGCGTTGCCTCGGTGATGTTCACGGTAAATTCACCGTTAGGATCCATAAGACAGAAGCTGTCGCGTGAGTGTACAAGACGCACTCTAACCTCGACGCCACCTAGTAATAACCTGCTCTGATTAAAGACATCGCAGTGTAAATGACCCAACAAATCTACTTTACCGCCTATCATAACCTTTCGTCGGTTTAATAGACCCTCATTACCATCTGACGAATCATCCATTCTGCCAGGTGTATCATCGTACCACAAAACACTCGTTAAATGTGACTTTTTGCTGCAGGGCCCGTAATTGAGTAGAGTTTCAATATACGATCTGTAAGCGTAGGCGTTGTTCGGCGGTGAAACGGGCTTCTGATTAAACAATACATCAACTTGATTAAATAGAGAGTGCATAAATTATTTATAGGTCCGCATGTAGCTTCATCGCTCGGTTTCCCCACAGGTGTAATGTTAACACGCAAGCTGAGCATTGTGTGCGATAAATCCAAGTATTCGGTAGTACCGGGAATTGTAAATTCTATAGGTGACTGATCGGCCAAAGACGAAATTGGTTTGTATTGCACCCAATACGAACTCTCGATCGCCATCTGTGTCGACGGAATATCAAAGAGGGACAGTTCCGTCTTCGCAGACTCGCACGAGCGACTATGTAAAAAAGCCATTTTTTTACGATTCAAATATATCTCTTGCTGTACGGATTTCTGCCTTCTTCTTCTTCTTCGTCGTCGTTTCGTCTCTTCTTCTTCTTTTTATGGTTCTCACTACTACTACTACTACTACTGTTTCTGGCTGTGTACACTCCAACCGATTGAGGTATTTGTACTTTACGTTTCCTCTTATATTCTATTTCCCCCTCTTCTTCTTGTTTATCAGCTGACGGTGGACCATCAACAATCTTGTCCAATGCGTTTTGAAACTTTCTTTTGAGTTATCCCCACCCTCTTTTACCCGGTGACGAAAAGCATTTTTGATTGGTAGTCTGTCGATAGCAACGTCACCAGCAAATCGTCCACCTGCACGAATGGCCTCCTTACGGACAGCTACACCACCACGTTTTATCATAGGCATGGCACGACGACTTAAACCATTTAAAAAGCTACCCACACCACCACCCAACTGCGCACGATAACCACCACCACCACCACTTTGCATTTTAGCTGCCGTCAAGTCAAACGCAAACGACGTACATTTTACTGTTTTTAAAGTCTGGTTGTAGCGGTTTCGACGGTATCTGCTCACCGTCCACATACAAGCACAAGAAATTAATGTTAAAGTTTTTAAAATTAAATGGATTGAGATTCTTGTCGCCATTGTACGCCTTATTCTCGACAAAACCAATGATGATTCTCTTTGGTAGCTGGACCAAAATAATATTATCTATTGTCTCTCCGTGTATACCGTTATGCAGTGTTACAGCTTTAACCTCCACACGGGTAAGTGGATATTTTGCTGTCGTTTTAGTCAATGCCCTCTCGTGGGCAAGTGAAATACTTGGATTAATTTTTAAACGACGAACAAATAGCGTTGCCTCGGTGATGTTCACGGTAAATTCACCGTTAGGATCCATAAGACAGAAGCTGTCGCGTGAGTGTACAAGACGCACTCTAACCTCGACGCCACCTAGTAATAACCTGCTCTGATTAAAGACATCGCAGTGTAAATGACCCAACAAATCTACTTTACCGCCTATCATAACCTTTCGTCGGTTTAATAGACCCTCATTACCATCTGACGAATCATCCATTCTGCCAGGTGTATCATCGTACCACAAAACACTCGTTAAATGTGACTTTTTTGCTGCAGGCCCGTAATTGAGTAGAGTTTCAATATACGATCTGTAAGCGTAGGCGTTGTTCGGCGGTGAAACGGGCTTCTGATTAAACAATACATCAACTTGATTAAATAGAGAGTGCATAAAATTATTTATAGGTCCGCATGTAGCTTCATCGCTCGGTTTCCCCACAGGTGTAATGTTAACACGCAAGCTGAGCATTGTGTGCGATAAATCCAAGTATTCGGTAGTACCGGGAATTGTAAATTCTATAGGTGACTGATCGGCCAAAGACGAAATTGGTTTGTATTGCACCCAATACGAACTCTCGATCGCCATCTGTGTCGACGGAATATCAAAGAGGGACAGTTCCGTCTTCGCAGACTCGCACGAGCGACTATGTAAAAAAGCCATTTTTATTTACGATTCAAATATATCTCTTGCTGTGTGGATTACTGCCTTCTTCTTCTTCGTCGTCGTTTTCGTCTGCTTCTTCTTCTTTTTATGGTTCTCACTACTACTACTACTACTACTACTGTTTCTGGCTGTGTACACTCCAACCGATTGAGGTATTTGTACTTTACGTTTCCTCTTGTATTCTATTTCCCCCTCTTCTTCTTGTTTATCAGCTGACGGTGGACCATCAACAATCTTGTCCAATGCGTTTTGAAACTTTATTTTGAGGTTATCCCCACCCTCTTTTACCCGGTGACGAAAAGCATTTTTGATTGGTAGTCTGTCGATAGCACCGTCACCAGCAAATCGTCCACCTGCACGAATGGCCTCATTACGGACAGCTACACCACCACGTTTTATCACAGGCATAGCACGACGACTTAAACCATTTAAAAAGCTACCCACACCACCACCACCCAACTGTGAACGATAACCACCACCACCACCACCACTTTGCATTTTAGTGAATGTGTTGAGTTCCTCCTCCCCCTGACCGCCAAACAATTCGTCAAAATCTGACATTTTTTAGCCTGTGCATTTGAAATGAAGTATCACGGTCAACGTTCCATAGTCAAATGGTACAGATTCACCCTGTTCATTTCTTATATCAAACTCGATTGTTTGGAAGTACGAGGAGAGTAGTGGTAGATACATGACTGGTGCGAAACCTCTTATCTCCGTCGCACCGTAGGTATAATTTTGCAAATGTAACGGTACAACTCGCAGAAGTCGTGAGTTTGTGTCACCCGTGACATATGGCTGGCAGATACTGCTATATACCATCAAAACATTTGGCACTCCATTACTCAGATTAGCAGGACGATTACCGATAACACGATGCTCCTCCTCGCCCACGCACGAGATTACTTTTTCATTTTCCAGACCCAGTATTCTACGTAGTTTTTTCGACCGAGTGAATGTGTGAATGTAATTTGCACACTCCTCTGTACACGCACAGGTGACTTGAATGTAACCGCCGCATTGAACCTCAAACGTGAGATGGCCTTCCACACCATTAAGGCTGTTTATTTCCTCCAAGAGACTCGCAATATCGTGATATACTCCAGGCTTAATCCGTAACACTCTCTCCTTCACCGATTCAAAACGTACATCATTGAACGGCACTTGATGACGTTTCGATATCGTCTCGTGAATGACATCCTCCTCCCCATCCACCTCCGATGATAAATGCTGGAAAGTGAGTGGTATATGTATTTCATATAGACCCACACACCACTCTCCGTGCAAGTAAAAATTTTGCGGTAACAGTGTCGTAAAATGTGTAGTCGTGTTCTCCGGAAATACACTTCTGCTACTACTACTCCGCAGTGTCATGTAAAATTCCTCCTTCATTGTAAATTCTTCAAATCCTTGCCAGACACCCAGGAATTAAATTTCTCGGGATACCCCTTCCAACTGACAAAGTATTGTCTCTTATTGCCTTTACCCCTACTTCGAAGTACCTCATCAATTTCAAATACCGAATTTGTCAGCTCTTTTCGTACTCTGCTCAATTGCTGCTCGTAAAACAACCCGTCAATTCGCTCACCTGCGAGATCCTCCAAAATGTACACAGCTGGCAATCGCACTCTATCCACACGTACAATTTTAAACAACTCCAGTGTCCAGCCGCCCTCGTATGCTTTGGTAAAGACAGTCTTTACTTGACTGACCCGTACCAGGTCACCAACACGGTATTTAGGCTGTCGTACACGTTATAGCGTGTAGCGTCGCGCCAAAATTTCCCGAGCTTTTGCCGCATTATGCAAATTTACCGTGGAAGGTGGCATTCTTATCGTTGTACGACTTGACCACATCTTGCAACACATCAATGTATCGTCTAGTATGTAGGTGGGTAAAATAGCGCCAAATACGTCCCTTCAATGTTCTAATAAATCGCTCAGCTACCGCTGCTTTGACGTCAGGATCGCGCACGGTTCTATATGTAATACCATTCATTTTCAGCAACCGACTAACCTCGCGTCCGACGAAATCTTTACCCCTGTCTGTTTGAAAGTACAGAGGACGCTTACCCTGATTCGTACTGAGAATCCGTTCAAGCGCCACGGCAACAGACTTTGTACTCTTGTAAAAGAGCGGCTCAACCCACGCGTACTTTGACAGCACATCTATAACGACGAGCAGGTACGTGTACTCGTCATTATAAGTTTTTAACGATCTGAAATCAGCCAAATCGGCCTCCCACACCTCGTATGGACTGAAAACTGCGTAATTTCGACTTGAAAATCGATGCCGCACCAATTTGTGCAAAGTATATGCATCTTGACTTTCAAGCCACTCAACCACCTCCTGTGGACGGTATTTTTTACGCGTTTCGTGCAAGAGTTTACCGCCACTAGCATAGGCAGTCGGTCCCGGTAAACCGTAATACAAATTTTCAAGCGTTCTCCTCATCTGCTTCTCCCTTATCTACTACTGATCTTCTATACCGTCGCTTACGACGTCTTATACACTTTTTGAGATGTCTGAAAATATTGTCGACAACAATCTTGCTGACCATGCAAAATACGGTAATAATAGCTGCAGTTTTCTCCTCGCCATACGCACTTTTAGACAACATTCTCGAAAAAGCGCGCTCGGCTAACCGTCGATCGGCACGCCAACGGTCAACATTTTCATCCGAGTATGCGAGATCGTGTTCGAGGCAGGCTGCATCAAGTGGATTGAGACTCCTTTCACCACGCATCAAACGTTCCTCAACGTGCGTACCGGGCCCCAAGAATTGATATCCCGGTAGATGTAGCTCAAACGGCATTCCATTGATCACATTGTCGAGTGCACTATAGTCGCCACTTATTCTTTCTTGCTGCTTATTCTCGTCAGACGACTCCATTTTAGCGGTTCAGTTTCCCGCGGTTTTTCGCGTAAAACTAAAGATGTGTTAACACCCTCGTCTTCGGACCTCCCCCTTTTTCGCAAATCTTTATTCTTCAATTTTTTTCTTAAAACGCTAAAATTTAATTCCTTTACAGACTCCTGCTCCCCCTCTTTCTCCTCCTCCTCCTCCTCCTCCCGTCCCTCTCTCTTATCCTCGAAAGCTGTGGCGGAATCGTACGAGGAAGACTGATCCGACGACAACGACGATGGATCTTGGGCAACAGCTTGCCAAAGACGATTATTACTAATAAATTCTCATGGTATGTCTGCTTTTCGCAGTATACGAACAAAGTGATGGTAGCCGTGTGGTGGCGATCTTTTTCTACTCCTCATAGCCTCGTTAACGAGATTTGTCAGGTTATTAGTGCGATGTAGTAGCGTACCATCTAGTGTGATTCTACCGTACTGGTCCCACGATATATTATTCGACTGCTTCAATCGACCGATGAGATTCTTTGCTTTTTCGCGAAATTTTTTTGGCATACCGTCGATAATCTGTTGCTCTAGTGTATTTTCCACCTTATCGCGAACCCGTGTTTCTTCTCCTTCTCCTTCTCCTCCTCCCCCTCTTCTTCCTCTTCTTCTTCTTCGTCTTGTTCTACTTTTTCTACTTTCAACGCTTTATTATCATTATTATTATTATTATTGAGAGCATTGCTGTTATTTCGTTTCCTGCATCGCAGGTATCGCTGCAGCGCTTGTTCGTACAACATTGACTTTTCCCGCTCACTCAAATTCGACGAGGAATGGAGAATTCTACTCTTTTCGGTATCCAGTCGCGTTGCCACCGTGCCCGGTGTTTGCATCGTGTGTGGTTCCTTCCCACCCAACGTTCGCACCGCCTCTTCCGATATATTTTGCCCCACACACTTCTTCGTCTTCTTCCTCTTGTCCGTCATCATCATCATCGTCGTCGTCGCACTTCCGACACACTCTGCCGGAATTAAAATCATTTTTCTTGCATGCTCCATGCCGATAAAACAGGTTTCACAATGTACGGTACAATGGCGGTAGCTTTAATTAAAATTTTTTTCCTCAACGTCAAAGATTTACGAGAGGCCGCAAGAGCGCGCAATAACGTGGCGTGTTTACGCAATTTTCGTTTGTTTGGCACGTTGTGCACCATTCAAATGACACAACGTCCGCAAAACGTCGAAATATCTTTGCCCGAAAGGCTGACGTCTCACTCGACCCATCACACACGCACAACTGGAAGTCTATTGCTCGAGGTGGCGGTTTTTATATGCCTGCGTGATACATACACGTATTGATAGTCGTCATCGGGAAACAGGCAGGCGCGAAATCGACAATTTTCGGGCGTATCTTGCCGCAAATCGACGAGGAGGTAGTGAAATGGTTCGGCCACCGCGTCCTGATACGCCTCCTGCAAAAACTTCGGGTCTCCGGGAAAATTTGTCGAGCCAAGTGTTGCATTTGCGCACGTTCACGCGGATTCTTAAAAATTACAATGTAATTCGAGTTTAGGGAAATTTCGCGCTGACCACGATGAAAGAGATTTTGCGTGATAAAGATCACGCTCAAGTTGTTGTCATGACTGCCCCTGGTGAACAGGTTGCAAACGGCGGCACACGACGATTCGCGCATAAAGTCATCGAGAATCAGCAGTTTGGGTCGTCCATCCGCCACCTAGTCTTCCCTCCTCGGTAGACCCTCGTGAAACTCGATATTTTCCCCCAAGTCTGTGTAGGTGGGTTGCCACTCACCATAATACCAAAGTATACGGTCAAAGTGTGTGTCACTCATGCTGTCAATGTAGTGGATAAATCTCTTGACAAACATCGTCTTACCGCACGAGGTGGGACCGCAAACCATCGACGTCCACGGATGTTTCCAGCGAACATCCATCATCGCAACTGACAAAATCACCAACCACATCCACACATTTAAACGCCTGTATTTACTCGGTCCTCCCCCCCCTTCCCCGTAACGCTAACACTAAACAAAAAGGCTCAATCAAATGCGGCGGCGCGGCGGAGGGGACCCCGCGTCGCGTGCGCGCGCGCGGAATCAAGCCGGCTTGCACCATGAGCATGCGGATCGATCGTGCTGCTAACTGCGCGACCGCGCTGTCAGCTGTGTGACCGCGATGCTAGACCCGCGACCGCTCACGAGGCTCGCTATTGCGTGGCGGCGGCGGCGGCGGTATTGAGTGAGCTAGTTATCTCTTCCAATGCTGCTACTACTACTACCACTAGTACTTACCACATTTTACCTCGTTGTTTCTGTAGCATTATATGTAGAGGGTTCATTAGGTCCCACGATCATAATAAATAAATAAAATATTTTTAATTCAACTGATTTTAAACCCATATGGGTAACGTTTATTAAGTGATACAAATCGCCTCTTTTCGTACACTGGTTCGCATTTTTTACACTCAGGCCGTGTTACAATATCGTGATACGGAGTGCGCCGTATAGCGTCAAAGCCGACAAATATTGGTGGTATTTCTCCTCAAACTAACTTACGCACCGAATCGAAATCGATTTTTCGACTCGCAGCAAAATTTAATTTTATACCTTTTATTTACACACGCAAGTTTCGCTTCCGTCTGGTGTTCGGTACTTGTACGCGTAAAATTTCGGACCGCCGGATACAAACGATGTTATGTACGTGCCCACCCCGTGACACGCCAATTCGTCGGTAAGACTACCCAAAAACGGCTCAATCGCCGGCTCGTAATCATCACTCGTGTCTTTGCTCACGTATATGACAGAGTCCGTGTCGTAGTACAAAACGCGTTCGCTTAGTGCCACCAATTCGGAGAAAAGTTTTAATCGTGCCAGTGCCGTGGTATAAGCCGTAATCACAACATTGCACTGTGGTGACGATTCAACGATCCCGTCAATATTACGCCAACACACATACATAATATCATCATTAACCAGTAAAACAGAGCTAACCTCGACATCGGGACTGATGAGAAGCTCGTAGAGTCGTCGTAGTTTGTTCATCAACTCGGTCTTACCAATATTTTCTCGCTGCCCAAACTTACCCCACAACGAGTTTAAGCACAGTTTCGCCATCGATCTGAGACCAGGATTGAGATTGATGCAATTTCAATCCAGTCTGATCCCCTCCTGTTGCTCAAATTCTTCCACATGATGTTTCATGGCATCTTTGTCGTCTCCGCATTCCACCGGATAACCTGATGCATGAGTCTTTTCGATAAAGAACTTGTCTATGTAGCCGTGGAATAGACCACCTTGCTTTGTCCCCTTGTTGTACTGCGTCATTTTGTACGCCCATATTTCAAACACTTTTCGAATCACGTAACCAAACTCGACAGCTTTCTTCAACTCGTCGGCCACCCAAGTACCCGTAAAGACGCGCTCCCTTACGTCATCGTGATTACAATTCGCTTGATTTTTCGACTCCACGCAAGACCGACACAAGGCAAATATCAGCTTGTTATGCATCTTGACCGGTAAAACAGGGTGAAATAAATTTCTCGGGGGTAAGACCTCGCACATTATTAGACTATCAACGTTACTTATGTCGTTACTCACATCCACCAATTCACGACACTCATCTTCACCAATGTACAGCGTCGGATGACCCACAGTATAGCGTCCATACTTACATATATATGGATACAACGAACAAACATCCACATACTTAATTTTTTCGTCTTCTTGAACGTCGTACTATTTGACGATATTACCGGTTCGGCCGCCGAAAAACGCGTCTCTCGGGTCAAGCGGCGAATGGAAATTTTTCATCCGCTCGCTGATGTAGTCAGCCATCATGCGATTTTGACTGCATTCACGATCAAATTGACATTCCCACATTTCGATGAGCCGATAACCGGAGCTGTTAATTTTCTCTGAAATTCTCACTGTTCTCTCGTATCTCTCGTCCATGGTTTCACCATTCACGAGACGAATATCTCTGTTTAGCGTGAAACATCTGAGACAGCCATGCCAATAGCACCCGTGAAATTGCAAAACTACTTTGTCCACCTCACTTAATTCGCAATAACCATCCACTAGGGGTCCCTCGGGTAGTCGGAATAATTCCGATCGTGTCTTGTTCTAAATACTTTTTTCTATACACCCTTATGCATGATGATGCAATAGTGCAACATTCTAGAAAGGGATTTGTTTCGCCACATGTGATAAATGTCTTTCTAAAGGCGAGGCATGCTAATCTCAATATCTTAACATCCTGCTTGCAATACTTAATTATTACATCTTGAAAATTAAAGATATAATTTTGCTCACACGTCTCGTTGTACCATTGAAGAAAGTCTTTTCGCTGTTTCGCACTCATCGATTCTGGCGAGTACGTCCACAATGGTGGCATCACACCCACATAACCTTGATTTTCTGGAGTATTAAATAAGTGAGGGAACGTACCCTTCTCAATATTTCCAAGTCCATAGGCCTTCGGTAATGCGCTTAACGGCATATGTAAATAATTGAGACTATCCAGAAATTTTACGTGTAGCACTCGCATAACCACTATCTTCTCCCCGTTCAGGATTATCGAAGGCTTTTCCCGTATATCTTTTCTTTCCGCTAGATGTCGTAAAATAAATTGTGCGTCGAAACCTTGCGCATTGTGCGCAATACAGATGACTTCTTGAAATTTTTGTCTTGGTATGAGTGCGAGGTCGAGTAGCTGTTTTATCGGATCAAATGTTACATACATATTCACGTATGTCGCATACATTACAAGAATTCGTAATATCATCGTTGTCGAGACACACCGTACAAACTTGTTGAGCAACGCATAAATTTGACACGTGTAATTTTACCGTATAATCACCCACTACACTCTCCGACTACTCAGTTTCAAAATCATAAAATACATAAAGTGTCAATTTTGCTTTTGATCTGTTTGGATTATCTTTTATAGTTTGCATATAACACATATGGTTAACATCCGCTTTTTTATTGCAAATCTTACAAAATATCATATTACATTCATGTAGATGTCGATCGCTAGTCTACCTCTAAATGCTTCGATAAACAAGACGGACCGAAAAATTCTCTACTACACCGAGTACATTTTATTTTAATTTCATTAACAATACAAAGCGAAGCCTGCAAGCATCCTCGACATTTATGCGGACACTTGTGATTTTGTCTACATGTTAATTTTTTATTGCAAGGTATGCAGTAATCTCTACTACCCGACGCACCGATTACATTTAAAATTGGCTGATAATGCCCACTACTTTCATAATACATTATACGAAGAGTATACCGTACAATATTACCGACGTTATAAACGTACTGCGTACCGTCGTATAGCGGCTTATCACCCCGAGTAAAGCCTCGAAATGCGTAGACAACAATTGCCACGTCAAACAGTGCATAATACTCTTGAAATAATTTCAGCTCTTCGATACCACACCCCGTTACAGGTACAATAACTCGTGCAGCTCTAACTAATTTCTCGGCTTGCTCTTTCTGATATTTACCGGCACTATTGCGTATTTTTAACCATTTTTTATGTAAAATACCGGAACGGATTTTACCGCGTATAGCGTGCACGTGCGCAGTAACCAAAGAGCGCGGTAAACACAAATCGTCAGAATTTATAATATTTAAAATTGATCTTTTATACACATGCTCTGTTGTAAGCTTAACTCGTCCACGACCTTGCGGTACAGAGACAACATTGACACTTATTTTCAACGTTTCGTCAATTTCGAAACCGTCGTTACTTTGCGCTACACTAGCAAGCCTAATCAAACAAGTCATTGGGCCGAAAATCGCGCATCAATTTAAACAAAATCCAGACAGGACCCTGACGAAACCATTCTGAATTGACAGACACACCTATATAATCCGTGAGACGTACGTTTTCGCTTACACGGCCATAAAGTTCATGAACAGCCCTCTTTAACCAGCTGCATACATCTGCCCTCGCTGGTGGTTGGACTATAGTTGCAAGTAGTTCGTGTCCTCGTAGCTGGAATCGTCGGTAAAATCGCGTTGATTCTTTGCGAATGGCGATATATTGAGCAGTGGCTCCGCTTACACCTGCCCTACACTGATTATCTGACCTGTTGACTTCATAGGTAGTTATTTCGCTGTCTTTTTTCTTTTTTGTTAAACGTATGCAAAATGTAGACTTACAATCATCGGTATCTGACGACTCATCGGCAGTGTCGGTACTGCTGGAATCCTTAGACTCCATAGGTAGCGAATGCACTGACGGTCGAGCAGGTGTCGCGTCTACACTCAATAGAAGAGCATCACCCTCGTCATCGGTCATCATTGCATCAAAAGCTGAAATTTCAGAATTTTTTATAAATCGCACAAGTCAATTATGCTATTGTAAAATTTATTACGTACCGAGAATAGTGCGATACTGCAGCATAAGATCTTGCAGCTGACAAACATTGTGTTGACCACGTCGTGCAATACACGCACCAACGACACGTATTATTTCTTTTTTATTTTCAAAAATTCCACAATTGTATAAATATATTATTGTACGGGTACTACAACACGAAAGAATATACTTTAATCTACTGACCAATTCGTTGATTGTGCAGTATTTCAAATTTTTCTGCCACTTGTCAGTGCAAAATAGCTTGACTACTGGTTCGCGTTGAATCGCTACACTCAATATTACGTTAACAATTCTCAACAATACCGACTTTTCCATATCGAGATAGACACACTATTTTCACCTTGTCACACGCAAAAGAGGAAACAGAACCCCGAAACACTGATAAATCTCGACGGAAACGTCAGCTTTTTATAGTGCCAGCAGCCCGCAAAGAAGGGTAAAATAGTGGTGGGGTTGTATGCGCAGTGATGGAAAAAATGCATAAATTCGACAATTTTGCACGAATTTGAAAATGTACTGTCATTCTTCTAATGAGCGAGTGACGCCACAGTATCTAACACGAATTGATTGGACCGAAAGTTGACGATTGATAATCGATAACTTTCTCAATAATGGTTATAACAATTCGCGGTATAAGGATATTTTGTTCGTCTCTAATCATACGTTACAAAAGTGCAATACCGCGAATTGATCAGATTAATATTTAGAGAGTTATTGACTATCGATCTTCGAAATATGGATTCGATTAAATCTTGGTGTAACGATTTATTATTACATTTGAACGTTTTGTATAATAGTTTACATAACAAAACGATAAAATAATTATTTGTAAAATATTGAGTATCGATCACCAAATATCAATTTAGCTTCAGCTGGTGGTAAAGAATTTCTCTTTTCTCAAGTAACAAAGAATACAGATTTCTTTTTTTAAACATGAATATTGATGTATACATCAGAGCGAATTAATGGACGATTGTAAAGACGGGGTCGAGTCACCGTTTAGACCGCCATTACAATCCTAGTGAAATTTTAGATTTAGGCGGTGAATACTTTTTATCTAACGAATAAAAGAAAGCGGTGGGCGTGTATAATGTTGAGAAGTGGGGTTCTTGACAGCTATAGGTGCAAAGTGTCACCGCCTTTTTAATAGAGTGTTATACTTCTTTCACCTCTATTCTCCCAATACATTTTATTAAGAAAATCACTTTGATGTCGATTTTAATCGATTCAATACCTATAATTACACTAATAATATGACTTTTTAATCAAATTAGAATACTTTAATTGTAATTTCGATTGATACTTTCTTAAATATCGGTAAAGCGATGTAAGTAATTTAAGTTACACTTGTATGTGTGTATAATGCATTATCCTTACACTGAACACTCTTTCAATCCGTCGCACGAGGTGTACTCCAATTTCGTTGGGAATCTATATATTTATTTTATAAATTTATAACTTTTAAATTCCTAATCCTTGTGTCTGTACACCTGTTACATTTTATTGTAAAAAACACTTGGAAATTACTTCTATGATAACTAGACGTGGACCAGAATCTTTCTCACGCTCAATTTGCAATTTTTCTCTCGCTCGAAAGCAATCCCACACTCTTCCAAATAATTTGTCGTTGATACTGCAATATTTATACCGAGACCTGTACTGTCTCTACTTTTGTAAGATAATCAGCTTCCTTACCTCGTCTAAACCACCGGATACTGATACTTGAATTTCCTTTTAATCAAGAATATCAAAAGTACAATTTGATAATTTAGTAAACTCACTTGCATCTCAACTTTTCCACACATTCAAAAATTTGAAACGTTCGGAAAGAAACTTCCAGTCTCCTTTTTCACGCCGCTTTTTGACGAGAACTGCGTCAACTTGCTGCTGCATTTTAAGAAAATATCAAATTTATGTGGACTTAGACAAAAGTCAGTGTGGGAAGCAAGAGTTTTATAAAATTTAAAATCAGCAGTTTTAATCGAATGGAGGTGGTAAAAATCACTTTTGATCTTGAAAATCCCCGGACATCTCATCAGTTGACTATCAAGCGCGACAATTTAAACGATTTCGGAGACAATGTACCGGGGCCGATTGTAAACGGTGTTGAGGTGCCTCTGGTTGAGGGGGATTTAGAAGTGTGGGATATTGTAGTGGACCACGAACAACTGTGGGGAAACTTTGAGGTCCAACTATTAAACCTCACCGACGACGACGACTCTGGGGTGTCGTCAAGCGGAGACACAGTTGGGGAAACCAGGGGTGATGTATCTCAACCCCCCGAAGTGGTCCAAAACCGCGAAATTTTAAATAATAGTGATAGTGACAATAATAATAGTGATAGTGATAGTGATGAGCAAGTAGACAATTTCGACACTCTAATAGACGGCGATCGCGAAACGCGATATCGTCGTATATTGAGGGCGAAAAAAGAAACATGGCGGCTAAAATTAGCCGTCATGAGGCTCCGCCGCGATTCCGAACTTGCTAGAATCGCGCGCGAAAATGAAGGAGTATTAGAATCACCTCGCCGCAACCGTGACTTCTGTTACGGTTGTGCGCGGGTGTTTTATACACATAAAGTTCGGCGGTGGGCCCGGTGCGAAGCCTACGGATTTTGGCTGTGCCCGGATTGCAACGAGCAACCGGTGCATTGCCAAAACGAAGATTTAATACTATAATATTTATTTGTGCGCGTGTGTGTGTATATATATATATATATATATGTGTGTGTGTGTGTGTGTATATATAAAACGTGCGAAACTAATTTTGCAATGGCTGCAATATGTAATCGTCAGCAAATTCTAGGGTATGGGTGGTGGGAGATAGGTGATTGAAGCGCAAAAGCTTCCTACGGTGGTCAGTTTATCATCCGCCGCGCTTGCAATCAGTTGTGAGTTTCCTGGTTAACGACGTTCACGAGGAGAAGAAGAAGGAACAAGACGAAGTCTCTATTGGTAAGTAAATATATTTCAATTAAGCTCTTTCCCTCTCTCTCTCTGTTTCTGTCTCTCTCTCTCTCTCTGTCTCTCTCTCTCTCTCTCTCTCTGTCTCTCTCTCTCTGTCTCTCTGTCTCTCTCTAATAACCTTGATTTTTTAAGAGAGGTGGTACTATATACAGACACAACAAACCTGACCTTGACCTCGAGTAGGTGTCATAGACGGGGTTACTCGAGGTCAGTGGGTAGGTGGTGGGGGTTTGTTGTGTCTGTCCATAGTACCACCATAACTACTTACATTACTTCCTTTTAATTATTTTCTTAACATTTCTATATTGCCGGTTTAAGTGTTGGGTATATTCTATTCTTTTAATCGTCGATTATGATGATTAATAGGTAGCGTTTTCGAAATAAGTCTTTTTTTATAACAAGATTCTTTGTCTCATATTTTCACATCGTTCCAATAAAAATTGTGATTTACATTGTTGCAAATATGTGCAGTCAACATCTTCAGGATTTTTATTTTTTCTTATGCTTTTTTATCCAATTCTTTGTCTAATATAAATAGCCGAGCATTTAATACAAAATAACTCGCAAACTACCCCTGTCTCATCCAATTATGATGTTTTGATTTTGACTATTTTTATGATAGTCTCAAGGTTATCGTTAATTAATGGAAAAATGTTGATATTATATTGTAGCATTCAAGACCATTTTTTTGAAAGACTTTTAATATAAAGTAGTGTCATGGTGCATATTTTTATCCGTTTTATCATTTCTTTTAATTATAAGATTGCGTTTTGGTTGCTGGTTAGTTGATGATAGGCTGCTACTGCAGATTGGCGTTTACTGCTAGATTGCGGCTGCTGGTTGGCGTTTGAGCGGTTGAATAGTAAGGCTGCCTGGAGCTGATACCTGAAGAGGCCGCTCCGTCGTGTTCTGATGCCGGTCGTTGTAGAGAGCAGAGTGACCAGATGGCGATTTTTTTCCTTTTCTCTCCTACGTATATTGATGTTTATTAAGCAAGAGCAACAAAGAGAAAAAATTGCCATCTGGCAACCCTGGTAGAGAGTCGAACCTCAATCGTGCGTAGGTTTGACGTTAATCACTTGTTTTACTTCTCTGTCTCTGCTTGCGAATGGTTGTTCCTTTTGTTTATATACGCAGCTTATTGTCCTACATAATTTTCTGACCCCTCAATATGTGTATCGTTTTTTCGTGCGGTATTGCAATGCCTCCGCGAAAGCGTCAGCGGTATCGGTGACCCGAAAGTCAGCGTTACGGTGCACCGGCGGTCGTATTCCGATTTGGATTGATTTAACATCAGCATTTCGTTGCTTGTATTTAATGTATGTATATTGTATTCATATACTGTAGGTGAAGTGTTGCCACAAGTAATAACACAGTTCTCAACAATTTTAACAGTTATAAGGTACAACTTAAATTTACACATGAAATAAAAAATAATAATTGTATAAACTTTATTGAGCTCATATCAATAAAAAAAACAATGGTATAATTACAAACTGGTGTAGAAAACCAATTGATTCAAATCGGTTAATATATTTTCATTTTAACAAGAAAAAACGAAATATAATTTATAATTTATTAGATAGGGCAATGATATTGTCGAGAAATACTGAAACTCAATGATTATCCAAGTGAATTTATAAATACGACAATAAATAAAAGAAAACGCAATATTATAATTAAAAGAAATAATAAAATTGATAAGAAATCCCAATATGCACTATAATACTACCTTATATTAATGAATCTTTCATTAAATGTTGCAGAATGCTACAATATAATATCAAAAATTAGGCGAAATCAAAATTACAAAATAGAATGAGAAAGGGGTAGTTTACAAGTTATCTTATATTAAATGCCCAGCTATTAATATTCTGAAAATAAAACACTGCCTTAAAAATTGAATAAAGAATCAGAAAAATAATTGTTACCGCACATATTTGAAACAATGTAAATCGTAATTTTAACTGGGACGATGTAAAAATAATAGATAAAGACTATTGTTATAAAAAAGACTTATTTCGGAAATATTACATATTATTCGACGATTAATTCGACGATTAAGAATATAGTAAAAATACTCAGCACTTGAAACGGAAATACAGATGCTTTGAATATAATTGAAAGAAACTAATTTACACAAACTATGACGTATAGTTTGTAAACACACACCTACTTTGTTTTGTGTAAATACTTGTTGATTTCAAATGTTACTCGACGAAGCTCACTGGGGTTGTAACTTTATATTCAATACTTAGGAAAATTTAAAAAAAAATTTTTATTTTGAAAAAATTGACAGCTATTGTATAATTTATATAAATACTTATTTGTCCAATAAATTCGGCACATAAAGAGGTCTGCAAACCTAGCAGACGAAATGTTATACGATAATTACAAATTATTGCTAGATAATGATAACGATGATCTGTTTTCTATAATAAGTCTGCTAAAATTTATATTTTCATGCATTAACCTCTCAGTCACTTAGTCTATAATAATTGACTATGACCTTAACACGTTGCAAAAATTTTTTCCTTTAAAAAACGACCTAGATCTTCAAATAACCTGGAAAACTGAGGTCATGGTTGAGATGCTCAAGGTTATTGACTCACAAGCTCACTTACTCTACACTTTTTAGGAAAAATTATCGTTTTCTTATATATATATACAGGGTGATCCAGAAACATAGGTAACATATATATATATATATATATATATATATATATATATATATATATATATATATATATATATATATATATAAATATTTCGCCGCCGCCGCCGCCGCCGCCGTGTCTAAGAATTCAGAATTCAATATATATATATATATGTCATATATATGTTATATATATATGTTATATATATATATATGTGTGTATGTGTGTGTGCGTGTGTGTGCGTGCGTGTGTGTGCGTGCGTGCGTGTGTGTGTGTGTGCGTGTGTGTGTCTGTGTGTGTGTGCGTGCGTGCGTGCGTGTGCGTGAGTGTGTTTGTTTATGTGTTATGCCCTAAAATACATGAAAATTAGTGATTTTATGATGTTTATGAGGCATAACTTACAACAGCGGTCTTGGCCAATTAGCTAACCACCGCCATTCGAAATCTCTCGAAAAATGTGATCTTTTGAGCGGTGTTAGATCAAAATCGAACGTGGCGTGGTCGCCTTTTATTGATATTCAATATTTACGGTCGTTCTATCTCTTCGAGATTTTAAAATTAAGAATTGTAACCCAGATAGATAAGTTCTAAAGATTATTTTGAACAAAAGTTGTTTATAATGTTTTTTCCAAAAAATCAATAGATTTTGAGATAAATGGCTTTAAATATAATAATTTTTCTAAAAATTTGAAAAATTTCCACTTTTCATGGTCGAATAACTCTTAAGGAAATTATTTTTAAAACCTAAAAATGTTTTTCTATCTTCTGGAAGATATTTCCAGCCTGTTCTCAAATTTTGGAGCGATTTAAAATTTTCATCGTACCACTTGACGCGAAATAGCCCATATATATATATATTTTAAATTTGTTTTTTCAAGAATAGATAATATATGTATTTTTTCCGTGCGCAAAAAACAGTTGTGAATATAACTTGAAAGAATGTCTATTAGTTTACTTATTCTTGATAAAATTCATAAAATAAAAACGGACCTAAAATTTAATGTAATATTATAAAAAAAAAAATGCACAATTTTTCGAAGATAAAATAAATATTAATCAAGTATAACATACACTTTTCCAAATATCTATATGTGAAATATACAATAAGTTAAAAATTAAATACATTAATTATTGCATTTTTAAGATAATTCTGTTATAAACAGTAATGGCAAAAGAAAATTCAAATTTTAACAGTGGCAATATAAAATACGAATTACATTTAAAAGTTTTTCGAAAATTATTAATTTAGAAGCATTTAATTTAAATATTATTTAAATAAAAATTTAAAAATTGTATGGATATATAAGTGAGTAGATTACGTATATTTATATAAAACAATATTTTAAATAAACCAATATGTATTTATTAAAAACAAAAGGTTATTTAAGGAATGCCTTTGTTTATAATAATTAAAATTAATATATGGGGTCTGTAACTAAAGGGAAAAATAAATTGGATATAATTATGGATGAAAACGTAAATTTTGAAAGAGGGTGCAAATTACGAATTACGGGAGAAATGGAAGAAACAGGTTTTTATTTATATGCCACTAAAATTATATAAATAGATCTATAAAATTAATACAAAAATGATCCTTCGTCATTAAATAAATTAATTTTAGGAGGTGAAGTTCTATTTAGATCCGTTTAAAATATTCCAAAATTTTCATAAGTAGTTACTAAATACTACAATTTAGTAAGTATATGCACTTTACTATTTTTGGTAAGTTAATTTTTCATTAACATTTATAATTATTAAAATATAAATTTAAGCTTTATAGGAATTCATATAGTATAAAATTTACAGTTAACATTTAATGTCTTTATTTTTTTTATTACTATTATTCTGATTTCATTATACTAAATTTTGGTAAAAACTTTTATTTATAAATTATAATCGTATTTAAAAAAAAATTAAATTTTTGGTATAAAACCAAATGCATTATAACAGTACCTCCAAGGTGTTGTGTGAATCGGTTTAATTTCTAAGGTGTCCATGGTAGTGAAAAAGTAATATAATTTAAAACATTATTTAAAATAAATTTATTACGAAAAACCTTTGTCGAAATTAAAAATAGGGGGTTGGTGCGCGAAGCGCGCAGGGGTGCGAAGCCCCCCTAGTATATATATATATATATATATATATATATATATATATATATTATATATATAATAATATATATATATATAATATATATAATATATATATATTAAGATGGGCAAGTCTACACTCGAATACACGTATAGTCTTATAGCGTATAAGAGGGCTCGATAGCTCAGGCGATAGCGTGCTGGACTACCACGCTCGGGGTCGGAGTTCGATCCTCGCTAGATGCGAAAATTTTTTTATTTAGTCATTTATTGTTTAACGATAAAATTAAAACAATAAACAATCAAAATACAAATTATTTAAAATTTTATTTATTTTTTTTACAAAAATCGAAAATTTAATTAAAATATTAGCTCAATCTGAGCAAAATTGAAATAATTTATAACTAGCAACAATTCGAATTACACTAAATATATACTTATTTTTTTAATTTTTTTTTTTAATTTATAATTTTACAATTTAATTGAATAAAAATGTAAAATATAATATAATGTGTAATTAATTTACCTAGTATTCAGTTACAATCAATTTTTTTTAATCAATAAAATAAAAATAACAGTGTATTATATTTGCAACATTGTATATACTGTAACGGTTTTGCTATTTTTAAATATAAATACAAAAAGATAATAACAATTAACTACCGTTAAAATAATAGTCTCATTTACACGATCGGCCGCTCAGTAATAATACGACTATAGTAAGCCGTATAGGCGGAGGCGGCGGTAATCTTTACTTAGCGAAACGCGAGAAAAAGGGGTAAACAACTAAATAAGCAACAATGCAATATTTAATTAATAATTAAAATAAATGTATTCAGAAAAAGTAATACAGGCGCGTCGCAGCGCGCGAAACGCAGGTCAATATACGCGCGAAATAAATAAAGAGAGAAAGAGAGAGAGAGAGACTACAAGACTGGCACTTACAGTGCGTGAGCCGCGATCGATGAATAAACAACCAGGCGAAGTCTGCGTAGTCGCTACCCTTTAGCTTCCTGGGCTGCGTCGTCGCCAAACAAACTAATGTAACTCCACTGGATCACCAGCAGAGCACCAGGATCACAAGCACGGGGCGATCAAAATATGGAGAGAACAAATCACAAGGTTTCTCACGACAGTTGAAATTAATCGCACGGTTGAATTTTAATCTCTCGGCGGTTGAGATTAGTCGCTCCACGGTTGAGTTTAATCTAAGTGCTCTCGCACTTACGAACCGAAAACTCTCTCTCTCTCTTTCCCTACTTTTACCTTTACGAAGGTCCGCGAAAATCGCCGAAAATCGTCGAACGTCGACCTGTAACATCTGTAAAGATTAATACACAGGCTAGACAGAGAGAGAGAATGTAACGAGCAATGTAATATAATCAAATATTACATTGATTCGTTACACTCCCCCCTTCCAGACGCTGGGTAGCCGAAGACGTACCAGCTCTGCATTTCTACTCTCTCTCTAGGCCAGAAGACAAAATGAAAAAGATAATTAACATAAATAATATTTATAAATAAATAAAATAAAGCCTAATATGAGCTCTTCTCTCTTTATTGTAACAAGCGACTTGCGCAGTTCATCAGACATAATTCTGGAACAGGTTAGTAAATATCAGGCCATGTTTTATACGAATGACAGAATGAAAAAGATTATAAAAATTACAGATTCAGAGAACGGTACGCGTAAATACATCAATCGCTCGAAGGGAATTTTACGGTTTTCGCGACCGAGTGCGCCGTTCGATCGTTTCCACCGGGGATACGGGCCTGTTCTTCACCCCTTTCGGTCTTCCGCGCCTATTTTCCGTCGTCGAAGGATTCGCGTGTACATTAGCGTTCGCCTTCAATCGCTCGTTAGAAGGGGCACGGTCAACCGCGGTCATACGACTAACAATTACCCGAGTTTTGCGCGGCCTACCTCGCTTACGCAGTGCGTTCGCGCTCACAGGATCATTATCGTTGGACTCGTCGCTAGCTCTTCGCTCTGCGTTTAATCCCTCGCTGTCCCTCGTCGCATCCTCTCGATTTAATTTACTCTCCTCAGTTACGTCTGTCTGGTCCTCATAATACGGTTTCAGGTCATTGACGTGGCATTTACCTGCTTCTTTTCCATCATTGCTGATGAGCTCCACCACGTTTGAGCCGAGTAACGCCGAAACAATAAAAGGTCCGATGTACTTCGGAGCTAGCTTAGCAGCTATGCCTTGGGCAGCGGACGAAAGTATACGATTCCGCTTAGAAACTTTTTGTCCCACGGCAAATTGTACATCGCGGCGTTTTGAATTATAATATTCGGCCTGACGGGCTTGTGCGCATGTCGCTCGTTCAGCAGCTTGAGCTTGCAGCTCTGGCAACGTTTGCATACGCTGTTGCCAATTTTGAACAGCTGCTGCGGCTTCGCTGTCGGCGACGGCTTGATCTTCTATTTTCCGCAAGCTTTTCGGCGGAACAGGGTTTCTTCCCATATTTAGGAAAGCAGGACTTGCGCCGGTAGAATCTTGCACGGCGGTATTATACGCGAACATGAGCTCAGAGATGTGAGCGTCCCATGTTTTATGATTCGCCTCGATAAACGAAGTAATCATCGTTTTTATCGTGCGATTAACGCGTTCTACAGGATTCGCCTGTGCATGGTAAGGCAGAATCGTAGTATGAACCACGCCGTGTTCAGCTAAGAATTGCTCCATAGCAGCATTCTTAAACTCCGTGCCATTGTCGGAATGAAAAACATCAGGCACGCCGAAACGCAAGAAAACGCGCTCATTCAGCTCGCGCCGAATAGTATGCGAGTTCGCTTTCCGTATAGGGATACACTCTATCCAATGAGTGAATAAGTCCATGAATATTAAAAGATATTCAAATCCATGCGAAGAACGCGGAAACGGTCCCATGATATCACCTGCAACGGTTTCCCATGGACGCGAAATGACACGTTTTCCCATGAAACCTGCAGGAGCCTGCTGTGGCACTTTACATTGCTGGCAAGTCGAGCAATTCCGCACAAATTCGGCGATATCTTTAAGCATCGCAGGCCAATAATAGTATCGCGCTATCCGCTGATACGTTTTGTTTCGGCCAAGATGTCCAGCAGTTGGCTCATCATGATTCTCGCAGAGAACTTGTTGACGTTTCTCCTGCGGTACCGCCAGTTTCCAAGCGTCTTCGTCTTCAAAATAGTCATCTATGGAAGGGTCAGGCTTATAATGATATAATCTACCTCCAAGCACCTTCCAGTCTTGGTATTTTTCCGGATTTCCGCTGACATTCGCAAGTTTTTGCGTATACCACACATCTTGTGTATTGTACGGCAAACTTACGACAGCGATGTCGCAATCCGAGTCGTCTTCGAATGCACGAGAGAGGGCGTCAGGCACAACGTTAAGAGATCCTTTGCGGTGCTCGATCTCATAATCATAGCTTTGGAGCTTAAGTGCCCAACGCGCTAAGCGTCCAGTAGGGTTACGCAAGTTGCACAGCCATTTTAAACTGCTATGGTCTGTTATAACCTTAAAGCGATAACCTTCTACATATGAGCGGAATTTTTCCACGGCCCATAATACAGCTAAGCACTCTCGTTCGGTAACCGAGTAGTTACGTTCCGCCGCGTTTAACGTACGACTGGCGAAACTAAGTACTCGCTCTTCTCCGTCGATAGTTTGCGTTAAAACCGCTCCTAAGCCAGTCTGAATAACGAACTGATGCTCGAAAGATGGCCGATGGCGCTAGCGTCAGTCTGAATAACGAACTGATGCTCGAAAGATGGCCGATGGAGGATAGGCGCAGATGCTATCAACGCTTTGATTTGTTCAAAAGCGAACTGTTGTTCCTCGCCCCACTCAAATTTAACATTTTTCTTTGTTAACTTGGTAAGCGGTTCCGCAAGCGTAGCAAAATCCTCTAGAAATTTTCTATACCATGAAGCCATGCCGAGGAAAGAGCGTAGCTTTTTGAGGTTAGTTGGCGCGGGATAATCCACGATCGGCGCTATCTTGTCCGGATCAGGGCGAAATCCATCGCGATTCACCAATACGCCAAGGTATTTAACCTCACTGCGGCAAAATTCGCTTTTATCACGGTTAATTGTAAGTCCGGCGTCGGCAACCCGCTTTAGGACATGCTCAAGCCATTTGAGATGCTCTTCGAATGTCTCGGTGACGATAATAACGTCATCGAGATACGAAAATGCGTACGGTTCCAATTCAGGGCCTATCACCCTATCAATGAGTTGCTGGAACGTAGCGGGCCCCCCCGCCACGCCGTACGGCATACGAGTAAACTCATATAAGCCTAAGCCAGGCACCGTGAAAGCCGTCAGATGTTCCGATCCCTTTTTCATCGGAATCTGATGGTATGCGCTGCTTAAATCCAGCGTGCTTATGTAGCGTGCCCTTTGAAGTTTACGCAAAATAATCTCCATATAGGGAAGCGGATAAGCGCAGGTCTTCGAGACGGAATTGAGCTTTCGGTAGTCGATGCAGAATCTATAGGTACCGTTAGATTTCCGCACCATGACTACTGGGCTCGACCACTCGCTCGTTGACGGGCGAATTATCCCCGCGTCAAGCATCTGTTGCACTTGAGCGTGCATCTCTTGCTCGATCTTCTGAGACACCGGATAATAGCGCTGTTTGATGGGACGCGAACCGCCCACATTAATTTCATGCTCAGCTAAGTTAGTACAGCCTAGCTTTGCATTCGGAGCAGTCAAACGCTTTTCCAACAACTCATTGAGTTGTTTGCGTTGCGCTTCGTCAATATCTGCTAAGCCAACGGCAGCTAGTGAGCAGGCCTCACCAATACCGATAGCAGATACTTCAAGCTGAATTGCGTCAGCTACGTTTTCAATCAGCAACTGATTTTCACGCGGCAACAAAACAGCGTTAAACGCACGAATAAAATCGGCACCGAGTATACAATCGGCGTCGAGATCGCTCATTACTAAAACATCTAAGTAATGGCGTTCATTCGCTAAATCAAACGGCAGCTCTAAACGTCCAAGTATTGGAGCGCGTTGGCCGTTAGCGAGTCGTGCACCTGGTCCAGTATAAGGTGTTAACGGTTTTCCTATGGCTGATGCTATTTGCAAGCCTAAGGAATTAATAACCGTGCGAGCCGCCCCTGAATCGTACAAAGCGCGTACGCGGAATCCACCGATTCCGATCTGCAGCCACCAGCGAGTAGACTGCGGAGTTTCCTCCTCCACTGGCGTTTCAGCGCGGGAATTGCAAACACCTTTTTCCGCTGATTGTCTGTCCACTCCGACAGGCAAAAGCGAGGGCACTTTTTCCGTTTGCGCAGGTACTGATTGTGACTTATCACCATCAGAGGTCTCACTAATAATTGGGGCGATAGGGACCTTATCTATTCGCCCCTTTTCTCGTTTCCCGAGCACTCAGGACAATCCGTCTTGATATACCCGGGCCAACCGCAGCGATAGCAGTACACACGCTCTTTGGGACCTGCTTTCTTATCGCGGTTGCGACTACGCGCGGATTGTCCATTAGTAATGGATGATTTATTTTTACCATCTTCCTTCCTCTCGGTACTAGTCACGCCAGATGGCTTATCAGAAACATTCTTTGCTCCTTTCGGCGCACCTGGTTTACTAAAATTACGCGCGTTTTGGCCTTTCTTATTGGCGGAATTCGCAAAAGAATTCGCATATTTGCTAAATCTCTCATCTAGCATCTTTTCTAAGAGTTTGGCCAAATTTTCCATTGTAGGTTCTGCGATACTCGCTACTTTTACCGTAGCATCATCGCTAGCAGCTTTTCCGCCCTTCTTACCTCTAACATCTGGCTGCTTATAAGCCACAGAAGGAAGAACACTCTTTTCTGGCGGCGGAGGCGCGGGAAAATTCCGCTCTTCCTCGATAAGCTCTTCCGCCTGACGAGCTAGCTGCACAAGCCTATCGACGCTTGTGACTTTTTCTTTCGGAACTAACTTCCGAACAGACGGCAACATGTTAGCATACAACATGTCTAGCTGAAACTGCGTACTTGGAGGCGCATTCATTCTGCTAAATATAGTTAGCAAGCAGAAAATGTAATCGCGAGCAGGCTCTTCTCTACCCTGCTTGCCTGCTTGCGCTTCCGCCATTAAGCGCTGCTGAAAGTTCTGCTCAACGCCATAACATCGTCGAGCAGCATTGCAAAAATCAGCCCAAGTATTCCAATCTTTCCGCGATTGGCGATACCAGTGTAGCGCTACGCCAGTTAACAACTCCGAGAAAGCATTCAGTAAATCCGCGTCGGAAATATGCGCTAACTTGCGACATTCTTCTACGCGCTGAATAAATTCCTCGATGCTTTCGCGTTTTTCGCCGGAAAACTTAATATTCCACTGGCGAACTGTGCGACCTACGTCATGTGACTGTATAGGCGCTCTAGTCGACATATTCGACAAGATTAGCGTAAGTTGATCGCTTGTAACTACAGGCACATTTTCCCCCCTTCCAGACTCTTGCCAATCCGCAGGAGCTGGCAGAGACGAGAAATTTGACGTAGGAGTCGGAAAATTTAACGCGTTTACGTTTAAACGCGATCCAAGCGACTTTTCCGTTTGCGTGTGTAATACCGCTTGAGGTGCTTCAGGATGCTTATTCGTTTCAAAATAATTTAAATTAAAAGTATCTTGAAAATTAACACTTTTGCGATTTTTCCGCTGCTTTTCCGCCGCAATTGACGTTTGCGTCGGAAGCTGCGTACTCGTCGCAAAATCCGCTAATTGCTGCCTTAGATAATTCAACTCCTTCTCTTGTTGAAAGGCAAGCGATTGCGTTCTACTCAACTCCAGGGCTAAACCCCTTGGAGCGTTGTAGACTACGCCATTAGCTAATGCACATAAAACGATATCATTATCTATTTTATTATTTTCTTTTGAAGAAAATACCGTTTTTGGTATCGCACCTCTTGACTGTAAATGCGTACTCGCTGCTTGCGTCGTCGAGTACGTAGTTGTAGTAGCGGTCGTTATCATCGCGGTCGAAATGGTAGGAATTGGCCTTACCGGTATGGTTGTGTTAAGCGTTTTTATCGAAGTCAATTCAAAATTTGATTTAAAATTATTTTCGGCGGTGTTTTCCGCCGCGTTTTCCGCAAGGTTCCCCGCGATATTTCCCGCGTTAACCTCGCTATGCTGCGATTCCGCATCGGAATCGGCAAGTTGATCGTCATTTGACTTCGAGCTATTGGCAAGCGGAGAGAATCCGCTCTCATCCGCTCGATTGAGATTTTCAAATTGTCTGTGCGCAATCTGTACTTGCGCTTCTTCGCTAAATTTCGCATGTTTCAAAACGGTGCAGAGTCTTTGTTCACGATGAGTCCGCGAAACTAAATCATCGTCACTAGTTGACTGGACGAAATCCGCGGCTGTATAATCGCCGCGTAAACGCCTATATAACCTGTCTACACGTACAAAGGGCGTACCATCGCGCGTCAATTCTAGCTGATCAAGTACAGAATCGAATTGATCGCTTGTTAGACTCAAAATCCATCCTTGGATCTCAACTCCGTACGTTTGATCGAAATCACACTCGTTCATACACGCCATTTCGAATTATAAAATTTAAATTTTAGGCCTTATTGGCAAAATAAATTCTCACAATTAAAAAAATTTATTAAACAAATTACAAAATAATTGCGAATCGCTATTAAATTATGCGCAAATTCGCTTAACCAAATTAAATTTACTAAGATCAACCACTTTGTAAAAAAAAACAAAATATTACAAATCTGTAATTTGTTAAAAATAAATTTTCAATTGTTTACAAAAAAAAAATAGAATTAAGTTGAATTAACAAATATAATATTCAAAGTTTAAAAGAATTTAAAGACAAATTGTTTAAAAAAAAAAAATTTTAAATTGCGAAGAAACGCTATTAAATTATTTTAATAATTTATAATAACAACAAAAAAAAAATTAAATTGAATTCAAATTTAAAAAAAATAAATCAATTTACTTTATTTGCGCACACGCTTACATACACATACATACATGTACCGCGATACGCTACAATACTTATATTTACCGCGTAAATCACACACACACTTACACGCACGCACGCAAATAGACTAACTCAACCTAAATTGCGATTATACAGTTTACGACAAGATTTGCGTAAGTTGATCGCTTGTAACTACAGGCACATTTTCCCCCCTTCCAGACTCTTGCCAATCCGCAGGAGCTGGCAGAGACGAGAAATTTGACGTAGGAGTCGGAAAATTTAACGCGTTTGCGTTTAAACGCGATCCAAGCGACTTTTCCGTTTGCGTGTGTAATACCGCTTGAGGTGCTTCAGGATGCTTATTCGTTTCAAAATAATTTAAATTAAAAGTATCTTGAAAATTAACACTTTTGCGATTTTTCCGCTGCTTTTCCGCCGCAATTGACGTTTGCGTCGGAAGCTGCGTACTCGTCGCAAAATCCGCTAATTGCTGCCTTAGATAATTCAACTCCTTCTCTTGTTGAAAGGCAAGCGATTGCGTTCTACTCAACTCCAGGGCTAAACCCCTTGGAGCGTTGTAGACTACGCCATTAGCTAATGCACATAAAACGATATCATATCTATTTTATTATTTTCTTTTGAAGAAAATACCGTTTTTGGTATCGCACCTCTTGACTGTAAATGCGTACTCGCTGCTTGCGTCGTCGAGTACGTAGTTGTAGTAGCGGTCGTTATCATCGCGGTCGAAATGGTAGGAATTGGCCTTACCGGTATGGTTGTGTTAAGCGTTTTTATCGAAGTCAATTCAAAATTTGATTTAAATTATTTTCGGCGGTGTTTTCCGCCGCGTTTTCCGCAAGGTTCCCCGCGATATTTCCCGCGTTAACCTCGCTATGCTGCGATTCCGCATCGGAATCGGCAAGTTGATCGTCATTTGACTTCGAGCTATTGGCAAGCGGAGAGAATCCGCTCTCATCCGCTCGATTGAGATTTTCAAATTGTCTGTGCGCAATCTGTACTTGCGCTTCTTCGCTAAATTTCGCATGTTTCAAAACGGTGCAGAGTCTTTGTTCACGATGAGTCCGCGAAACTAAATCATCGTCACTAGTTGACTGGACGAAATCCGCGGCTGTATAATCGCCGCGTAAACGCCTATATAACCTGTCTACACGTACAAAGGGCGTACCATCGCGCGTCAATTCTAGCTGATCAAGTACAGAATCGAATTGATCGCTTGTTAGACTCAAAATCCATCCTTGGATCTCAACTCCGTACGTTTGATCGAAATCACACTCGTTCATACACGCCATTTCGAATTATAAAATTTAAATTTTAGGCCTTATTGGCAAAATAAATTCTCACAATTAAAAAAATTTATTAAACAAATTACAAAATAATTGCGAATCGCTATTAAATTATGCGCAAATTCGCTTAACCAAATTAAATTTACTAAGATCAACCACTTTGTAAAAAAAACAAAATATTACAAATCTGTAATTTGTTAAAAATAAATTTTTCAATTGTTTACAAAAAAAAAATAGAATTAAGTTGAATTAACAAATATAATATTCAAAGTTTAAAAGAATTTAAAGACAAATTGTTTAAAAAAAAAAAATTTTAAATTGCGAAGAAACGCTATTAAATTATTTTAATAATTTATAATAACAACAAAAAAAAAATTAAATTGAATTCAAATTTAAAAAAAATAAATCAATTTACTTTATTTGCGCACACGCTTACATACACATACATACATGTACCGCGATACGCTACAATACTTATATTTACCGCGTAAATCACACACACACTTACACGCACGCACGCAAAATAGACTAACTCAACCTAAATTGCGATTATACAGTTTACGACAAATTATTAAAAAAACAATAATTTTATTTTCCGCGGTGTCGCTAATAATTATTTAAATAAACAATTAAATAATAAAAGAAGCACGAAATAATTAAATTCGCAATACGCTAAAATTAAACGAAAAGAAAATTCGATTTAAGATTCAAATAATATAAGATACGAAAGAATATTTTCGAAAAGGATAAAGTTACACACTTCGAATATTATTTGAAGCGTAAACAATGCGCTCGCTCGCTCTCGAAATGCTCGAAATAAGATCTCTTAATTTAACACGCCTATTGACTGAATTAAAACTTTTAAATATTAGAAATTTAATTTTTAGACTATTAATTGTCAATCATATGCGTATCGCTAATTACCATGCACGTTGGGCGCCATGTAACGGTTTTGCTATTTTTAAATATAAATACAAAAAGATAATAACAATTAACTACCGTTAAAATAATAGTCTCATTTACACGATCGGCCGCTCAGTAATAATACGACTATAGTAAGCCGTATAGGCGGAGGCGGCGGTAATCTTTACTTAGCGAAACGCGAGAAAAAGGGGTAAACAACTAAATAAGCAACAATGCAATATTTAATTAATAATTAAAATAAATGTATTCAGAAAAAGTAATACAGGCGCGTCGCAGCGCGCGAAACGCAGGTCAATATACGCGCGAAATAAATAAAGAGAGAAAGAGAGAGAGAGAGACTACAAGACTGGCACTTACAGTGCGTGAGCCGCGATCGATGAATAAACAACCAGGCGAAGTCTGCGTAGTCGCTACCCTTTAGCTTCCTGGGCTGCGTCGTCGCCAAACAAACTAATGTAACTCCACTGGATCACCAGCAGAGCACCAGGATCACAAGCACGGGGCGATCAAAATATGGAGAGAACAAATCACAAGGTTTCTCACGACAGTTGAAATTAATCGCACGGTTGAATTTTAATCTCTCGGCGGTTGAGATTAGTCGCTCCACGGTTGAGTTTAATCTAAGTGCTCTCGCACTTACGAACCGAAAACTCTCTCTCTCTTTCCCTACTTTTACCTTTACGAAGGTCCGCGAAAATCGCCGAAAATCGTCGAACGTCGACCTGTAACATCTGTAAAGATTAATACACAGGCTAGACAGAGAGAGAGAGAATGTAACGAGCAATGTAATATAATCAAATATTACATTGATTCGTTACAATATTTATTTAATCTTAGTCAATTACACAAGAGTTTATAGATACTGAACATATTTCTACATAATACTGAAACAATTAAAAAAAATTAAAAATAATCGACATGATAAAACTTACACTGGAGTAAGGAAATTTAATTTTAATTGTTAATACGTAGTAACACATATATTATTATATACAATATTTCCACACTATTCCTGTAAGAAGCTACATGAATCTAGTAACAAATGTGTTATTTTTCTACCAGAATAATATTTTCAACAACAAAAATTAGAATATAAAATTATTTTTTAACCATTTTACATATATTTCATGCTTTTTCATGATGTTTCACGGAAAGGAGATGAAGAATTAAAATTTCATACAAAATTACTAAACTCAGCTAATGCATCGTATGTATTCAATTATTCTTTCAAACAAATAATTATACATAATAATTGAATTTATAAAAATTTTTTTCAGATTAAAATTCTTGCTAAAAGATTTATTTTCACATTTTATTAATTTTGTTTTATTTTCAAAAATCTTTTATAAAAAAGAATTTTAGTAATTGCAACCAAAAAATATAAATGATATCCAATTACAATAATAAAAAATTGAATATTAATTATAAAAGTTATTTTAATATTACATTAAAAAAATGAAAGAAAAATAATATTTTAAATTTTTTAACCACCTTCCTCACGCATTTTACATCTTAGAAATAGAAGATGATGAAAAATGTTTGTAAAAAAAATCTATGTAAATGTAATAAAAAAAAAATAAAACGTATCGTCCAATAAAATATGTATTACATTAAATTATATATATTATATTATATATATTATCAAAATTTATTAGAGTAATAGTACTGATTTTGTCAATGTTCGTATTACTGTGACCGCTTTTTTTTTACCGAAAACCCCTATGAAATAGTTTTCAAATTTTTCAACTAACCCCCCTCTTACCCCCTACCACTCAATCAGTACATGGGGAAAAATTAAGACTGGTTGTCATATTCAATATTGACCCTTCCTTCCACCTTCCTTCATCTTTACAATAGGGGATAAAAAGAGTGGTTGTCATATTGTTATTCACCTGTACCGAAACCCCTAAATTATTTTTGGTATTTTTCTAATTTCATTTCCCCTATCCCCCTCTTGCCCCTCCTCCATCTAGCAATAAATGAAGGATAAATGAAGAGTGAATATCATATCGCTATTCACCGTATCCAACAATCTCATCTTAGTTCTTTTAGAATAAAAAAGAATGGACGTCATATTCTAATTATAAAAATTTTCTAATTTTACCCCCCCCCCCTCTCATGACTCCTCCTGCACCTATCATTAGATGTGAGATAAATGATGTGTGGTTGTCGTATTCAGCGTTAAGCCTTCCACTCCACACATACGTTTAATTCTTGTAACTTTTGGGATACCGGACATCGGAGAACGGATGAATTTTGATATATATATAGATGATAAATCAAATATAAAATTTTAATTTTTTTAACCACCTTTCTCACTCATTTTACACCTTTGTAATAGAGTATGATGAAAAATGTGTAAAAACGTATATTTAACTGTGATAAAAAAACAAAACGAATCATCAAATAAAATATATATTACATTAAAATATATTATGTAAGTTATTAAAAATTATTAGACTGACAGTACTGCTTCAGTTATGTTAGTATTACTGTGACTACTTTATTTTTACATTATTTATGTATGTAGTTACTATTATTTATTATTAATTACTTATAATATTACTTATAGGTATGTTCTTAATATGATAATTTAATTTGGTACAAAAATATACAAACATTGGAGTACTGGCAAAAGTGCTTACACACTTTTTTAATATTTTATCCCGTAATTAGTGGAGTTATCCATCCCGGAATACCTCACGAATTCCCGAAATATCGAGGAAACCCCGTAATTAGTGAAGTATCCCGAAATATCCAGGAAATCTCGTAATTAGTGAAGTTATCCCGAAAAAACTCAGAAACTCCCGAAGTATGCACTAAATCCCAAGATTAGTAAAGTTAACCCGGCATACCTCAACAATGATCGAAATATTAAGAAAATCTCGGAATTGGTGAAGTTATACCGGAATACCTCAAAATTTCCCGAAATATCGAGGAAATCCCGTAATTAGTGAAATTATCCAGGCATACATCAGGAATTCCCGAAATATCGAGGAAATCCCGTAATTAGTGAAATTATCCCGACATATCCACTAAATCCCAAAATTAGTAAATTTATCCCGACATACCTCAGAAATTATCGAAATATTAAGAAAATCTCGAAATTGGTGGAGTTATCCCGGAATACATAAAAAATTCCCAAAATACCACAGAAAATCCCGAAATACCACAGAAAATCTTGAAATAACCAGAAAATCCCGAAATTAGGAAATTTATCCCGAAATACCACAGGAAATCCCGCAAATAGTGGATTAACCCGGAATGCCACAGAAAATCCCGAACATCCAGAAAATCCCGAAACATCCAGGAAATCCCGAAATCGGTCGATTTATCCCGAAATACCACACGAAATTCCGAAACATCCAGGAAGTCAAAAATTTGGTGGATTTATTCCGGAATATCACAGAATATCCCGAAACATCCAGGAAATCCCGAAAGTGGTGGAGTTACCCGGAATACGTCAGAATATCCTGAAACATCCAGAACACCCCTCAATTAGTGAATTTATCCCAAAATGTCACATAAAATCCCGAAACATCCAGGAAATCCCGAAATCGGTCGTGTCGTCAATTCAATTAATATATGTTTAATTTCATTTCAGTTAAATTCAAATTCAAATATAATTTGAAATAACAATTTCAAAGTGAATTGTTTTTTTTTGGTCCGGTAATGCGGTCGGGCGGTTTTCTCTAGAAAACCCGTCAGAGTACCGTTCGTGACCATAGTATAAGCGGTAATGCGGTCGGGCAGTTTTCGTCAAAAAACTTGTCAGAGTACCGTTCGCAACGATTAGTAATGACACGGTAAGGCGATCGGGCAACTTGATTGGTCCAGATTGCCAGAAAGTCGTACGCGCCATATTCCGGAAGGGAACAAGAAATTGGCGCCAAAAAGCAGGGGTATAAATCGAGAGTGCGGGATGACGACCGGTTCAGTTAGTCTTCAACGCTCACCTTTGTAATATTGTCTTTAGTTGATGTATTTCTTCTTTGTTTCAAGTGTTAATAACGTGTACAGTGTTGAATTAATTAAATAAATATTGTTGTTTCTTTTTTTCTGACTTAAACTTGATTTCCATCCCCCTCCATTGGTCACATTTTGGTGCCGAAACCCGGGAGTATTGCGGGTCGGTGACCGGAGAGGGGTCGGATTCAAGTAAAGTGAAAGTGATTTAATTTAAACATTTATTGTTTCTGCGAATTGAACTTTGGAACAAATTGAACTTTTGATATGGTGCGCGGAGTGACTCGAGGGGGGAGAACTACGAAACGTGGCACACGTGGTCGGCCGCCGCGTGAGCGTCGCCTAAGTGGACATGGAGCTACACCTCCCCCACCACCCAGAGGCCCCAGGACGACATCGAGCCATAGCGGCATAACGATGGGAGGCACGCCTCTCCCACCTCTCGCAGGTCCGATGACGACGTCAAGTCGCGGGAGCATCGGGATAGGAACACCGCCTCCCCCACCACCAAGACGATCGATGTCGACGACTAGCCGTGTAAGTGATATCAGGCCTGAAGTGCCGGCGTGTTTCAATACGCCGCTATCACATACAACTTCGGTAATGTACGAGAATATGCGGGGTTTCGAAGGTGAGCATGCACATTTATTAAAAGAACGCAAGCGACGTCTAGAAATTGAGGCCGAAGAAGCGCGTATTGCCGTGAAAAAAAGGGCTATCGATGAGCGTGAACATTTAGAATTAGAACGTATTAATGCACAATTAGCTTTAAGACTGGCAGACGAGCATGATAAGGCTGAGTATGAGCGGGAGCCGCACGGCAGATGCGTCGATAGCGTTAGGGAGTGGGTAATGTCAAGTACCTCGGGTCGCCCTGTTGAACCTTTCGAACGGACGCGAAATAACAATAGACCTAGTAACCAAGCGGTATTAACTAATCCTTGGAAAGAACAATACGCGGGCATATCAACGGAACCCCCACCAAAATATATAAACAGACTTACAAATCGTAGTTTACCGAGCTTCAGTGGGGACCCGCTTGAGTGGCTTAGATTCAAACACGCGTTTAATTTATCAACTAAGTTAGGCGGTTATACAGATGAAGAAAATATTTCCCGCTTATATGATTGTTTACGTGGGGAGGCCCGAGAAGCTGTGTCGTCCTTATTGATAACAGCCGCAAGCGCACGACACATCCTGAGCTCCCTCGAGACACGCTTCGGCAACCCGCATGAAATTATAAATAAAATTATCAAAGAAATTAAAAAACTTCCTGGTATCGGAGTTGTGAATTCGAACATTGCAGTCCTGGCATCTAAGGTCGAAAATGGTGTTGCGGCCATCGAAGCTTTAAGTAACCAAGGGTATTTACATAGTCCAGAATTGTGTAACGAGATTTTATTAAAAATTCCCAAACCTATGTTGTTACTTTATAATCGTTTTATTACAAATGAACCACCAAATCAAGCTCGTTTAATATCTATTGGAAAATTCTTGCGCCAAGAGGCCGAATTAGCATGTGTTGCTGGAACCATGCAAATTCAATCCTATACAAAGGGAAATAAAGATAACGATCAGACGCCTGGTAGACACAATAACCGCGAAATTCGAAGGAAGAATACGCATGCAGTGTTTACAACCAGAGATCAAAATAAATCAATGAGAGCAAACAAAAGCAAAGCAACAACAAAAGTGTCCTGTACCTACTGCCGTGGTCTTCCTCATTCTATTGAGAAGTGTACCAAATTCTCAGAAGTACCAATTAATGATCGTTGGGAATGGGCAAAAACATCGCGTGTTTGTTTTAACTGTCTGATGAGTGGACATCGGGCATCGAAATGTCAAAGAAGGAAATGTCACGTGAATCAATGTAATCGAGGTCACCATAGTCTTCTTCATGCCGAGGTCGAGGCGACAGAGGAACGTACAAGGACATCGCCTACACTGCGCTCTGAGGCAGGTAATGCAAACCAACAATGACTAGAGAATAGACACGCTGTCATTTTAAAAGTGCTTCCAGTTACCATTTACGGACCGAATCGCAAATCATATATGACACATGCACTTTTAGATGAAGGATCTTCGCTTACCCTAATTGACGCGGATGTTTCTCAACAAGTAGGAGCAGCAGGGCAACGCGTGCCGCTTCGAATGTTAGGGGTAAGACAATCTAGAAGTGTAGATCTCGAAAGCGAAATAATATCTATTAAGATAATTGGTACAAATGGTCGAGAACACATAATGGACGGCGTGCGAACAGTAAGAAATCTGGGGCTTGGAGAACAACAGCTGTCCTTGGAAGTACGACGGCTAGCTCTTGAGACAGGTAAAATCTCGGAATACGAAATCTATAAGACGGCTCATCCAAAGCTATTAATAGGACAGAATTTCTGGGAATTAATTATTTCGTCCGGAGTATTTACAACTCGTCTAAAACGAGTTGTAATTTCACGCACAGCTATAGGTATGGTTATTCACGGCCAAGTGAGTGGTCGAGAAGAAGGGCGCAATGAAACGTTAGTAGCCCATTCAACAGGTATCGAGGAGCTCGATGAGGGATCTGATCATTATAAAGATGACTGTCTACATGAATTGATAAAATCTAGTTTTTCCTTAGACTCATTAGGAATATCACAAACACCTAAAATTCATAAAAAGAATGAACTTGCATCACGTATACTCCAAAGTACTACAAAAAGGTTATCAATAGGTTGGGAAACCGGGCTTTTATGGGATTCTGATAAACCATCACTTCCCTCTAACAGGACATCCGCTCTACAAAGATTATATAATCTTGAAAAGAGATTTGACAAGGATCCAGCATATGCTGAACGTTACCACCACGAGATGGACACGTTGATACGTCAAGGTTACGCTTCAAAAATAAACGAGACGCTACCAGCATCAAAAAATAGATGGTATCTACCACACTTTGGGGTTATCAGTGACAACAGGCCTGACAAACTTCGAATTGTGTTTGATGCAGCGGCCAAAACCAATGGCGTCAGCTTAAATGACAAGTTGTTAACCGGGCCAGACATGCTTCTCTCACTAATGGGAGTTTTATTAAGATTTCGACAACAGCGAGTAGCCTTTACTGCAGATATCAAAGAAATGTTCCTGCAGGTTAGGATGCGAACAGAGGACCATAGCGCGCAATTATTTTTGTATAGAGGTAATGATCGATCACGCGAACCTGACACTTATTCAATGCAAACACTAATTTTTGGAGCAAGGTCGTCCCCGTGTAGTGCGATATATGTCCTCAACCGTAACGCCAGCGAATTCAAAGAAGAGATGCCTGATGCATCTGAAGCCATCATGAGGAAATCATATATGGATGATTATTTGGATAGCGTGGAGACTGAAGAGCTTGCAAGAGTACGCATAAGTCAGATAATCAAGATAAATAATCAGGGCGGTTTTAAGATGCACAAATGGGCCAGCAACAGGAGTGATGTTCTGCGAAACATTCCTCCAGAAAATAGACTACCAGGGTCAGTAAGCATCGAAACCGATGGAATAGCTAAACATTCCACTAAAACTCTGGGTCTCATCTGGGACCCAGCCTCGGACACATTTGCCTTTGCATTAAGTTTGGATCGTATCCCTGCCGATTTGAGAAGTGGAGACTTAGCCCCAACTAAGCGACAGATGCTTAGCGTGACAATGTCCATTTTTGATCCGCTTGGGTTCTTGTCTCCACTCAGTATTAAAGGTAGGATCCTACTACAAGACGCGTGGAGAGCTGAATTAGGTTGGGACGATCGTCTCGGAGAACCTGAATTGAGCAAATGGAGAAACTGGCTGAAAGAGATACAGAGGATTCGAGAATGTAAGATTCCAAGATGTTACTTGAGTCGATCGACGAAAGTTCGCAGCCAAGAACTACATACATTTAGCGATGCTAGTCAAGTAGCCTACGCTGCTGCCGCTTATTTCAGAGTTGAATACGAAGATGATGTTGTAGAGGTATTGTTAATAGCTGGCAAAAGCCGGGTGGCACCTATCAAACCGACCACGATTCCAAGGTTGGAATTGCAAGCGGCAGTTATGGCTACACGGCTTGCTGCGACCATTCAAAGGGAAGTAGATGTCAAATTTGACAAGCGCTATTTTTACACAGACTCGCAGACCGTACTCTAGTGGATTAGGAGCGATTCGCGCAATTTCAAAGCATTTGTTTCGTTTCGGCTAGGAGAAATCGACGAGTCAACAAAAATCGACGAATGGCGATGGGTATCCACTGCAAACAACCCGGCAGATGATGCAACACGAAATTCTGATACAGATTTTAACACCCAAGCTCGTTGGTTTAGGGGACCCCCATTTTTGTACGAGGCTTTATCTGATAAACCTCATGAATCTAGTTTGATTCATTACATCCAAGATGAAAGAGCGTTAGAAGAAGAGGTATTAACAGACTACGGAGGGAAATCCCCACCCAATGATTGTTTACCTCAAATTTCCCGATTTTCAACCTACCTGCGGTTGATACGAGCTACTGCAAGAGTGCTGCAATTTATAAAAATCATTAAAAGAGTTATACCGAAAAATGCCCCCTTATCAAATGTACTGGTAGAACAAGCAGAAATGCTATGGATTAAGAGCTCTCAAAAGGATTCCTTTAAAACGGAAATAGCGTGCATACAAGCAAGTAACCCGTTGAGTCGAGGGAGTAAGCTTTTGAAATTAACACCAATATTGGATAATAGGGGGATACTGCGAGCTGAGAGTCGCATCGACAATGCAATTAACATTCCGATGTCCGCAAAGCACCCAATATTACTTGATGGGGATCATTCATTTACAAGGCTTCTGATAAAGTGGTATCACACCAAATTTCATCATGGTAATCAAGAGACGATAATTAATGAAATTCGACAGAAATATTGGATTCTCAAACTACGAGTATCCATGAAGTCTGAAATTTCTAAATGTCAATATTGCAAGGTTCGACGAGCACTCCCGAAACCAGCCAGATTGGGCGATTTACCAAAGGCACGACTAGCCCACCACCAGCGACCGTTTTCTTACTGTGGTATAGACTACTTTGGTCCAATGCTGGTTACCGTGGGAAGACGACGAGAAAAAAGATGGGGTGTTCTCTTCACCTGCTTGTCCTCCCGCGCTGTTCACATAGAAGTTGCTGCCTCTCTCAGCACTGACTCCGCTATAATGGCGCTAAGGAGGATGTCTGCACGTAGAGGGCGCCCAAACGAAATTTATTCGGACAATGGGAGGAATCTAAGAGGAGCCGCAACGGAGTTACGCTCGTTAATCGGAGGGCTCGACACATCAACACTTCAGGAAAGAGCAGCTGGACATTAAATAGTGTGGAAGTTTATTCCTCCCGGAGCCCCACACATGGGTGGCAGTTGGGAGAGAATGATTCAAAGTGTCAAAAGAAATTTACAAGCGATCCTAAACTCTAGAGCACCAAAGGAAGAGGTATTACACACTTACCTGGCCGAAGTGGAGTACACGATCAACAGCCGACCCCTAACACACATTCCAGCGGAACCAAATGAGGTGGAGGCCCTCACGCCAAACCACTTTCTTTTGGGATCATCATCTGGTAATCCGGCACCTGGCAGGTTCGAATACGTAGACCTCTGTTCAAGAAAACAATGGCGCCAAGCCCAGTGTCTGGCAGATGCATTTTGGAATCGTTGGGTAAAGGAATACCTCCCAACCCTAATTCCTAGGAAGAAATGGAGCGAAGATACGGAGACACTGAAAATAGGTGATGTAGTGTTGATAGTAGATTCGCAGCTGCCAAGGAACACTTGGTTGAGAGGCGTAATAGAACAGATTTTTCCGGGAAAAGATAAACGGGTAAGAGTAGCGGGCATTCGCACTATCCGTGGATTTTATAGTCGACCGTGTACCAAATTGGTGCGATTGACGACGACAATTAGTTAGTGCAAGATTGGAGTCTTGCACTGGAGAAGAGGATGTCGTCAATTCAATTAATATATGTTTAATTTCATTTCAGTTAAATTCAAATTCAAATATAATTTGAAATAACAATTTCAAAGTGAATTGTTTTTTTTTGGTCCGGTAATGCGGTCGGGCGGTTTTCTCTAGAAAACCCGTCAGAGTACCGTTCGTGACCATAGTATAAGCGGTAATGCGGTCGGGCAGTTTTTGTCAAAAAACTTGTCAGAGTACCGTTCGCAACGATTAGTAATGACACGGTAAGGCGATCGGGCAACTTGATTGGTCCAGATTGCCAGAAAGTCGTACGCGCCATATTCCGGAAGGGAACAAGAAATTGGCGCCAAAAAGCAGGGGTATAAATCGAGAGTGCGGGATGACGACCGGTTCAGTTAGTCTTCAACGCTCACCTTTGTAATATTGTCTTTAGTTAATGTATTTCTTCTTTGTTTCAAGTGTTAATAACGTGTACAGTGTTGAATTAATTAAATAAAGATTGTTGTTTCTTTTTTTCTGACTTAAACTTGATTTCCATCCCCCTCCATTGGTCACAGGTCGATTTATCCCGAAATACCACAGGAAATTCCGAAACATCCAGGAAATCCATAATTTGGTGGATTTATTCCGGAATATCACAGAATATCCCGAAATATCCAGGGAATCCCGAAAGTGGTGGAGTTATCCGGAATACGTCAGAATATCCTGAAACATCCAGAAAACCCCTCAATTAGTGAATTTATCCCAAAATGTCACATAAAATCCCGAAACATCCAGGAAATTCCGAAATTGGTGGATTTATTCCGGAATACCTCAGAAAATCCCGAAACATCCAGGAAATCCCGAAATTGGTGGATTTATCCCGGAATACCACAGGAAATTCCGAAACATACAGGAAATCCAGAGTTTGGTTGATTTATCTCGAAATACCACAGAAAATTCCGAAACATCTAGGAAATACCGAAATTGGTGGTGTTATCCCGGAATACCACAGAAAATCCCGAAACATCCAGGAAAACCCTAACTTAGTGAAGATATCCCGGCATATCTAAAAAATTACCGAATTATTTAGAAAATCCCGAAATTAGTGGAGTTATCCCGGAATACCTCAAACATTCCCAAAATATCCAGGAAATCCCGTATTTAGTGGAGTTATTTCGAAATACCACAGAAAAACCCGAGATTTGCAGGAAACCCCGAAATTGGTGGAGTTATCCCGGAATACTTAAGAAAATCCCGAAACATCCAGGAAAACCCTAAATTAGTGAAGATTTCCCGACATATCTAAGAAATTACCGAATTATTTAGAAAATCCCGAAATTAGTGGAGTTATCCCGGAATACCTCAAAAATTCCCGAAATATCCAGGAAATCCCGTATTTACTGGAGTTATCCCGAAATAATTCAGAAATTCCCGAAATATCAGTGTTAACCCTTTCACTCCACACATACTCTTCATTCTTACAACAGGAGACGGGACACCGGACACCACCGCCGGACACCGGAGAACGGATGAATTTTAATATAATATAGATTTTGGTTATAACAAATTATTTTATATTGTATTTCTTATAAGAAATATTAAATTAAATTCCTATTAAATTAATGAAATAAGTTTACAACATGTAATACATTAAATGTATATTCGATCCTTGATTTAAAAATAATTAATGTCACTCAGAATGTCACTCTCCTTTGCATAAAACAATAATATTTTACTTATTATTATTATTTTATTTCTATTGCAAAATATAACCATAATCTACGAGATCCTATATATATGCTAATTAAATAATTCGTATTTTATTGGATTTAAAATGTATAATGGTAACAAAAAATTTAATAGCAAAAAAATACTCACTCGCTTACGCTCGCTATTTTTTTATTTTTTTATTTTTTGCTATTATTTGATTAGTGGTGTATTAAATAATATGAACCGTATTTCTATCTATTAAAACGTAGTTCAGTATATAGATGAAAAACAAATAGTAATATTGTTAGAGTACCAATTTAATATAATAAAATATATATTGTAGGATTCTGTACGAAGTATTACATTAAATAAATAAATATACAGTAAATGTATGAGGCTCAATATGTAGACTCCCAGAAATATTAAGTCCCAAAAATTTTAACGGCAAAATCTAAGACTAAAATTTTTAAAAATTTTAACGGCAAAATCTAAGACTAAAATTTTTAAAAATTTTAACGGCAAAATCTAAGACTAAAATTTTTAAAAATTTTAACGGCAAAATCTAAGACTAAAATTTTTAAAAATTTTAACGGCAAAATCTAAGACTAAAATTTTTAAAAATTTTAACGGCAAAATCTAAGACTCAAATTTTTAAAAATTTTAACGGCAAAATCTAAGACTCAAATTTTTAAAAATTTTAACGGCAAAATCTAAGACTCAAATTTTTAAAAATTTTAACGGCAAAATCTAAGACTCAAATTTTAAAATTTTTTTAAAATTTTAACGGCAAAATCTAAGACTAAAATTTTTAAACCCCAAAATGTTGAGTCCCAAAATTTTTAACGGCAAAATCTAAGACTAAAATTTTTAAGGCCCAAAATTTTGAGTCCCAAAAATATTAAGTCCCAAAAATTATAAGGCTAATATATATAATACTAACGGTCCCAAAACGTCGTAAAAGTAATCCTTGGGGATCAAGGGAACACTTGCCCGGACGGACGGACGGACGGACGGACGCCCGGACGTAGATTTGTACTTTAATATAATGTTAGATAATTAAATATTAAATAAATTAATTAATTAATTATAACAATAACGATAATATACAATAATTAAAATAACATTTTCAAACACAAATAATTTAGAAAAGATTGTTATTTAATTATTTGGACATTAATAATAGTATAAAAATATGATCCATTTAATTATTTAAGTTTTTGTTAAACAATAATAATAATTATTGTTTTAAACATCATTTAAACATTGTAAATTTTAAATATTGTAAGTTTAAGCGTTGAAGAATCAAAGCGACACAAAATATAATTTAGTCTAAGAGTGGGGCAATACCTCACATACATAGAATGAAATGTAAATGTGTAAATGTCCGAAAAGTAAGGGAAGCGATTTTACATTACAGTAATAAGGAAAATCAGCAAAGAGGGAGATTTTCCAAAACCAGTCGTCTCCTTTTACTCAGCAGCATTCGCCTCAGCGCGACCGAGCGATGGAGAGCCATCTCCGCACTCCATATAAATAAGCAAAAGTCCGACGGGGACTTATATAATATGCATAATACAATGAATTTTATAATCTTTGAAAAGACTTGTTTAATAATAAACTTACACGTTATAAATATAATAAATTGTATTTATTATAAATATTCAAATCAAATGTTAATTAAGCTAATTACAGGAAAAAATGATAAAAAGATTTTATATCATAAAATCTACTTTTTCGAATAGCTTAATTAGAACTTGATTTGAATAAAAAATTATACATAAATTAGACATAAAATGGTAGACTGCTTTTATCTTTGTCAGACATATACTCGAATTCCAAAACACCTTGTTAGAGATAACGTTAATTTTTTAGCTTTATTCCGTCAAGATGATTTAAATTTGAAACACATTTACAACGATCATGTGAATTCAGACATGAGTTATGCTTAATTTAAAGAGTTATGTTCAAAATGTTGGAAAGATGATAAGTATGGATTTTTAGTCATAGACAAGGATCGATCGATCAACGATGGTAGATATCGAAAGGGATTTGACTGCTTTGCTATAAATATAGCTAGTACTTAAAGTATTTCTTATAGTCAATTATTGAACGTTAAAGTGTCAACATGAATGATTTCCCATATGTCTACCCATGATACTAGTCAATTATATATTCCTTTTTGCACCCTAATCATATCCTGACGACCAAAAAAGAATATATTTTTCTATGTGACTAACAACATAGGCACGTCACAATATACAATTTAGGTTCAGGAAATTAATTCAAGTATAACCCCGTCGGAATTTTTAAAAAGTATTAATTAGGTGAGGCGTAATTAATTTTTGAAATGGGCCAATCAGAGGCCGGATTAGAAAAGAAAAATGTACGACCTTGCCGCGCGAGAATAATGCAACAGGTGAACGAGCGAAGCGGCCGAGGCGCCTGAACATAGTTAATGCGTATAGCAGAAGCGAAGATCGCGAAAGCGAATGAATTGCAAAATATATTTTACGAGATTGATTGTATGAATAAAATGTACAATCAAGGAAATGATTTTTATTCAAGTTTGAGTTAGACCGCAGACTAATAAATTCATTACTACTATTATTAATTAATTTACTAAATCTATGAAGTGCGTGCGTTATAAATATGAGAATATTACAGTTTTTAATCTCATCGTATTTACATTAATTTATTGAAACCTTCATGACGAATTTTAAGACAATAAAATTTTGAATCGAATTAAGTTTTGGGTACAATATAGCCAATAAATACGTTTACCATAGGATATATCACTACATATTGGAAATATATTAGTTAATTTTGCAACTATATTGGCAATAATATTGCTAGTGAAATAATTCCTAGACCGTGTAAAATGAAATTTAGCTCAAGCCTCAATTCTCCGTTTAAAAAACATAATGCTACCGCGAGCGCTCTCCGATGTTCGCGCACATCAAATTTTGTATTCGCGGAGTAAGCCCGCCGCGGGCGCTCTACCACGTTCGCGCTCATCAAATTTTGTACTCGCAAAGTAAGCAAACGTGCTCGAAAAAATTTTTTCATTAAAATTACAATTTACTTTGTTTTAGACTTAATAAATATTTTGGAAAACTCGTTCCAAATCTTTAGGATAATAATTGCAATAGTCTGGCTGTTGAATTGAATTGAGTGTTCAATATACAAAATGCCAATGAATAACTACTATAAATTCGCAATCTATTGGTAATATATCAGCAATAATATTGCTAGTAAGTTAATTCCGAGTCCGTGTAAAGTAAAATCTATCTGTACCCTCGATGAAGTTTTGTAATAATCTGGGAATCATCTAGCTATAGTATATCTATAATATGTTTACGTTTACCAAATATTTTTAAACTGATTTTTTATAATATATTAGTATATGCTGAATAAATTGATATGATTAAAATTAATTGGATCATATGTTTACTAAAAATCGGTATTATGAGATATGGTAGATTTTGTTAATTAAATGTAATATAAACAACCTATATTGCAGTGGTCTGTAACAGTCGAGTAGATCAGTAGGAATCAGTATATAATATGCTATATCACGTCAAATGGTCGGATCAAAATTTAGGTACTGATATAATAATTTGTTCAAAAGTTATTTTAACCTCAAAAAGTGAATTTTTTCAAATGGAATTTACTATGAAAATTGTTTTGAGATGCTATAAGGATAGAGTCAGGTCAAAAAAATATATTTTGTTTTTCATTTTTATGGTGAAAAACTTTTGTGGAACATTTGTATTAAATAGTATATTTATGACACTGTTGTGGGAGATGATTTTCTACCTTTCTCGAGGTAGTTCGCACGAGCGAAGCGAGTGAAAACATCGAGAAAGGTAAAAAAAACATCTTCCACCATAGTTTCATACAATATTTTATAACATTAAAACCTCAAAATCTGAAATGGAAATGGCACGTTAACTCAACGTCGCCTAAGAAGCTACTGGTCGCCAAACTAAATGTAGCTAGCATGATTTAGGAGGAAACTGAACCGTATAAACAAGATTCGATAGAATGCATTACACAGATCTTGGAAACCATGCGGATGAGTTAGGTAGACAGCCGGAGTAATGGTACGCCGTATAAGAAGAGTAATGACTAGTATCCTTTGCAATTTAAATAACACAGAAAGAAGACACATCAGAGTCTTCATTAACAGCTATCGGGTGTTTTTACATCAAAGCTTGGGGAAAACGCGGACACAAAGAAGAAAAGCGAGGAGATGCACGATAATTTTCTCTAGAATGTACAATAACACACTTGAGGTTTCTTAGATTAAACTGTCGAGAATGTCCTGACTGCACAATAAATGCTATATATTATTAACCTAATGAATATATAAATAAATAAATTAATGCATCACATACAACACTAATTTAGCATAAAGCAGTCAATGATAAAATAGTCTTAAAACAAATACGGAAGATTAAAGAGGGTGGAGTTTTGCTGCGACTCGCGAAGCCAGTGAACGGCAGGAATTCCAAAAGTCCTTACAGGGCACCCTCGCAAAGGACGCTCAAGTCAAAGACCTGACGTCAAATACAACGCTCGAGTTCCTTGACTTGGACTGTATTAAGATGGATAAAGAAATGACTGCCGTCATAAACCGCGAACTTGGTAACACCGTGGAACGAAAAGTAGACATTTTCTTCACAACGCTGAATGTACAAAAACACACCTAAGTGTTTCTATGCCCGAAAACAAGTCATAAAGGTCACGCGCATATTGCTGGTTCAGGCAAGGCTTGCTCAAGCTGGTGACTGCAAGGCTTGAACAGATAGACCACGACAAACTCGAGAGGCATCTGCACAATGGGGAGCCGTCTTCACAGGTGGTGCCTCGAGAGCTGTCTCACCGCGACACGGCTGAAGCGCTCACAGGGGAAATACCCCAGTTTCTTCAGCGGGTATGGTAAGCCTCTATGCTACGAAGACAGTACGTAACATACAAAAGACTTACTGGTGAACAGCGAAAATAGCGGAGACCAGCCGGATCTGCCTAGCGCTGCGTAGAAAAGCTCAACGAGCAACGATCAGAGAAAGCGCAGTGACTCTATCCGAAGAGGACAAGTTTGCTAGAATGCGTTTGCGGTTTACTCTAAATAGCAGCAAGCAACGGTGTTAATAGAAATTGACGGACAAGATGGACTCGGTTCCTTCGGGCACGTATTACAAAATTGTAACTTGTGAAAAGAAACACGACAGTATATTCGTAGAGTCTAAAAACTCAGGATCCCTAGTAATTTTTGGTGGTCGATAAATAACAGCTATGAATGCATATGGTGCATCATTGTCCTGAATTTCACAGAAAATATACTCTGGTATTGTAGGCTTACCCGGGCATATTCGATGTAAATTTACAATTGCAACTATTAATTGAGTGATCTTGCGCAACATCTAAAACAAGAGATTCTGCCGTCGTAATAACGCGTGACAATCGAGGCGTTCCTCGCCGCCCTACAAGCAATAAGGAGTAGGGCAAAGGCGGTTATCGAGGCAGTTCGCTGTCCTCGAAAGCTCTCTCGCGTCTCGACCATCGTCAGGCCAACACGAAGAAATACTTCCGACGTCGGAGATGTGCCGACTCCATTGTTCAGGGGAAGACCTTGGCCGAGGCGTAAACCTGTACGCGATAACATAAATTGTACGTGGGCCCCTGTTTCAATTGGTGTTTGGACCTACTAAACTTCCGTCTATCAGTCCGGGTGGTCGAGCAAGAGCGAAAAGAAAATGCAATAGGCGCCAGCGCGTAAAGTTAAGTATTATTGTACAAAACTAATATTAGTGCGATAGAGTATTATTAAATTTATAAATAACATATAATATTATATAAACTTATAGAAGAAAAAATAATTCATGTTGAAATTTTGATTTTATCACTTGGTATTTTTTAATACCAGTTGAATAGAATTTATCGATCTTCCCAAGTCAGAAGTGAAGGTAACAAAGAAATTTCAATACATTTTTCTTTTTTCGTAACGTTTCGGTAGACAATGGTACCCTCTTCAGACTGTATAAAATTTATTAATTTCGATTAGTACATCTCAGAAAATAATGTAAACCGGGAACGTAAATTAAAAAAATAAAAAATATACCTTCTAATATCAATATCGTACAATGTTTACAATATTATTTCGCCGCAAGTCGATTTAAATTTTTGCTTCTTTTTCTTCATTCTAAACACGAAGAAACGTCAAACAGATGTATACACGTCGAAAATTTCTGCTGTATACGAAACAATACAAGATTCGCGCTTTCTTATATAGGGATAAGTAGCAAGTTTGTGTTTATATTTTTTTTATTGATGACGCATGATCAAGGTTGTGTACAGTACGTTTGATTTCAGATAAATTTAAAGGCTTTTCATTCTATATATAATTTGCGAATACTGTTTATTTAATTTAATTGATGTTTGTTTATTGAATGTTTTTGTAAATTTATGTGTACCATTTCAGATGCAATTCTTTTTCCATAATTCGGTTCTTTATCTAAAATCTTAAAATTTTGCCAATCAAAATCGTGTTGATTATTTTGTACGTGTTGAAAGATCATAGAATTTTTGTTAGTTTTATGTTCATTTATTCGGGTAATTATTTGTCTTTTTGTTTGTCCTACATATGAAGTATCACAATTGTTGCAATTTAATTTATATACAATGTTATTTTGAGTTTTTCTATCAGTTTTATCTTTTCCTTTAATTATGATATTACTTACTTTGTTTTCAATAATTGGAATTGTTTTTATTCCGTGTTTTTTAAATTCTGATGATACTTTTTCATAAAAACCATTTAAGTAAGGTAGTGTTATTGTTGTTTTGTAGTTATTGTTTTCATTTCTATAGTGGTTAGTTATCTGTTGATTTAAGACTGCAAGTCGTTTTTTAACGTATCTATTTATAAATTTTTTTGGATAGCTATTTTTTATTAAATACTCTTTTATTTCATTGATGTTTTATTTGTGGTGATTTTTATCTAAAAGTTTAGTTGCTCTATCTACTAAATTGTAAACCATCGCAATCTTTTGTGAAATTTGATGAGATGAGTCGAAATTTAAAAACCGTGCCGAGAAAGTGGGTTTTGTATACCAGTCTGTTATAATTTTATTGTCGTTTTTTATTAGTAATGTATCTAAAAAGCTGATTTCACTGTTCTGTTCAATTTCATAGGTGAATTTTAGTTTTGGGTCGTAGGAGTTGAAAATGTGTATCATTTCATTAATTTTATTTGTAGGAATGCATACTATTATGTCATCTACATATCTATAATAAAAAATGGGTTTAAAACTTAATTTGTTTAAACATTCATTCTCGAGATCTTCCATAACTATATCAGCGAATAAACCTGATGTTGCTGCGCCCATAGGTGTGCCATCTGTTTGTTTAAAGTATTTATTGTTAAATTAAAAATATGTATTGTTAATTAGGTAGTCAGATGCATTTATTATTTCTCTTATTGGTATTTCTGTCTTTTGTATAATTTGACCTTCTTTCTATGCTTTTTCTTATTAATGAACAACTTATGTTTGTAATCAAAGATTGAGCGTCTAGGCTAACAAGAGAATATTCGCTTGGTATATTTATGTCTTTGATTTTATGTATAAATTCAATGCTATTTTTATTTATATTATACAAAGGTACATTTTCTTTATGTATTTTTGGCAAACCGTAACATTTTGGCAGTGAAGTGTTAGTTTGTGTTAAACGAGTAGAATTGTATTTTTATCTAAGAATCCGTTATCATTCCATTTTTTGAGAAAATTATAAGAGCATTTTTGTAGAGATTTTAATGGATTTTTTGTATAGTTTGGTATTAATTGTTATCTGATAGTATTAATTCCATTTTGTCAATATATTCTTTCTTATTCATAACAAACAGCCTCGCTGATTATTTTACCGTGGTATTCGTCGGTGCATTTAAAGTGCAGCCCTATTTTGTATTCGCAGTGTGAGCTGCACCATCGGAAATCGATCTGCAGCCACCCAACCTCGGTGCACAGGCGAACGGACCACTCGTCCGATACCGCAACGGGAGCAAGCGACCGAGCGAGAAAGAGAGAGAGAGAGAGAGAGAGCGACCGTCCAGTTGATGGTTATTCGATTCCAGCAAAGAACAGAAGTAACTGGTACCACTTCACGCGATCGCGTTATATTTGATTAACAATAAATAGTTTATTTATTGCGTTATACCAGTCCCGTTGACTGGGTATATTATTTTAGTTGGCGATATTTCTCTTTCTCTACAAGTCGGCCGTTTACCGTCTTGTAATTTAAGGCGCAGACCTTGGCGACATATAGATATTTTGTCTATTATTTATTTTTATATTTATTTCAATAAATTCACTCTATTAACACAAAATTAAATTCGGTGTTTGAGTAATTGAATTTTAATCCACGTACGATTCCTTTCGTGATCCTAAGAGCTTGTATATTTATAATTGACAAGTGCTCGACGCGATAACCCTATTTCGCGGTCAATTTCAGATTTAATTTTTACCCGGTTGTTATCTGAAACCGGACCTCGGTTTCAGACTAACACCTAACAGATTTGATAAAGCGAACAGGTTACCGCTGCCGCAACGCGGGAAAAATACGTTTATTTGAATACGGTAAGTTCAATTGTACCGCTGAGCAGCCGCGATAATAAGATAAACATCCGTGCGGCAGTCAAACTGTTACATGGTGTCCAACGTAAATTAATAGATTGGGTTTATATGACGCCCTCCGTTAGTTTCTAGATTGCGCCTACATGGCGCACAAAGTAAATTTTTAGATTGCGTTTTGTGTGTGATACGGGCTGCGCCTACAAAGGTGCCCAAATAATATAGGATTACATTATAAACGAAAGTGCATCTAATTTAATTTAATTGATTTTCTTGTTGTTATCAATTTATTTTAAACTTAATTTTTTAAGTATGTGTGGATTTTACGTGTAATTTTTATAATATACTAGTTACGTTAATTAGTGTATTTGTTATTACCGACAGTTAGATCAATCGGACTGCGGTTAATTCTCACCTTATAATTATTGTATTTAGACAATAATATATTATTTCCGTATTTACAGAAAACTTTTGAATTTTTAAAAGTAAATCCCTGTAATTTAGCTATCACATCTTCTTAAAATAAAAAATATTAACGCAAAAACAAAAATTAAGTGACTTAAAATCAAATTATAATAACCCGTCTCAGAACTGGACATTCAAGATTAACACATGGTTATCTAATAGAAAAATCTAATCCCCCTCTATGTGAAACATGCGATGTACAGATAACAGTTAAACACCTAATGGAAGACTGCACCAAATTTGAAGAATTCAGAAAATCAGTGAACACTAATATGAAAGAACTTTTGACAAATACAGACTATACAAAAAAACTTTTGAGATACCTCAAAGAGAAATCATTATATCAACTTATTTAAACTAGAATCTTATATAAATATATTGACGTGCGTATAAGTGATAAAAATCTATGTAATGTATATATAAAATTATAAAACTATATTTTTATTGTATAACTACACATGTAAATCTATTATCGTATGTCGCTAATAACCCTAGTAGTTGATGCGACATTAAAAAAAAAAAAAAAAAAAAAAAAAAAAAAAAAAAAAAAAAAAAAAAATTACGTGACTTAAAATTGTTCAAGGCACTAACAAAAGTGTATTATAGACTTTAAACTTAATTGTTTAATGTAATTACATTAACATTAAAACAATTAGAATAAGTATAATGTCAAAAATTGATTCTATCGAGTTTTCCATAATCGGTGTTTTTTTGGGTGGGTCATAATTTTTCAACTTCTATTGCATAAAGAGGTCTAAAATTTGGCACACAACTTACAATGTAAAAAATAAGTAAGAACAAAATTAAATAAAAATTATTAAATGCTTATTTTTCAAAAACTGTTGGTAAAAGTTTTTGCAAATGTAAAACCTTGCAAAAACACTCAAAATTCAATTAATTACTTATTGTTAAGTGTTTATAATGTATATTACGTTAAACTTAATTGTTTAATGTAATTAAATTAACATTAGAACAATTAGAATAAGTATATTGTTAAAATTGAAAATGTCGATTTTACAAGTGTCGGTGACTTTTCAACTTCTTGTATACTTAGATCTAACATTTGTACACAACTTTAAATGTATAAAATAAGTAAGAAAAAAACTTAATTAAAATTTTTTGATTGCTTTTATTCAAAAACAGTTGGTAAAAATGTTGAAAAAATGAAAAATATTGTAAAAACCACGAATTTGATTAAAACACTATTATAGTTTAATAATAAATGTATTTACAATTTATATATTTATTTGAGTTAACCGACGCGGTGGCGGAGTGGCGGAGACGCACCTCGGTCGATCACGAAAGTTAAGCAGCACTGAGTGCGGTTCGTACTTGGATGGGTGACACCATTCTTGTGCGGCTTTCGGGATCGGTTAGGTGTTTTTCCACACTTCACAACGTGAGCGGGAGGTGTGAAACATTCGGTTTCGGTGTCAAGGCCTACGCAATGTGACTTTGACACCCAAAAAGAATGTTTCGAATACACCGGCCATCTCGGGTGAGGTTTTCCCTGCTTCACAGGTTTCCCTCAACCACGGGCATAACCCCGGGCGAATGCGAGATGGTGGGGTTTTTAAGGGAGGGATAAAAGCACCCACACATAGGTGGTAGTTGGACACCGATAAAGTCCCCAGGGGGATAAACGGTAGGAAGTGCCAGGAAAAAGAGTGCACAAAATCAAGAATAAAAATAAAAAATAAAAAAAAAATAATAATTTATTAGAGTTTCACTCTCAGTAATTTTATTATTCATTATTAAATATTTCACAAAGAATTTGTGCCTCTAGACAGTACTTTATACTAGTGGCAACATAAATGTAGCATATTGCTGAGCGAGTTACAACAAAATGATCGGTATATTCTAATTTTATGCAATCTCATTAATTAATTTATAAACAAATATGATATAATATAAAAAATTTATGCGTGTGTGTGTGTGTGTGAGTAATAAAAAATCAATAATTTCAAGACTTCGATCACGAATCAAACAAGATTTAAAAAATGTATTTTATAAAATAAAAATATAAAGATATTTACATTTTTGAACCCTAACGGTAAAATTTATTAATATTATAAGCTAATAAAAAATTTTTCCTAAATTTACTTTGAATTTAATCGTTTATGATTAAAAAATACACAAACATAAATTTTCAAACTATAAACAGCAAAAAAGATAAGACCACATAGATACAATTTATTTCGTCACAATATTTGGGTTAACGGTGGATTAGTGAACGGTTCTTTATGAACAGTAACTGCGATTTTATATGATGAAATGATTTCCCCGCCTGACCTACCACGCTATATTATAGTTGCATTTGATTCTTTCAAGGGACCATTTATTTATAATAAAGAATTTCCTATTACACCTATTATTAGAACATGGGATTATAAAGGCACAATGTGTACTAGAAAACAATTCCCATTATCGCTGGCATATGCAGTAACAATCCATAAATCACAAAGATTAACATTACCAATGGCTGTTATAGACATCGGAGTAAAAGAATTTTCATCAGGACTAAGTTACGTTGCATTATCTAGAGTAAAAAAATTGATTATTTAATGTTTTCAAATTTTTATGATAAAAGCAGATTTGACAAAATTATGAATTCACAAACTACATTTTAAAAATTAAATTTCTAGAAAGATTAAGGAAAAAAATGTAACATCCAATTATACATGTATAATAGTTAACGAATAAAAACCTTGATTATATTTTATTTTTATTTTCATTATTCTTTTATTTATTTACATTTTTGTACGTGTTACCGTATATAAATAATAATATGTACGTAGAATATGTATGTGTGCATGTGTGTGTGCGTGTCTATATGTGTGCGTCTGTGTGTGTATGCGCGTGTGTGTGTGTGCGTGTGTCTGTGTGTCTCTGTGTGCGTGTGTCTGTGCGTGTGTGTGTGTGTGTGCGCGTGCGTGTGCATTTGTGTGTGTGCGTATGTCTGTGTGCGTGTGTGTGTGTGTGTCAGTGTGCGTATGCTTGTTCGTGTGCATGTGTGCGTTAGTGTGTGTGTGTGTGCGTGTTCGTGTGTCTCTGCGTATGTGTGCGTGCGTGTGTGTGTGCCCGTGCGTGTGCATTTGTGTGTGTGCGTATGTGTGTCTGTGTGCGTGTGTGTGTCTGTGTGTGTGCGTGCGTGTGTGTATGTGTGTGTGTGTGTGTGTTCGTGTTTTTTTTTTTTTTTCCGAAGTGGTAGAGAAATGCTTAATGCACCATGACCGCAGCCATGCGAGACTCCCCGTGTATGGGACTCTCCTACCGAAGGATGTCGCTAGGCATACCCACTAAAACTCCACCTCTTTTCTTACCTTTATTCCCCCGCGGAAACCGCCGCAAGGCATTACTTCGCGGGGGGAGGCAATGGCTAGGTCAGCCCACTAATGCTGCTATCGCAACTCTTCTCTCCTCTTCTCTTCTGATGAGACCCAGCTGTCCACTACGGACGTACAGAGGGTCACTACCGCGTTCCATCCCTCCTGGGAGCCAAGCAGGCACGCCCCGATGCCCTCAGGGGTGAGGGGACCGCTCCAAGTGATTTGAAACTGGTCCCGTTCCTCCCTGAAACGAGGACACCGTAGGAGGACGTGTTCCACGTCTTCGTCCACCCCTGGACAAGCCGGGCACTCTGCGCTGCCGTAGACCCCTATACGAAATAGGTAGCTACGGAAGCATCCGTGCCCGGTCAACACCTGGGTAAGCTGGAAACTGACGAAGCCGTGTTTCCTGCTCGCCCACTCCCGGACCCGCGGGATGATGCGGTAGGTCCAGCGGCCGTCCCTGCCTGAGTCCCATCTCCGCTTCCACTCCTCTACGGTCCGCCATGACCATCGGTTATGGCAGCGATTCTCTTCTACGCGTCGCCCACCCTCACGGTGTCTTTCAGCTCTCTCGGCTGCCAGGAGGTCGAAGGGGGCGGTCCCCGCGATCACCGAGAGCGCAATGTCAGATACAGTTCGGTACGCCCGGGCCACCCTTAGCGCAGCTATCCTGTGGGCTCTCTGACACGGAGCACCAAAGCTCTTGTGCCTGTTTAGGGCATCAGCCCAGATAGCAGCTTCATATAAAATTGCGGAGCTCACCACCGAGGCAAGGAGGGACCTTCGCGGTTACTGGGGTCCCCCGATGTTGGGCATGATGCTCGCCAGCGCACGGACCACCTTAGCCGCCTTTAAGCCTGCGTTCGCGAGATGGTGTTTGAATGACAGCGCGTCTAGTGTGACCCGTAAATACTTCAACGTTTTCACCGACCGTATCCGTTCTACACCTACCGTGAAGGTGGCGGTCCTCTCCTTTTTTGTGCGAGAGATGAGCACCGTCTCCGTTTTTTCCGCCGCCAGACTAAGTCCGTGGTCTCTCAACCAAGTAGCGACCACTTCTATAGAGACGTCTCCGAGATATTCGATCTCTTCGACACTCTTTGCGACCACCACAAGCGCCACGTCGTCCGCGAAAGCCACCATCGAGACACCCTCCGGAAGTTGCTGCCTAAGCAGGCCGTCATAGACAACGTTCCAGTGTAGGGGCCCAATGACCGAACCCTGCGGTACGCTTCCCGTGATGTTGTGGGAGTGCACACCGTCGTCGGTGTCGTAGAGCAGAGTACGGTCAGTCAGGTAACTCGAGGTGACCTTCTTGAGATAGAGTGGCACTTGGAAGTGCTGCAGGGACAGCATGATGTCGTCCCATCTGGCAGAGGTGAAGGCATTCCGGATGTCCAAGGTTATGCAAGGTACAGCGTCCATGGTCGATCGACCCTTCCGGAAGCCGAACTGGTTGTCGGAGAGGTCTCCGGCCCGACCGATGGCCGCTGCGAGCCTGGCGCAGATCACCCGCTCCAGGAGCTTCCCGACTATATCCAGTAGACAGAGCGGGCGGTAAGATGATGACTCCTCCGGGGGTTTGTTTGCCTTCGGTAGGAGTACCAGCCTCTGCATCTTCCACTGGGCCGGGAAGCAACCTTCTCTTATGCATGCGTTGAATGCGTTCAGGAACAAGCCCGGAGCACTCATCGCCGCTGTCTTGACGGCCAGGCCAGATATTCCGTCAGGCCCTGGGGCTTTACGTACGGAGGAAATACCTTTAGCGGCCATCCTCAGTTCGGCTTCACTAATGTCTGGCGACTCGGCTGCACCAATGGTGGCCATCAGGCCCGTCTCTGCTGCCCTTTTCCGATGTTCTGGAAACAGGTGGCGAACGACTCCGTCCAGAAAAACTGGGTCGGTGGGTGCAACAGCGTCCCCGGGGTTGATCTTATTCATAACTGTTTTATACGGTTTGCCCCAGGGGTCGTGGTCCACCTCCTCACAGTGCTCCCGCCAACACCTTCACTTGGCAGCCTTGATGGCCACCTTGAGATCCCTCCGCTTTTGTTCGTATTCTGCGGAACGATCTTGGAACCGCGGTGTTCCCCTCGCTCTTTGGTGCAGCCTTCTGGCACGCAGGCACTCACGTCTCTTTTCTGTGATGTCCTTACTCCACCAGATTATCGGTGGGCGGCCGCGAGGGTTAAACTTCACGGCCATAGAGGCATCGCAAGCCGCTGTTAGGGCATTCGTGAGGCCTCGTGCTTTTTCTTCGGCGGTTCCCTCCACTTTTGCCCCCTCAAGGGAGCAGAGGAACGTCTCACGATCAAACGTGGCTGGTGCTCATCTCTCTCTTGCTACTCTTCCTGCTCTCTTTGTCCTCCCGCTGGTCAGCTGGAGCTGGTACACGAGTGCTTGGTGGTCACTACCCGTGTAACGATCGCTAACTTTCCAGCCGAGTCCCTCTCCCCTCATCAATTTAGGATCGACGAAGGTGAGGTCGACTATGGACGACTTGCCGGCTTTGGTGAAAGTCGGGGTTGTCCCTGTGTTAGCGATCTTCAGCCCCAGTAGAGCGAACGCCTCGAGAAGTGCGCGACCACGCGCGTTGGTCTTGGCGCTGCCCCAGTCCGTCGCCCAAGCATTAAAGTCCCCACCGATTGCGACCGGCAGCCGTGAGGACCGAGCACTGGTGACGACTGCATCCAGAGATCTCGCAAAGTCCTCGGTGGGATCGCTGGGCGGGAAGTAGCAGCTGTACATGTGTACCCCCGCTACCTCCACCCAGGTGAAGCTGGGAAGGGGGGCGTCCATCTTTCTGGAGATGTGTATATTTCCACATACCCAGATGGCCGCCTTGCCCGTGGCATCCCTTACCCAGTTCGACTTCTCGAGATCCCGGAACTCCTCGCTGATGATCGCTTCGTCCGCTCGCTCCTCTCTGACCAGCTGGGACAGCAGGTCCTGGGCCACAGCGCAGTGGTTGAGGTTTATTTGGAGCACCCTAATCATTTTTGATGTGTGCTCCTTCCTCATGCGAGTTCTTGGCTTTATCCTCGCAGTCCACTGCTTTGTGGCCCTCTTGGCCGCACCGATAGCATTGCTCTCGTAGTCGAACTCTGCAATTGACCCATCCGATTCGGAGCTTCCCGTCTTGCAGCAGTTTTTTGGCTGCTACTGCCGAAAGCTGGATGGTCGCAGCAAGGGTGCCACTGTAGGACCCCCTGGTTTTAATATTATCCGGGGATACCACATTTGGCCTAATCTTTGCCGCAATCGCTGCGGCCACCTCCGTTGTTGTCGTGGACTCGTCCATGTCCCTGATGGTGATGGACACTTTGTGAGTCAGCAGCTGGATCTCTGCTGACCCACTCAGGGTGGACGAGACCACTGTCCTCAGCTCCGCCGTTTCCGTTCCGGGTCGCCCCAGTTCGAGGAGGAGCTCTCCAGCCCTGGTGCGCCTGATACGTGTGACCCGTTCTCCTAGTGCCTTTAGTTCCGGTGCAGCCTTGACCTTCCGGAGAATGTCGGCGTCGGAAGAGCCCCCGCTAGGTGTCTTGATCTTGATGGCATCTGGGCGTGGGAGTCTTACTCCAGCCTTAAGCTCTGCCGTGCCTTTGGCCGGTTTGCTGACACTTTTCTGCTGTTCTTCATGCTGCTTCGGCTGGCTGTTCTTCATCTTCTTCTTCTTCTTGCCCTTCTTCACTACTGTGGCCCAGTCAGGGACCTTTGACTGGTTCCCACCCGTCTTAGGAAAAGATGGCGAAGCATCTGCTGGCTCATTTTTGTTAGTGGGTTGCTTCGACCCCTTCTTCCTTTTCTCCGGGGGTTGCTGAGGTGGTAAGGGCTTTTCCCTTTCCGTCGGCCGCCTTTGACGCTCTTCAGCGCGGAAGATGGGCGACGTTTGGCACGTTCCATCCCTACGCGCATCCGCCATTTTATATTCGGCGCTGTCGAACACACAGCACTGTTCACACGCGCGTATTCATTGAGAGCTCTTCTGGTTGCTCTCGCCATACTCTTCAGCTCTTTGTGGATGTTGTTCTTGTTAAGAACAAACTCTACCAGGGTGCCTATTTTCTCACGCAGACGGAGAAAAGCTCTGTCAGCGTCACTCGACATCCCAGTCGAGGGCAGGTCACACGTAGCATTAGATGCTTCAGAGGCCGAGTGACCAACCTCCGCAACACTTACCATTTTCACGGTGTGAGTTTGGTCCCCCCCAAAATCCGTGGGACCAGCACTGACCACCGGGGCTTTCACCCGATCGGAATCAGTGGGGGTAGTGTTGTTTTCAGCTCACTATCCATACTTGGTTTAATTTCGGGGTGCCTTACCCTATCTGGTTTTGGTTCGCCCCGAATAATTGATTTTTTCGGTACCATCCATATCTGGAAAGCATTCCCCTATCCACCACCTGGGGAGGCGCCACGATGCGGGACCAGCAAACCCCGGCACGGGAGTGTGTGTTCGTGTGTCTGTGCGAGTATGTGTGTGTGTGTGCGTGTGTGTATGTGTGTATGTGTGTGTATGTGTGTGCGTGTTTGGGTGTGTGTGTGTACAATAATGATAATTTTTTAAGTTTATCGAATATCAATAAAGAAACATGCAAATACCGTCATTTGGCTCCCAAAATTTATACAGCACATCCTTGTAATATTAAGAAGAGGCCTTTAAATTTTTAGCATGAAAAGTAAAACGGTTTTCCAGTTCTCAAAGTTAGACCGGAAGCATGAAAATCAGCGCAGTTGATCCACAGGAGGACTTCGCTTCGCTCAGCAATAATAAAACACCTTCCTCGAAGGTGTCAACATTCGCAAGTATGGTTTCCAATCACTCTTTTAAAAATGTTATCTGATAAGAAAATCTTTAATTCTTACTCCAATCCTATTTCTACTTATATTTTGCTTAAACTTCATAGAGTTTCTGCAATAGAAAATACTGAAATCAAATCGACATAAGCAGCAAGTATCTTTAATTAAATATTTATATATTTTTTTTGCTTAAACTCTATAAAGTTTCTGCAAAAATGATATCGACATAAGCAACAAGTATTTTTAAATAAATATTTATATTTTTTTTGTTTAAACTCCATAAAAAGTTTCTGCAATAGAAAGTACTGTAATCAAAGCGGAATAACCGACAAGTATTTTTTACCACGTAATACATTGTATTTTTTTAATTAAACTTTTATATATTTTGCTTAAACTCCATTAAAAATTTTTATTAATTTCCACAAAATTTCGTGGTATTTACAATATTTTTCATTTTTTCAACATTTTTACCAACTGTTTTGGAATAAAAGCAATCAAACAATTTTAATTAAGTTTTTTTCTTACTTAAATCTTCCTCTGGCAGAGGAAGATTTAATGCTGCCGAGACTTACTTATAAGGCAAAGTTGAAGAAGCGGCCGACCGCCAAGCCTAAGGTATCAAGCGTGGCTAAGGAGGTGAGTGAGTCGAGTCGGTAAGATCCGATTGAACAACTTACAAAAGTCCTGGAGGAAACCCTTAAGACCATGCAAACGAGTAGCCTGATAGCTGGGTTTAAGGTGGATAAAGATACGCCACCTGGGAAGAAAACCCACAAGTCTCCTCCTCGGTTTGCTGGCGCGACATTCCAGCGCAGGATCGATCAGGTGATTGGACCAGAACTTGAACCCGTTGCTTAAGCATATCTCGACGATATCATTATTGTCATCAAGACTTTTGAAGAGCATAAGCAACTGTTGATCGAGGTGTTAACTTGCTTGGCAGAAGCCGGTTTATCTGTTAACCGGGAGAAATGTGTTTTCTGCCAGCCCCAAGTGAGATATTTGGGTATGCGAGTTAATCGAGGTGGGATACGACCTGACCCAGCTAAAACGGAGCCGATAAAAGAATATCAGGCTCCCAAGAATTTAATAAGCAGCTGAGACGGTTCCTCGGTATGGCATCTTGGTACAGACGCTTCATGCACGACTATGCTACCATAGCTGTATACATCAGAAGTATCTTTGGCTGGAAGAACAAGAAAGCGCCTTCCAGCAGCTTAAAGTTCTGTTAATGACAGCACCCGTTCTGCAAACTCCCTATGACATCGATGAGTATATGGTCCAGACAGACGCTAGTGACACTGGTATCGGTGCAGTGTTGCTTTAGATTGCTTGAAGCGCGAGCGACTTTATATATGAGCGTGTTCTAAACCCTCCACGCGTTTATTATTCCGAAAATAGGTTTTCCCAGTAAGATAAAATCGCGGCCTCAGTTATAACTCAGCATGTATGGCTTCTAGGCCACGGGCGAACCCTTGCTCTAAGAGAATCCAACACCAAACCTACAATAGTATTTTTTTATTCTAATCATTTTCTTCTAATCTTTTCTTTACATATACGTTATACATCGAATTATTTATTTCAACGTACAAAGGATCAAAACTGAATGTTGTTTACGCTAGCATTTAAGTTACATAGAAAGCTTATAGCTACATGGTGTTTTAGCATAAAATATTGATATTGCGGCTCGCTTTGAAATAATTATTCCTGCAACGAAACTAAACTCTTATATTATTTGAATTTTACTCCTATAGTAATAATAATTTAATAAAAATGTACAAAATTTCTTTAATTCTTTTTTATTTTTTTTTTATTATATTAACGTCGCTCTTTTTATGCTCCCAAACCGGTACTAATCAGCGACGGAGGTCATACGATGTCTTGGTGAAGAAAGCACTTGGTGAAAATACATTCGCCAGTGGTGCTTGTATCAATCGGCCGGGTCCGGGGATCGAACCTGGGACCTCCAGATTATGAGCCCTTTATCTTTAATTTTGTACTTCATTCGCACCTAGTAAGCGAATAATTTTTCTAGTTGGTCGTAAAAATGGTCCAGTCGAAATACGTACTTCCGCGATTCGAACTTTTTTATCTGCACCTGGTAGAACGCGAGTAATCGTTCCTTTTTTCCAATTTCCCGGAGCTTGCAGATCAGCTATTAACACAATATCACCTACTACTATTGGTTTCTCGCTTTCTGTCCATTTTTTACGAGGGAGTAAGGTTGGCAAATATTCTCGTAACCATTTTTTCCAAAACGAATCCGCGAAATGTTGAGCTATTCGCCATTGTTTACGCAGGCACACGTTTCGCACATCGTAACTGCCTAATTCTATCTGTCCTGATGACGATCCTACTAAAAAATGATTAGGCGTCAACGCTTCTTTATCTCTCGGGTCTAATGAGACAGACGTAAGTGATCGCGAATTTGCCGAATGTTCCGCTTCTGCAAAAAGAGTGCGCAATACTTCTTCACTTGGCGCTTGATCGCGTAAAATTGTATTTAAATAAATGTTAACTGAATGAATTAAACAGTCCCAGATCCCCCCCATATGTGGCGCATCCGGTGAGTAAAATCGCCATTCCATATTTTTATTCAAACCAAATTGTTGAGTCTTACTGTTATCAATTTCTGTAATCGCGTCTTTGATTAGTTGAACTTTGAAATTAGTAGTTGCATTATCGCTGTACATAATTTGTGGACATCCTCAACGAGTCGTTAAAGTATGTGCAATTTGAATATGAATCACACGAGTTGTTAAACAAGTAAATAATACTCTCCAACGCTTTCCTCTACGTCGTCCGATTTAAACGTTCATAAGGCCAAAGTAATCGACACCTCAGTGAGTAAATGGTCTATGTTTATAAGCAAGTTGTTCCGACGATAACGCTGACATCAACGGATTTTGAGGTTTTCCTCTTCTTATTCTACACACGATACACTTGCTTATGAGCGAACGTAAAGCTCCGCATAACCCAATAATATAATATTCTTGTCTTAAATAATTAATAACTGTATTGTTACTGCAATGATTAAAACGTCGATGGTATTCAGCTATTAACAACTTTGTCGCGAAATGTTTCGAATCAAGAATAATTGGTTGATTATTAAAATCAACCTCCTCGGATACTACACGCCCACTTGCACTTAAAATTTGATTTTCATCGATAAATGGCTTTAAATTTATGATTTTACTAATTTTTATTAATCATTTTGCCTTTTCTTAGTGTTTCTAATTCGTTTTGGAAATACTCAGATTGAATAACGCAATACCAATACCGTTCGCTGTCGCGTATGCTCTCTATTGATGTATATATGTTTATATTTTTGTTCCATTTCTTAAACATCTTTCATATATGTCTTGCTATTATAAGTAATCTGCGCCAACCTAGTAAACTAATTTATAATGTATATTCATATTTCATTTGCTGTACCGAAAAAATGAGTGTTTTGCGTAATTCTAATTTGTCTCTCTCAGATTTTTCTTCTTTATTCCACGATTTACTCACCGGCCAATCAGATTTTTCACGTCGTAAAAATATTGATCCTTTAAACCATCGCGAATTGTTATTAAAATCTTTGGACGCGAAACGAGTGGCATCATCTGCGGGATTCTGACTTGACAGTATTCATCGCCATTTCGAAATCTGAGTAAGTTCTGAAAGTTTCTGCAAGTCTATGCGCGACAAAAACTTGACGTGTGCGCGGTTCGGATTTTATACAATGTAGTACCGTAGTAGAGTCAGACCATAAAAACCGTTGCGTAATTTTAATATCTAAATTGTTTTGCACAAATTTTGCTAATCTTGCACCTAGGAATGGACCTTGTAATTCTAATCGCGGTATCGATAATGATTTTAAAGTAGCAGTCGACTTTTTGCCATGATTAGACTAACACGCACGGGATGTTTATTTATTTCAAATCGTAAATACGCTCCCGCTACGTATGCGGTTAAGCTTGCGTTACAAATAACATGAAGTTGCGTTTCTAAATTCGATTCTTTAGTTTTAATATAACAACGCGGGATCCGACAATTTCTTAAATTATTTAACTTTGAAATCCAAGTTAACCAACCTACGTATTTTTCATCTCGTAATGAATCATCCGAGTTTATACCACTACGCCAAATTTCCTGCATAAGTATTTTAGATTTTAACGTAAAAGGGGGTAATAACGGATCGAAGATAGACATTATAATTCTTAAGAACTCCCGCTTCGTTGGTTCCCTTACGCCGTATAATATAATTTTACCAATTTTAGAGAATACAATATTGAATTTTGACTCGTCTAACTGTGTCTCCCAAAACAATCCTAATACTCTCTCCCCCCTCGGTCACATAATCGTGTTTCATTTTTATGGACTAAATTAGTATTCGGTAATACTCGGCTAACGTTTCTCCCCCATCCGTTTTATGTCGATCTTTTTGAGCTAACGAAACTTGTAAAAATCCTTGACATCAATCTAAAACGGTGAATACACAATTTCCTGGTCCGATTTGATCGATAATATCTAGTATATTAGGTAACGGATATCGATCTTTTACGATTTTATCGTTTATTTTCGAAAATCGACGAATCCGCATTGTTTATTACCCTCGCTTCGCTCGTGCGAACAACCTCGAGAAAGGTAGGAAAACAATTTCCCACAACAGTGTCATTATATACTATTTTATGACATAGCAGTCTTAAGGTTATATAATCAAATAAATTTCAATGTATGTAATTAAAATAAATAAAATAATATAACTTCATATGTAAAATTTTAGTAAAATTTATATGATAAGTGTGTAGAATTTATTTGCAATCTGTTTAATTATGTGTGCTAACGGTTTTTGAATATAGAGTTAAAAATTCATAATATATTACTTATGTGCAACTAAAACTTATTTCGTAAACATTTCTAGGTGACTAAATGTTGTCTAATAAAAGACGTGATATTAGTTTTTGAATAATAAATTTTATTATTGTAGTTTGTTGAATATAATCACAATTTTTCTTTGCAACAATTGTGAGTTATAATATATATTAAAGTTATTGGTAATAATCTGCACAATTATTGCCTTGTATCAATATTAGTACAAATACTTATTTTCATTGCATTTTATACTCGTGAATTTATAGTTTGGATAGTAATAACGATTGCTTTAACCAGTCAACTTAATAATTTACTGGAAAATCTATTTATTAATAAATTAAATAAAAATAAATACTTATATTTAAATTTTATTATAGAATAAAAGTGGCGGAGACGCACCTCGGCCGATCACGAAAGTTAAGCAGCACTGAGTGCGGTTGGCACTTGGGTGGGTGACACCATTCATGTGCGGCTTTCGGGATCGGTTAGGTGTTTCTCCACAGTTCACAACGTGAGCGGAAGGTATGGAACATTCGGTTTCGGTGTTTGGGCCTACGCAAAGTGACCTGAACATCTAAACAGAATGTTTCAATACACCGGCCGTCTCGGGGAAAGTTTTCCTACAAGGTTTTCCCTTCCTCACGGGCATAACCCCAGGCGCACGCGAGACGGTGAGGACCGGGATGAGAAAAATTGGAATGTTTTCACCCCACACATAGGTGGTAGGGGTGTCCCTGTAAAAACCCGTTTGGTACAGCGTTGTCAGGTCTCGATTTTTTCTCTTTGTTTTTCTCGCACAATACGAGCTCATTCATATAAGATAGTAGAGGACAAAAAATCGCCAACTGGTCACCCTGGTTGGGTATACGGGGTGATAAGCAAAGAGAAAAAAAATTAAGTTTTTATTACCTGTATGCAATTAATTATTTATTAAGAAAGTAATTAATAAAAATAAAAATGTTCTTTTCAAATAAATTTCTAACAACTCGGCAATTGCTGTAAACAAATTAAAATTCAAATGAATTACAAAATTAAGAAATATAAGTATTTATTTTTATTTAATTTATTAATAAATAGATTTTCGGGTTAATTATATTAAGTTGACTGGTTAAAGCAATCGTACTATCCGAACTATAAATTCACGAGTATAAAATGCAGTGGAAATAAGTATATGTACTAATATTGATACAAGGTAATAATTGAGCAGATTATTACCAATAACTTTAATATATATTATTACTCACAATTGTTGCAAAGAAAAATTGTGATTATATTCAACACATTACAATAATAAAATTTACTATTCAAAAACTAATATCACGTCTTTTATTAGACAACATTTAGTCACCTAGAAATGTTTACGAAATAAGATTTAGTTGCACATAAGTTATATATTATGAATTTTTAACTCTAGATTCAAAAACCATTAGCACACATAATTAAACAGATTGCAAATAAATACTACACACTTATCATATAAATTTTACTAAAATTTTACATATGAAGTTATATTATTTTATTGATTTTAATTACATACATTGAAATTTATTTATTTGATTATATAACCTTAAGACTGCTATGTCATAAAGAAATAGATTGGTAAATAAAATTTAAAACACTTATATATTATTATGTAGCGCAAAATACTTGACGATTTTATTTTGATTTTAGTACTTTCAATTGCAGTAACTTTTTGCGAATACTGTGTTCATGGTTTGATTTTATTCTTAATAATTAAAGTAAAAAGTTAGATTTATGATGTGGTACAAAATACTTGTCGATTATTCCGCTTCATTTCAGTGCTTTCTATTCATTATTATTATACTTGCGTATTCTCACACCTTCGTGGAAGGTGTTATTTCAAAATACTTTCTATTCCTCAAACATGATATTAAAAATTTAATATAATGAACGATAAATTTTTTTAAATACTTACGATGAAAATGTAATTTCTGTAAGATAATAGATTAGATTAAACAGTTTCTAAAAATAATATGTATACATCTTTAGCTCGTTTTAGCCTTTGTTTTCTTTGAATTATCAGATCATTTATTTGAAGCCACTGATTATTATTTTGAAGTATGTAAAGGTAAGCTACATACTCTTATGCGTATGAAGCTATACCTTATAACGAGCGCGAGTGACGATCGGAAAAGCTCGTAGGTGATCGGGAAAGCCCGCGCGTAAGCCGCGTAAGGACTAATAATGGTCCGACGCGCAAGCTGACTGAGGAGAATATAGAGAGTTTATGCGAGTCATCGTAAATAGACACGTCGCCGGTAACGCCTTCCTTGATATTTCGCGGCAAGAGAACAAGAATCGTTATCGCGGATTCTTGCTCGGGTTCCGGGTTTCGCGCCGTGAAGAGTGAGTGACTCGGTGGAGTGAGCGTGCTGGTGTTAATTGCACAGCTCCAGAGATTCCCAGGAACCTGCGGAGACGGCGAAGTTGCCGCGCGCGAGAGCCCGACGGAGAGTAGGGAAACAGGCGAAGCCAAGCGCATCGACGGGGAGATAAGGTACGTGGTGCACCACTCGCGAGCCGCCGAAGCCGTAAAGACTCTCTCTCTTTACGGCTATAACTTTAAGTTAGGGATCGGCGGATCTCGTCCGCGCGCGACGGCGAGGAAGCTAACGGGCGACCGCGTACGCGTGCTAGAAAGAGAGAAAGCACGAGTAACCCCGGTGGTTACACCTCGTCGCGAGACCTCACGCGGCCTAGATACGGCTTTTGTTAAATCCTTGTTCTTTGTTAGACTGTATTTATATTTCTTTAACTTGAATAAAATTCATATGTAATCAATATCCGAGTACGAGTTTGATTATTGATTACCGGCGTATGTTATTCCCGTTATCCCGAATACCGCCCTCTCCGTTTCAGGAGCGGCCGAGGTAAACTTACCGCGAATTTATCCCTTTTATTCGCGGTCCTTTTCAGCTCACGACGTTTTAGCTGTACAAAGACGCGAGATCGGCAAGTGATCTCGCGGTTGTTAACGGACATCGCAACGGTAGGTCGTGCGCGGGGTTCACTGATTTGAATCCGCCGCGCACTCTCGGAGCACCGCCTAGGGAGTATAACTAGGCAGTGCCGTAGCAACCGATCCCTTTACCCCTACCGACGCGAAAGATTGTACCCCGTTACAAGTAACATATTTGTATAGGTGACCGCTTTCAATAGAATCACCATGATGAAAGATTCCTCTCACAACTTTATAGTTTTTTTCGCAATAGTTATAATAGACTTTGGAATTTCATTAATTCCATAATTTTTTAATTTTAAATATATGGAATATATTGTTATCAAATGTATTCTCAAAAACTTTTTTATTTATTCCATTTATTTTGGTAATATAAGGTTGAATATATGAAGTTGAACTAAAAAAGATCTAATTACTGGCTAGCTGTAATCAATATCTCTAAACAGCGAGCCATCATTTTAATAAAGGAACTTATTTTTATATAAATAAGAGAATGGTATTGCATTGAATTTATACAACTATAAGAATACCTATACAAATATTGTATACATTACATCTTACATAAACTATGCAAAATCATTTGATAAAATAAAGATTATTAAAATAATACCAAGAAGTTATGTATTTCCATCCCATCATTGAAATTGTACGCTTCGTTGTACACTCCTTGCAATTAAAGTTTACAAAGAAAAATAAATCTATCAAATATAACATATATTTGCAAACATTTATTAGTAAATAATAATACAATGTTTTTAAGAATATTTTTAATAAAATTGTTCTGTACAAATATTTTTTTTTAAACACTAGTAATTTTTCTATTTATTTACAGTTACACTTTTCTTTTGCTTATAATTTACGATTATTTCTTTCTTTTTTTATGGTTTAGGAACAAATTTATTGTACCCCTATTAAAAGAATTAGTACGAATTTAGTACAAAATCAGCACTAAATTTAGCGTTAAATCAGTACAAAATTGATACGAAATTCGTCCGAAATTTGTACAAAATTCGTACCCTGAAAGTTCGAATTTACAGTTCTAAGTAAGCACAAAATTAATGCAAATAATATACAGAATTTGTACAAAATTAGTACAAAATTAGAACAAAATTCGTACGAAATTCATACAAAATTAGCACAGAATTTGTACTAAATCTGTACGAATTTTATATCCTGTTAAAAAAATTCACGCTGATTCAGTACTGATTTCATATTGTAGTACATAAGAAATCATCACTGCATCAATATAAAACCATCACCGAATCAGAGTAAAATCAGTACTGAATCTGCAGTAACTTTTTCCCAAAACGCAGAATTGAATTGGTACAGAATCAGTACAAAATTAGGATTCAATCAGTACAAAATCGGTATTGAATGTTTACTGAATCTGCGATGAATCAGACTTTCACGCAGAGTAATAAAACAATAAAAATTAATTTATATATATGTTATTAATAAAAGTGATTAATCATACCGTAACACGTGTTTAATCACATGGTTTTTTACACGTTAAATAACGTGATTATTTCGTTGTAAATTTCCGAGAGAAAGGTATGTACTATAATTTTTTTTTAAAAATTAGGTAAAAACACATAAAATTGTAAAAAATATAAAATAAATAAAAAAAGTATTACCCAAGTAGGTAGGCTATGATGGTTCTGGGACGTCCCAGAACCATCATAGGTTCTGCGACTTCCCAGAGCCATCATAGCTTTGTATGGAAGGGGGGTAGTGAGGAGAGCATTGTGTCTCTCATCTACACGTTTTCCGCCCCTCATTTCTTTCTACCATGCAGTTTATATACCCATACACACTAGTGAGATAGGAGTAACGCACGTTTCATGCTAGGTATGGCATTCGACGCTAACATGTTTCGCGCACGCTCATTCAACCATCACATAGAAACATATTTAATTAATTATTTTTCAAAATTTTATACCCATCCCGCTCAGGTAATGATCGTGTATTAGTCGATATTTTTTTCCAAAATGATGAATGTTCCTTAACTTCATATTTAATTTTTTCTTTATTGTCATCAATTTTTTTTCTTGATTTTCAACCAAGCAGGTATAGGATATTTTGCTTTTTTGACTCATTATTTAATCACAAGTTTCAACCAATCAGAGTACGAGAAGCTAATGAAGAACTAGCGTCACAGTCGCATTCATCATAAGAAACTAAATCGGTTTCTCTAAAATTTTTCATGCGTCTAGAATGTATGGTAGTGGAACATGTTTTATGCATTATATTCCTTGAACTAGCAACAATTCCTCGGTCGCTAACGCTCCCTCGGTCGAAATTACACTAAGTATATACTTATTTTTTATATTTTTTTATATTTATAATTTTACAATTTAATTGAATAAAAATGTAAAATATAATATAATGTGTAATTAATTAACCTAGTATTCAGTTACAATCAATTTTTTTTAGTCAATAAAATAATAATAAAAGTGTATTATATTTGCAACATTGTATATACTTATTGAGTCTTAGTCAATTACGCAAGAGTTTATAGATACTGAACATATTTCTACATAATACTGAAACATTTTAAAAAAATTAAAAATAATCGACATGATAAAACTTACACTTAAGTAAGGAATTTTAATTTTTATTTTTAATACGTAGTAACACATATCATTACTTACAATATTTCCACACTATTCCTGTAAGAAGCTACATCAACCTAGTAACAAATGTGTTATTTTCTACCAGAATAATATTTTCAACAACAAAAATTAGAATATAAAATTATTCTTTGACCATTATACATATATTTCATGCTTTTTAATGATGTTTCACGGAAAGGAGATGAAGAATTTAAAATTTCATACAAAATTACTAAACTCAGCTAATGCATCGTATGTATTCAATTATTCTTTCAAACAAATAATTATACGTAATAATTGAATTTATAAAAAATTTTTTCAGATTAAAATTCTAGCTAAAAGATTTATTTTCACTTTTTATTAATTTGTTTTATTTTCAAAAATCTTTTATAAAAAAGAATATTAGTAATTGCAACCTAAAAATATAAATGATATTATACAATTACAATAATAAAAATTGAATATTAATTATAAAAGTTATTTTAATATTACATTTGGTATTACATTAACAAAACGAAAGAAAAATAATATTTTAAATTTTTTAACCACCTTCCTGACGCATTTTACGTCTTAGAAATAGGAGATGATGAAAAATGTTTGTAAAAAAAATCTATATAAATGTAATAAAAAAAAATAAAACGTATCGTCAAATAAAATATGTATTACATTAAATTATATATATTATATTATATATGTTATCAAAATTTATTAGAGTAATAGTACTGTTTTTGTCAATGTTCGTATTACTGTGAACACTTTTTTTTACCGAAAACTCCTATAAAATATTTTTGGAATTTTTCTACTAAACCCCCCTCTTACACCCTACCACTTAATCATTACATGGGGGATAAATTAAGACTGGTTGTCATATTCAATGTTGACCCTTCCTCCCACCTTCCTTCATCTTTAAAATAGAGGATAAAAAAGAGTGGTTGTCATACTGTTATTCACCTGTACCGAAACCCCTAAATTATTTTTGGAATTTTACTAATTTTATTTTTCCCCTCCCCCTCTTGCCCCTCTTGCCCCTCTTCCATGTAGCAAAACATGGAGAATAAATGAAGAGTGATTATCATATCGCTATTCACCGTAACCAAAAATCTCATCTTAGTTTTTTAGAATAAAAAAGAATGGTCGTCATATTCTAATTCATATATACCGATAGCTTCTATAAAATATTAAAAAAATTTTCTAATTTTACCCCCCCCCCCTCATGACTCCTCCTGCACCTATCATTAGATGTGAGATAAATGATGTGTGGTTGTCGTATTCAGCGTTAAGCCTTCCACTCCACACATACGTTTAATTCTTGTAACTTTTGGGATACCGGACACCGGAGAACGGATGAATTTTGATATATATATATATATATATATAGACGATAAATCAAAAATAAAATTTTAATTTTTTTATCCACCTTTCTCACTCATTTTACACCTTTGTAATAGAGTATGATGAAAAATGTGTAAAAACGTATATTTAAATGTGATAAAAAAGCAGAACGAATCATCAAATAAAATATATATTACATTAAAATATATTATGTAAGTTATTAAAAATTATTAGACTGACAGTACTGCCTCAGTCTATGTTAGTATTACTGTGACCACTTTATTTTTATATTATTTATGTATGTAGTGTCTATTATTTATTATTAATTACTTATAATATTACTTATAGGTATGTTCTTAATATAATAATTTAATGTGGTACAAAATATACAAAAATTGGAGTACTGGCAAAAGTGCACATACACTTTTTTAATATTTTATCCCGTGATTAGTGAAGTATCCCGAAATAACTCACTAATTCTCGAAATATGCAGGAAATCCCAAAATTAGTGAAGTTATCCCGAAATATCCAGGAAATCTCATAATTAGTGAAGTTATCCAGAAATAACTCAGTAACTCCCGAAGTATCCACTAAATCCCAAAATTAGTGAAGTTAACTCGGCATACCTCAGAAATTATCGAAATATTTAGAAAATCCCGAAATTAGTGGAGTTATCCCGGAATACCACAAAATTTCCCGAAATATTGAGGAAATCCCGTTATTAGTAAAGTTATCCCGAAATAACTCCGAAATTCCCGAAGTATCCACTGAATCCCAAAATTAGTAAATTTATCCCGGCACACCTGAGATATTATCGAAATATTAAGAAAATCCCGAAATTGGTGGAGTTATCCCGAAATACCACAGGAAAACCTGAAAATTGCAGGAAATCCCGAAATTGGTGGAGTTATCCCGGCATATCTCAGCAATTCCCGAAACATCCAGGAAAACCCTAAAGTGGTGGAGTTACCCGGAATCCGTCAGAAAATCCCGAAATATCCAGAAAATCCCTCAATTAGTGAATTTATCCCAAAATATCACAGAAAATCCCGAAACATCCAGGAAAAACCGAAATTGGTGGAGGTATCCCGGAATACCACAGAAAATCCCGAAACATCCAGGAAATCTCGAAATTGGTAGTGATATCCCGAAATACCCCAGAAAATCCCGAAACATCCAGGAAAACCTTAAATTAGTGAAGATTTCCCGGCATATCTAAAAAATTACCGAATTATTTAGAAAATCCCGATATTAGTGGAGTTATCCCGAAATACCTCAAAAATTCCCGAAATATCCAGGAAATCCCGTATTTAGTGAAGTTATCCCGAAATAATTCAGAAATTCCCAAAATATCAGCATTAACCCTTCCACTCCACACATACCCTTAATTCTTACAACAGGAGACCGGATATCTTTTCGGAACACCGGACACCACCGCCGGACACCGGAGAACGGATGAATTTTAATATAATATAGATTTCTTGTTCCCACTCTTTTCTTCTCACTCTTGAGAAAGGAAGAGAATTTCTCTTTGAAGCTTATAATGTTACCCATGTTGGATAAAGAATGATGTGAGAGTGGATCGGTACAGTCTATTTATACTCCATTACCCCCACCCTATTCCCAATCCATATACTCATCCTCGTATACAGATAGTCTTTCGTTATAAAATTTTTTTAAAAGTTTAACGTTGTGAAGAGCGCAATTAACTTGGTATAAACAATTGTGATTAGGACAAACTGTAGCCACTCTCACTTCATTCAAAGGTAAGTTTCCCATCTCTAAAACATCAGAGACTTTAAACTTAAAGCGTTCGAGACACTCTTTTTTTAACGAACCCATTACGAGAACATTATTTACATCAAGCAAAGACTCTCGAAGAAGTTTTCCTACTTCAACATAGAGAATGTTTCCTGATGTCCAGGTTAGTCCATGCCATTTTTCAAGCTGAGTGTTTTCTTTTTTATATTTATTGCTAAGTCTATGCCAAGAAAAAGGTTCTTTGAATAAGAGCACCACCGGTTCACTGTTGTCATTGAGTGGAACAATCGCCAGTTCCTTGACTACAAAGTCATTGACAGGTTGTTTGAAACCTTGTAAATCGACTATATACTGCATGTGTGACGTGGTATTCGCGAACCCGGTATAATTATGTGACATCTATTCACGACGAATAGAATATTTAAATTCGCGAATTGTAAGTCGTCGGAGCCTTTCGTATGTCAAGGCCAACCGACGACACTTGTTTGTTTTTGTACAAATGTACAATTACGCGCGCAATAGTACGTAGGGATGATAGAGCGCGAGAGAGTGTGTGTGTGTGTTTCCCACTCTCATCGCTTTTTCGGAAATTAGGCAATTGCCTATTTAGTACGTCCCGATCCGCCGCTCAAGGCAGACGAACTAAATCCGGGGTAACCGAGAATAGTGTTTACGGCTAAGCAAAGGCGCGTGAGGCGTAAAAGCCGTCGGAACCCGGATCATCCTCGCGAGGTGAGCCGCGAGTGACTAGTGGTGTACACAAAAGGACGGGAAGTGAGTGTGTGAGTGTTAACGCGGTTCGCGAGACACTCGCCACGGCACAGGGCCGCCTTTTGGACACCGCAGCCAACGTCGGTCCTCCGTTGCCCAGGAGGACACAGGGACACGGATCGGCTGGGCCATCCACGGGGTGCATCCGGTAAGACTTTTCATATTACCGCGCGTTCCTCCCTTCCCCGAGTGTTTGAGTGTGTTTACATCGGTAGTGTATTCGGGTACGCCGGTACCCGAATAGCGGAGATCGGGACAGAGTCAACCGCAGGCGAGTATCTCGATCTGGTTGACTCCCGATACTTCCGCCCGCGCGAAAATAACTTTGTCGCGGCACACGGCCTGGATGGCCAAATTGTTAATTAATTAAATAAATGTTATATTCATTTTTATTTTAATTAACTGTGTTTATTTTATTCTCCCCGCTCCCGTCGACATCCTAATAATGTTTATATCGTGTCGAGGCAAGGAGGATTGCCCGAATCTTCCACACCGATCGTCCCAGCGAACTCGTGTTCCTGGCGACAGCCCGCAGTTCGCGATAACAACATAAATAATTGTGTGCGCGGTATTGGGCAACGCGGCCCAACGGTTATTTTTAATTATTAGAAATAATTAATTATACCGGGTTCGCGAATACCACGTCACAAAAGGCGACCGTGACACATGTTAGACAAGTTTCTTTATATCACCACTTGTCGGATTATACTGAACTATACGATCATATAAGATCAAGCAATAAGCAGACGTAGCCGGTAGAAAATTATCTCGAGACTCGAATTCCAGACGTACATCTACGGGAGCGCCTTTCAAGGACTCGTTTTGCTTGGAACAATCGATTACTATTAGAGAATATGACTTTTGAATTGATCTCTCTTCAACATTGGCTCCAATATCTCTTAATCGTAGTAAGCATGTTGAAAGTTAGCAAACATCTCATACAATATAGAGTATTGATTTTGAGCTGTATTCACATTTAAGTTTCCATACGGATGGTACTGTGAATTTAGAAATAATTTCACGTTACTTATATTACAATGATCAAATCGATTTGCATTAGCTCCTGCTTGACCTTTTCGATTGGTCTGAAATTCAAGAATAACGAATCGTGGTTTTTCCAACTGATTAGATGTTTTCACTGTCCAAACATGTTTAGTTGTAGCTGGAAGCAGTGGATACTCAAACAACTCCCAAAAACGAAAACTCATATCGATAGGTTTACTCTTTTGAATATGGTTATTTACAGATACATAAGGCATAAACCACTCGATTTTATTCGATTCAAATCTAAAATCTTCTACATCTGTTTGAATTATAGCTTTCAAGTCATTCCTAGATCTCATAAGTATAAGCTCATGATTTACGTTGATAACGATTTTTCGATAATCCTCCGCAAATTCTAGAATCATGTTCAAAGGTATAGAAACATCAAAGTATCTTGTATCGTTAGTGATTTTCTGTTCTTCTTTAACGTCAAGCCATCCAGCATTCTCAATAATCGATGTTTGACTAGGATTGAATGATGGCCAACCTTTCATAAGTGTCGTAAGACCTACATTTTTACACTTATCAATTTCTACAGCATTAATTTCATATCGTATTTCCTCAAACATGTGACAGATGGCGTTGTTGACTAAAGCTGTTTTTTAGTAACATTATTATCTTTATTTACCAGTCGTCCACAAAAAGACACAAGTCTTGATGTTGAATGGCTATACGAATCTCATCACTGTTGTTAAAATTTGACACTGTGTATGGTTGGTGAGCATGTAACTCATAATGCTCAATCGTTTCATCAAATTTTACAGATGACTGTATGCTCAGAATGTCCTCCATTTTTATTTGTAAAACAACAAATGAATATACAATTTATTTTCCACCACGGCTTCTTACAGCCCTTAACCCAAGACTTTTTAAAAACTGAATATTTTGCCGTGTTAGCGCTTTGGAAGCTCTACTTTGACTGATGATTGTACTGTGATTTGATGTGCTTTTATAGCCTTTACCAACTGTACAATTGCAAACGATACCCAGTATGTCTGCTTTATATGTAATCTGATACTAATAACCTCTTTTCGAAAATTAACCAAGTTTCCGTCTTGAACAACTATGCGTACTTGTAAGTGATTTATGCTCTTCACAATGACTGAAAGATAAATAATATTTGATGGTATTTCAATGATTTTATATCCTAGTGGTACTGCAGGAAAGAATTCATGTATCGTGTGTACTCGTTGGCCGTTTTTATATGCTCCGGACGTTATGTTACACTCAATTTGAAGAGAATTAACCTTGAGAATAGTTACGGGGAAATCAGAACTGTGAGTAATATTTGGTGTCAGAACACGTTGAAAAAAGTTAAATATGACGATGTTTATCTTGTAGAGAAAATATTAAAGAAAAAAAATAATAAAGTCTTTGTAAAGTGGTTAGGATTTGATAGTTCTCACAACAGTTGTATTAATAAAACAGAAATATAAAAAAAGAGAGAAAATGGCGAGGGCCCCCACCTACGCCCTCAACCCGCGAGAAACAACCAACTTAATCATCACTAATGGGTCTTATACAATGAATTAAATCAATGTATAAAACACACTTGTGACTCTTTTTCTCTCCTTAAATTTTCTTTCTCTTTTTAATTTTTTTATTATATTTTTTTTATTTATTCATTTTTTATCTATTGCATTATGTAAATATTATAAATCACAAAATTCAAATTTATCATCACCATGATATAAAATAAATAAAACAAATTTATTTGCCTTCTCAGTCAATTCATCAAATAGATTGTCATTAGCCAATATTGCCTTGGACACTCGATCAGGTAGAAAGAAGTCACACTCTTCATCAACTGTAACGATAATTTTTAATCCATATTTGGTGGTGACTCTCTTCACTCTAGTCACAAAATATTTTTTCTCCTTCTCCAATTCAGATAGCCTCTTCCTTGGAAGGTAAGCACTCTGTGCAATTTTATTCAACATGGCTAAATCCATTCTAAAACAATATATATTATATATTAAAATTTTAAAATATAATATAAGACATGAAATGTGCTAATACTTACATAAAGCGTTCACACTTTTTGCTTCTTCGGGAGACGCTCGTAGCTGTTCTTCAATTCGCTGAACGAATGAATATGCCAACTTGTAGATTGAGTTCGCTTATTAAGACCTATCCCCACTTTGTTAGCTTCCCCCACTTTAATATTTCTCCCATCTTTATCAGCTTTGTCTGTCATTGGTTGTAACAGCATCTGTAAAAGTTCTTCGTCAATGAGTTCTACCTCTTCATTTGCTTCCCCCACTTTAATAGCTTCCCTCTCTTCATCCCTCATCGGCTGCCGCATCTGTAAAAGTTCCTCATCCTCCTCATCCAGAATGCTGTAATGTTCCCATGGTAATGTGTCGGTAGCATTCGGCAACAGATGGCGTTTATCATCATGTGGACTTAGAGCAATTTTATGCTCTTTTTCCGTACGAACGATATGATTTCTGGAGCGAATATTATTCTGTTGACAACTTGCTATTGATTGATTGAACAAACATTTCTTATAGTCATCGAAACTGATGCTTGTTTGCACAACATTTCCTTTGATACCTTTCACTTTCTTTATAGGTTTGATATTCTCGATGAGGACACTATACATCTTGCTGCGTAATCCGATAAATTCTGCCATAATTTGACAATTACACTCATCTTTCATCAATCCTACTATTTTCTTGTTTCTTCGTGGTATTCCAAAATGATTATTCTCCGGATAGTCGGATGTGTCAAATCTTTTTATGTCTTCTTTCATTAACTGATAAATGTCAATACCGCGAATTTCATAAATAAGACTATCTGTATATATAAAAGTTTACACTTGTTTCCAATACGTTCCCACATATATGAATAGTGAAAGTCATAAATAAGAGTTTTTGATATATCTGATAAGCCAACATATGTAGGTTTACTTACGGTGATTTCTGTACGCGTAAGTTGTATGGCAACAAGATTCTCTTCAAAAATTGAACAACTGTGAAAATTTGGTTTTGCAATGAGTGCTTCAGCCCCGTAACGACCAATCCACTTGTTGACAAGCTTGACATCAACTCGTTTTCGTTCATTCTCCATAGTTTTCCCATAAACAGCATTAATTAACAACTTGAAAAATAGTTCTTCAAACTCATTTTTTGCATTTTGTCTCTTTTTCGTGTTTAAATCAACATAGGGCTTTAACCATGCACTTTGTCAAAACCTTAAAACTCTCAGAATCTTTTTTAAAACTAGACCATGTTTCAAGGCTTGTTTAAGAGCTCGATAGTGTATTACATACCGTTTCTTATCATTTAACGTAGTCATCAACTTCTTACACTTGGAACCATGTAGAGATAGGTGTTCAGCACATAATGGTAAATCTTTATGCAAGTCATGAATTTGTACGGGATACTCCAAGTCTACTTCGAGAATATAGCCAATATCGTAGTCATCCGGAATATTGAAGAAATCTTGTTCATCCATACAGTTAATCCACTTCAAGTCTTCATAAGGTAAATGCTGTGTCATTGCCCATCCATAAAGATTATTAGCATCATAGTACATAAGATATGATTCCTCTTCATCATCTTTGTAATTCTCACTCATGTACTTATTATTTGCTTTTGCATATCTATTACAGCATTGACTAATTCCTCCTCCGACACCTCTCTCAACAAATAGCAACATATCTACATCTGTAAATAATTCGAGCTGCACTTGTGTATACTTTAACATTGCATCCCATGTTAAACCAGCTGTAGTATAGTAATGTGCAGGATCGAGTCCATACGCATCCACACAAGTCTTACGAAAGTTTCCAAATACATCTGTAAGTAATAGCACATCTGTTTTTAAGTATAAATCAGAGTATTCACCAAGTGTTTGAATGTTAAACAGCTTCCACACATTCATTGCATGCTCGTAATCAGCATTTGAGGTATCACTGTTGTACAATTTACTAAAAAAGTCTTTTTGTGATGAAACTTGTATTTCTTTTAATTTTTGAAACGAATTTACATAATCATAAGGAAAAACACCTTTTCGGAGCAACAATTGTATCTGTTCTGTAGTATAACCATCTTCAATTTTAAATACTGAATTAGTAATACAAAGAGTTTCTAAATATGATGCTAATTTCTCTAGAGATGAAGCCATAAATCTAAATGAATCTATAAATCTATGTCACTTCCATCAACATACTTTGTAAAAGAAATATAACGTTGTTTATTTTCCGGAATAAGATGTACGCGCCCCTTGAAATTAACTGCAGAAGCAAGCTCTTTAATAATAAAGTGAGAGTCATACCCAGTAAGACTGTGGAATACAACAGGTATAAATCTTGCATCTTTGAAGTTTACGTTACAACCTTCATGTGCAGCTCCTCTATACATCCCAGTCAAATGACAATGATCTCAAACTTTTGTTTGATCAGCAGAGAAGATTTTTCCGCATATATGACAGTACGTCGCCTCTTTGAACTGCTGCGTTTCTACAGATTAAGATACATTGGTTCAGATGAGCTGTATAACTGTTCCAATTGAACACAAAGTGAGTGAAGTTCTTCGATAAACCATTCAGCAGGAGTCATTTTACAACTTTCATCTTCTTGTCTATAGCTTCGATAAACTGATTTTGAATCATCAAAACTACACTTAAGATAGTACCCTATGCTATATGCTTGATGCTCTAGAAACGCACGTTCATCTCCTTCCACAGGTTTAAGTAGACACTCAAAATCTGCATAAATCACGTACGGTAATTTTAATTGATGACTAAAGTTTTTGAATGAGAGTATATTATTTTTTAACGTAGGCAAAGTAATCTTACATTTATTCATTTGACTACAATTAAGTTCATGATTGTGAAGCTTATCAAATGAATAAAAAAAACGCAAACATCTATCACAGACATAACATTTATTAACATGTTTTGTCAATTGACACCTCATCAATCTCGATAAATTTTTTATTAGTACATAGTGAAACTTTGCAAGTGATGTATCGTTATCATCGGCCTCAACATTATCTTCTGCTTCTTCATCAACATAATAATCTTGAATAAGTAATAAATTCACATGAGAATTCTTCTTACAAGCTGTTATGTAACACGGATTCACCTTATAATTATTATTACACAATTTTAAAATATATACATTTATTGAAACATCATTTTGAGATTTAAATTTATTTACTTGTTTTAGTGTAATTGGAAATTCTAGTCCTTGACAATTTAAATCATGTTCAAACTTTTTGTAAGCACTCACACGTTCACTATGACACTTTTGAGGATGTAAACCAGCTAACACAGACCACTTGAAACACTGATCTAAATTTTTTACGTTGACACATGCTTTCTTTTTCTGAATTGAATCCGGTAGTGGTATATATGAACTTCCTTTTATGATTTCAAGTTTGTTAATATTGATGGATAGACTAAGAATTTGACGAAGACTCCAACCTGATCCTTTTTCTTCAAATTCTTCCATTTCTTGTTGTATATTTTTATTAATATGCTGATTAAACCATTCTTTTAAATCAGTTGTTTTGTATACTGATTTGTTTTCAGTATTAAAATACTGAATACTGAGAAACACGTTTCTCTTCAATAGTTGATGATGTTGTTTGTAAGCTATTTATGCGACCACCTGTTTTTAATAAATCAAGCAACTTATTTTTAATACTTAACAAATGAGACATAGTTGTTTGACTTCTCTGTTTATGTGCTCTTGATAGAGATTCACTACTTCTTAGTTTTTGTAAAAAGTTGATAGATTCTGAACATATATTAAACCATTGTAATATGTCAGAGTAGCATTACTCTTTGTTCCATAATCCAGAGAATTTAACAACAGTTTTACTGTCACTACAAATTACTCAAGTGAACTCATTGCGGTAGATTTATTTACTTGTACGATCAAAGAGAAAATAGACCTTTAATATGTATACCAGAGGAGAGAAGAAACAGACGTACGTGAGCTCAATACTGCAACGGAAAGCTTGTATACGATCTGCTCCTTTAGACTACACCGAATGACACTATATTAATGAGAACTATAGTAATCTTGACTGTTTGCACTGCTGCGTGTGAACTGATGCTCACAGCGAGACCGAGCCGTCTTTTTATACGCTCTTGTGATAGTGGGGGTAACGAAACTAGAGTGGGGATTATAGCGCGGCGCTGCTGCTGCTGTGAGAAGTGGTGGGATTGATGCTATAAAAGAAGCGCACTTGCTAACTCGAGCACAGTTGCTTCCATATTAAGATTGCGGGCAAGACTGTGAGTAGTAAAAGAGCTTTTATAAAGGACAAGAACGGTATTGGTAAGAGAAAATATAATGGATTATATAATTGATGTACAAGGTTTTACGAAACCTTCCAACCAATTCATTGTTAAGGAAGTCGCGCTTATTGCTCTGCAAAACGATGCTGTACCAATAGTATATCATTTTAAATCACCATGTAAATGGGACGATCTTCCTAAAGAATGTAAAAGCTCCAACAGGTGGTTGGAAATGAATTTTCATGGTATTCTATGGAGTTCAGGTGAAATCCCATATGAAGAAGTAACACAAACACTATTCAATGCTTTTCGTGGAGCAAGCAGACTGTTTGTCAAAGGATTGGAAAAGAAAAAATGGCTCACACAATTAGTACCACATAAGTAAGTATATTTGAACTATTTACCTAAATAATCAAAAGGCGCGATAGCGCCTGACGCAAGTATTTGTATTTACTTTATGCTTTATTACAGACTTTTCCTGAATCTGGATGACTTAGGATGTCCAACATTAAAAAACCTTATGAAACCAGAACAGTTCGCATGTTCCATACATACACGAAGCATAAAGCTAATTTGTGCGGTAGAAAACGCACGAAATTTACAAGGCTGGCTACTAAGAGGAATAGAAAGAGAAATAGAAGATGAAGACTGTCCAATGAATGGAAGTAGAAGCGATGTAGAAATGGAAGTAAAAGCGATGTGTGTTAAATCCATTTTGTAACCTAATGTATACTTAAATTTTTACATTGAATAATTATAAGTATGTATAACATTGTAAATAAATGTTTTTATTTTTATATTAAATAAAGTTTAGAAAGTAAATGGAGGGACAAATTAAAGTGGAGTGTCTCACAAGAAGGGGCAATGGACGGGGCTCTTTCTACTTTCTAAAAAAAAAAAAAAATTGGTTATAATTTTCTTTTAAACTCATACATGTACACTCACGAATGACACGAAGACACATACACGCACACACATACACGCAGTATTTCTCTTTCATTTAAATTCTTTTTTTACACTCACACATACACACTTACATGCATACAAACTTTATTTAAAATTATAAAAAATACAATATAAAATACAAAATATAAAATACAAAATATAAAATACAAAATACAAAATATAAAATACAAAATCTAAAAAAGAAAACACAATATAAAATACAAATATAAAAAAACAAATTATTTATATTTAGGTGACCGAGGCTTTCCTGTCGGTATTCTCATAGGCCTCGTCGGTTTTCTCACCCAAGGAGCATACACTCTATCTTCTTTTTTTTCACATTTTCTTCTTTTACATGATTTTAAACTACCATAATTTGCCAGTGGTGTACCACCCAAATCTAACATTAGCATATCTGAAAGCGGTGGAGGAGGCGGTGGTGGTAGTTTTAACGTTCGATGATTTCCATCACATTGATTGGAGGAGGGAGCAATGGTGGTCTCTTAAGTGGTGAGGGTGTTCGTGGTGTCGGCGGTCTCTTTGGTGATGTTGATCTTGATGATTGTTCAAAATTCAATCGCCTCTGCCAAAATCGTGGAGGGGATGGAGATTTTATTATAGGAGTTTTAGGTCGTTTAGGTGGTGTAGTAGGAATGGGGGAATCGGGGAATAGTGGAGGAACAGGCGGAGGAGAGGTTGGTAGCGGAGGATTGGTTGATGAAACATTAAACTCCGATGGCTGTCTAGAAAAAGCTGGAGCGACGGGAATAACCATCACTGGAAGTTGATGCTATAAAATTAAAAAATTTAATTAGAAGTGTGAATAAAAAAAATCATATTTATACATGTTAGAAAAAAATTAATTTTATTAAAGAATAAATTGGGTAAGATAGAATGAGAGAATGTGTAAAAGGTAGATCAAGAAACTGTCAGAGAAAGAGATAAGAAAGCGAGAAGAATGAAAGAGAAAGAGAGAAGAATGAAAGAGAAAGAGGGAGGAATGAAAGAGAGAGAGAGAGAGAGAAGAATGAAAGAGAAAGAGAGAAGAACGAAAGAGCGAGAGAGAGAGAGAGAGAGAGAGGAGAATGAAAGAGAAAGAGAAAGAATATGATACCTAAATACTTACCTGATTCCAAACTCCTCCGTATCATCCTGCAAGTATGGATACTCTTGCTTCGGTATTGCTTGCCATCTCGATCATGAGTGACAAAGGGTTGAGTTGCACAAGCTTTTATAGGCGTAAAGGCACCGAAACGAGTTTTCAAGAATTTTTTTTTATTTTTAAGATTACCCTTAACTCTTATAAAAAAAAATTAAATTTTTAAAGTACTACTTATTTGTCATTTTATTATATACATTTCATTACTACATTAAATGTTTATTTATATGTATAAATAATTTCAAGTAATATCATAGTTATATATATATTTAAACATTCAAATGAATAAAGTATTTTTTTAAATTATCATACAGCGTATAACATATATTTTAAGTTAAATACTATATAAATTTTAAATATTTAAATGTTAATAAAAGATTAAATAACAAGTTCAATCTCTCTAGCGAGAGAGCATTCTCACTACACATACAGTTAAAGAATTTCTAATATAAACAAAAACTTGATTTCATTCGTGAGCGAGTAAGAATATTCTACAACCTCTATAAATTAATTAACAACATATTATTTCGGTAATCGTTCTATATAAAATATTTTACCAAAAAGAAATTATATATTTAACATAAAACATATATATTTTATTATACATTCAATTATTCTGAATGTACAAAATATTATATGATATATTATTATTAGCATAAAATATATATATATATATATATTATAACAAAGTATTTGATGTATATTTTAAAAGTGTATAAATTCTTATTATAAATAAAATCTTCTACCTCTATAAATTAATTAACAATATATTATTTAGGTAATCGTTCTATATATATTTTATTATTTATTCAATTATTCTAAATGTACAAAATATTATATGATTTATTATTATTAGCATAATATATATATATATAAATATATATATATATTATAACAAAGAATTTGATGTATATATTAAAAGTGTATAAATTCTTATAAATGAAAAGTAAAACTATATAATTTATATAAGTTAATGGAGTAAGAATAATAAATTTAAAATTACTACCTTAATTATATACATTTAATTATTCAAAATGTATAGTATATTGTATGATATATTACAATATTATTTATTTTATTAGTCTACATATATTTAACATAAAATATGTTATAACAAAGTATTTAATAATGTATATGTTATAATTACAAGTACAAAAAATAAAACGATATAATTTGTATAAGTTGGTGTAGTAAAATAATAAATTTACATTTTCCTCAAAAATTCTTTATATTATTTATCTCTTTGTTAATTATATTATGATTTAACTTCTTTATATAGTGTACTATAATATAATCTTATTATAAAAGTATATTATAATACAATCTTATTATAAAGACTAAAAATATATTTCTAGAATCTTCATAAAATAATGCAGTACAAATCGATCGACATCTTAATTTCAATCGGCAAAGAATTTTAAACATAAACATAAGACTGGCGAGAAAGCAAGTAAGGGAAACCTTAAACTCTTAAACTCGCCGACAACTTGTCGGCAACTTATTGCCAATCGGATACGCGAGTTCCGGTCAAGAAGCAGGTGCTAGCGCAGCGGTTGAGCTTATCTCCCCCCCCTTCCCACTTACCATCATGGCCTATCTACTTAAACATTTTTCTGTTTATGTTAATTATTCACCCATCCACTTATTAACCGCAGTCAATGCTGCTTAACTTTCATGATCAATCATTTCTCAGTCTATTCTCAATGCTACATTCACAAACAGTTACAAAGATAATAAAAACATATTTGTGGACGTTTCCAAGAGCCCAGTTAGAATTTATTTTAATGGTATTAATTGTAATGGAATGAACATATTTTTAAAAATATGGGCAATATCATACAAGTTAAAATTTTAATGTACATATCGGTACCATATTAGAAGAACAATATATATTTAGTAATATATTGCAGCAATTTCATATTAATTGTAACTAGGCTTTTTGAAACGTCTGCAAATATGTTTTCATTATCTTTGTAACTGTTTGTGAATGTAGCAGATAGAACATAGTAAATCAATTTTATTAATAACATATATATAAATCAACTTTTATTGTTTTATTACTCTGCGTGTAACTCTGATTCATCGCAGATTCAGTAAACATTTAATACCGATTTTGTACTGATTGAATCCTGATGATGTACCGATTCTGTACCAGTTCAATTCTGCGTTTTGGGAAAAGTTACTGCAGATTCAGTACTGATTTTACTCTGATTCGGTGATGGTTTTATATTGATGCAGTGATGATTTCCTATTGATTACAATATGAAATCAGTACTGAATCAGCGTGAATTTTTTTAACAGGATATAAAATTCGTACAGATTTAGTACAAATTATGTGCTAATTTTGTACGAATTTCGTACGAATTTTGTTCTAATTTTGTACTAATTTTGTACTAATTTTGTACAAATTCTGTATATTATTTGCATGAATTTTGTACTTATTTAGAACTGTAAATTCGGACTTTGAGGGTACGAATCTTGTACAAATTTCGGACGAATTTCGTATCAATTTTGGACTGATTTAGCGCTAAATTTAGTGCTGATTTTGTACTAAATTCGTACTAATTTTTTTAATAGGGACAATAAATAAAAATAAAAATAATAGGATTATATCGTGAGTCGAGTATTGAGTAATAAACAGTGCATCAAAATATATTTTTGTTACTTATTATATTAGTTACGTAACTATGAAAAAAACAAGGTGTTCATGATATGATATTTTTTACTACATATATATCTATCCGAACAATTCGTATAATTTTCGGATTAGACAGAGGTTTTATTTGATTTTTTACGAATGATTTTTTAAATTGCCATGTAACGGAGTTAATCTTTGCCGGACCTTGCTCAGATTCCAGGATTCAGGTTTTAAGGAATTTGAAATAAAGTACCACTATTTATAATAAAGGCTAATTATATTAAGACTATGTACAAATATACAAAAGAACTAAAGATATAATGCAAATGTTGTCAGCCCCCATGGTCTTGGTCGGGTTAAGTAATTAATTAGTCTGTAATCAAATCAAGACAAAATACTTAATTATTACGCGATCTACGAACTTTACAATGCTATCTTATAACTAGTTTCCTAAACGGACGCAACTAACGGTTATCGTGTATGCTCGCACGAAAATACGGTTCGGGCTAATACACGTATGTTCACGGGGATACGGTCAGGATAATCCACGTATGCTCACGAGGGTGCGGTCGGGATAATCTACGTGTGCTCACGAAGATACGGTCGGGATAATCCACGTGAGCTCACGAGGATACGGTCGGGATAATCTACGTGTGCTCACGAAGATACGGTCGGGATAACTCACGTGTGCTCACGAGGGTACGGTCGGGAAGCGGTTACGGTATGGTAGGTTTGGTTTACGGACGTGTGCTCACGTTCGCATCTACGGGCGCCTGCACCAGGGTTAGGATTCAGTCTGGCCGTGTGCTCACGACCAGCTTCCTCCGGCCCCCTGATCCAGACTGGTTACGGCGGTTCTCGGCGCGCCTTATATACCCGATCTGCGAGAGCGCGCATGGGCAGATCGCGGTTGCCCCACTCCGAACGAGGTCAATGAACTGGCCCATAGGCGCAGTAGTGGGGGAGCGGTCAATGACTCTTGGCTATTTATATCGCGGTCGTTGAACTCGCGTTTTACGACGCGTGTTAGTCGCGAAGCTATCTTACTATACTACGAGTCTTAAACCTAATGATTAACTATACTTGTTAACTTAATAATTATTATGCTAAATGATTAATTAGCGCGTGCAATTATTGCGCGTCGCAAATTGGAACATATATTGCTATTGCAAGTACTGAAGGAACTAATCGAAGTTTTTTATGTTTAATAAATAATAAGATTATACGATGTCCATGAAATTTATCTATTTGAATCAGGCTTTTGCGTGTAGTTATTAACACGTACGCGCTTGTTATTGTGTCGTTATGGATGACATACTAAATTATTTATTTTTATTGCATCTTTTTTCGATTAATGCGCAGTGGGGTCGACCAATTAAGCTTAATTACCCTACTTATGTAATAATAATTAACAGCAAGTGACTCAGAAATAATTTTTTTTTCATACATTTTCCGCAGCATTATGTGAATAAAAGTGTGAGTGATAAGTGCTAAATATTAATTTTTCTTTGACTGGTATGTGAATGAGAATTCCCATTTATGTGAGAGCAATCTCGATTGAGACATCTGTTTGAGGCTGCAGGCTACCTCATTTGACCAGCTCTTCTTTGCTGCCAAACCGAAAATTTCCTATAATCAGAGTTTAATAATTGGTTTAAGTGTAAAATGTGGTTAAGGTAAAATTCTCTCTGCAATCGATCCTGTAAAAGAAAAATTTATTTATTTATAATGTTTTGCTAAGAAATTAATTAATTGATAATATAATTGATAAAAAATTATACCTCAAATGGTTTCAGTCTAACTTAATGGAAATTACGTAGTGCATTGTGCATTCTCGCAACCTTCTCTTCTAATTGAGGTGTTGTAGGTGGGAAGCTTCTCCAAAAATATTTTAGTAGTTCACATGTACATACGTAAACTATAGCCAATTTCTTTTCTAATTCCTTTGGAATTAATTCTTTAACAAAAATATTGATTTGAATGATATTTATATATTTTATATAAAATATTTGTTCAATTGAAGAATGATGTACTACTTACGACCAAGGCTATCCTCTCGAAACCCTTTCATTAAAGATCCTCCCGGAGTTAATTCTCCAAGTGCAAAAACTGCTGCAGCAGGGCTTACCAAAGAAGTAGATGCTTGTCGAGGCAGATAAGATATACTGGGCCATTTATCAATTTCTCTCATTAATTGACTTGCAATTGATTTAATTTGATATGTTGAAGAACCATGGTTATTTTCTGCTATTGGAACTGGCCCATGTAAATACCTATCTACTTATGTTAATACTAGTGCTGGCCCAGTATTTGTTACAATATCACATTTACTATCAAGATCTTTACATACTAACTTATCTTGAATTCGTCTCTATTTAAATGAATATTAAGATTATACAGAAAAAATATTGCATAATAAATATAAACTTGTATATTATATATTATACCTTCTTGGTGAATTACCTAACGTTTTACTGTTAGAAGCATTTTTATTTGGCATTGCCGATCCATTTGATTGTGGTAATAGTGATTCTGAAGTTGATGATGCAGAATTTGGTTTCATAACCATTATACTATGTTGATTGAATCTTTTAATCATACTTTGATGAACAATGTTGCCCGAAGATTTGTCAGACTTGCCAGTTCCACTATCGTACATCTCATCTAAAGTTACATCATCAAAACCAGTTATGTCGACCATGGGATCATCAATTCCTGCTTGAATATCCTTTATTAATTCTTGATCGTTCATTTTGACACAGTCGGTAAATAGATCTTTGTTCCCTATGTTAATGCGATCTCGATGCAAGTAGTGAGATTGAAAAAATTTGGTCTAAAAGTCTGATTCTGACATCTTATTAGGCACATATTCTTGATGTTTTTTTCTTACAGCTAAATATGTTTTAAATATACATTCAATAATATCCACTGTTAGATTATAATTTTAATCCATTGCAGCCATCAGTTTGTGGTTTAATATCTGCCTGTAATTTAAATTTTTGGTTATACAAATGATACAAATTGCTTGTGTGTATTGTACAGTTTGTGTATATTGTACAGCATGTTGAGTCCAAAATTCTTCTGATGTTATAACCTGTATTATTACTAAATCACGATAAAGTTGCAGTAGTACTGGATGCTCTTGTAGTATTCTTTATAAAAATAATATAAATGAATAATAAAGAAACAAACAAATTTTTAATTCAAACATCTACTTGAGTTATAATATACCTTTTTTTTCTTCCAGCTATTTATTGACTTTTCTTTTAAATTTAGGCAAAAGTTGTTGCAGTAATTCTTTAACCTCATCCCTATCTTGAATTTGTGCTTCCATTCCATTTCTATTAACAAAATAAAATGTCAATGATTGATTGTCGTGAAGAACAACTTGCAGTTGGATTTTAGACTTTCCTTCGGGTGAATTCTTAATTACTTGAGATTGTTCATCAAGAAGTGTTCCTCTTTTAACAGATTGTATAAAGTTAGTGTGTGAAGTTATAATATCGTCGAGTGATGATGCTTGTCTCAGCTGCTTAGCAAATACATCCCAGGAACATTCAATCACCTGAATTTACCCACCTCGAATAAAAAGTAATACTGCATTTGATGTACTAAATGTACCATAATACTAGTAATTAAATGAATGTGTTTCTGTATTGGTAAAATTTCAGGCATTTTCCTAAACATTTTTGCGGAAGTGATTCGTTGTTTCAATATTGATTGATACTTTTCACGACTGGGCTCCAGAATCTAAATTGTTAAATAAATAATTTTATTAATAAATAATTAAATTTTTAACTTCTCTAAAATATAATTTATTTAAATGATTAATAAACATTTCCTAAATTTTGTTTACTATTTTTATTTAAATCTTGATACTTACAAATGAAGTAAAAATAAAAAATTTAAATAATTATTATACCGTACCTGTGAAAACTGTAGTCCAAAACCAAGAATTTGACAAACTTTTAAATTATCAACATTAAACATAACCAATAATTGTCACCGGACAGGTTCTGCTACGCGCACGCTTCTCGGCCAATTAGATGATTGACGATCGTGTAAGATACAAGGTGACCGCTTAAGATAATGAAAAAGATCACGCGTGTCTCACTCACTCTTTCGTTTTCCCCTATAGCTTTGTATCAACTTTTTCGGGTAGACATATATATATAGGAGACAAAAAAGATATCTAAAAATACATAGCCGAGTAAAAGCATTTGACATCTCAGATATTTACATGAAGTTTTATTTAAAGTATTACTAAATAATTTATCGAAAACTTAATAAACTGAAAAAATATTAAAAAAGAAATAATATATGATATAAAAAGTAACGTAAACAACATATTATATATTAATATTGAAAAATAAAAAAACCGCAGGTGCAGTTAGATGTCTAATAGGTGCTAGCGCGCATTATACTTGCGTTGGTTGCGCTACCGCACAACTTGATCATTATTTACCTAATTTGCAGTTTCTTTAGTTCCTTGTTGGTTTATCCATAGTATTTTAGTTATCGGAATAATATCTAACTTATCCCCCGACATAACCAATTCTTTGTTATTCAACTTACAAACATAACTAACATTTTTATCACGAGGTTCGCATTTATCGCCCTCCCCGATTTCGACAATTCATCTTTTTGTTAACAAAATCTTCCTTATTTTCACTACATCCGCATTTATCGCCTTTCTTGATTTCGTAATTCTTTTTTATTTGACAATTCATCCTACTGTCAACAAAATTTTTATTTTCACGAGATCCACATTTATTGCCCTCCTCGATTCCATAATCCATTTTTACTTGACAATTATTAACTGTCTTATCCAACAAATTTTCTTCATATTTTATTTCATTTTCAATATCACACTTCAGATCAACCATAATTTTCAGTAATTTCATCAAATTTTTCTTTAATACATGGTTCAGTCACATCACATACCCGTGGCTGCGCTTTTTCATTGTTTATTTCTAATCGTTCTTCCTTCAATAATCCATAAAAATTTTTCACTTGCTTTACTTGTATAATTCTTTAGATCCGACTCCTCGTGGATCTGATGTACTTGTATTTTGTCTTTTTTATAATCGTCATATAACTCTTGTTCTTTCACTCTGATTGTATAGGTCTTTGTCCTTCCCATTTTGATTTCTTTCATGTATTTGTTGTTGCTCGTAGATTTGATACGATTCGTTTGTGTCAAATTTTATGAACGTTTCATAATTTTCATGCAATTGAAAATTACTTGACGTTTCTGAGTCACTATCGGTATAATTATAAAATCTTGAATTTTTCATGTTTGTACAATCATTGTTTTCCCTTTGTATTGTCATATATCGTATTGATTTTCGATCATTATTTTCGATTTCCTCCATTATATAAATCGATTCATCCGTTCGCGTATTATTTATATTTTCAAAGGGAAGGATTAATCCGTTAAATTACTAAATAGTCGATTGTTGAAGGTCAATAATAAATAAATCCAATTTATTTATGTAAGTGCACATCGATTCATCTGCTAGGTTTGCGGACCCCTTCAGGTGCTTAATATTGAATATAACTCGACGAAGCTCACTTGGGCTGTAACATTATATTCAATATTAAGCACCTGAAGAGATCTGCAAACCTAGCATACAAAACGTTGCGCACTTACATAAATAAATTGGATTTATTTAGTATTGACCCTCAACAATCGACTATTTACTAATTCAACAATGGAGGGTGAAAATTACAAATTAATCCGTTAAATTCTATATATTCTCCGAGTACTTGATTTTTGCATCGTTTCTACGAAAAAAATCGGTGCCTAAGCTTCCGGTTTGTTGTACAGGGAACGAATCATGTACTACATTGAGTTCCACAGGAGATCCTTCAAAATCAATTTTAAGTTTGCCACAAGTAGTTAATGAATGGTCAGTTATGCCTTCTAACAATATACCTCTGACTCTTTAATTAGACTTACCGATGCTCCTGTCTCTAATAAAAATTTTAACGGGCGTCTTAACTGACCGGTATCGAGGATTACGACCGGAGCTGAACGTTGTTGGCTTAAATTTATTTTCGTGATGCGGAGAGAACGTTTGAGTGTGTTTCTGCACTCGAAGTAGATGGAATTTGATTCATAGCCTCTCTTTCGACCCTCCTTCGAGAGAGAGAGTATTGGTGTTTCCCTGATTTTGATTTCCTTCTCTTATTTCCTTTTGTAATTTATAACAATCGTGCTTTATGTGACCGGATTTTCCGCAATGGAAACAAGAAACAGATGATCTCATATTATTATTCGATTCGTTATTAATATATCGTGATTATTGGGAAGTTGAATTAACTGACCGAGTCCCGGAATTATTTCCCCGATCTTCTTTGTTAAATTACTGCGATGAAAATGTATTATTATTATTGTAACGAACAAAGGAATCATTTTTATCTCTATCTCTATTTGGCAAAAATTCTATCTGATTTTGATACTCGTCCCAACTACCAAATTGTAAATTTGGCCTATTATAATTACGACTTTTATCCCAGCGACTTTGTGAGCTATAAGAACTGTTTATGGAATTGCGTCGGTTGTTATTATTGGAAAATTTTTCTGCAAAACTTCGTGCTAATTTGGAATAATTTATGGCTCCATAACCAGTTTTAGAACAATATTGACATACCATCAGAAAGTTATTCGAAATATAATTTATTTTACGCGTTTCTCGAGTTGAACGGGAATGAGTTTCCTCTCGGCTCGGCGTCTCTTGTCCAGGACGCTACAAGCGAACTCGCGCTCCACCTCCAGCGCTTGTTCACAAACATAGATGAATTTCCAAACGAAGTTCTTTTAAAAAGAATTTTAAACAATCTCGCCTTAGTTCGAGCATGAAATAATCTGCTACTGCAACTCAACCTTCTGTGTTGGCCGTTTTGACTATTTCATTTTTTATTTCTTGTAACCGATTAAAATAAGCAATGACTGTCTCATTGTTTTTCTGTTTTAATTTAGCAAGTTCTTACGTCTACTCGTAATATGTTTTTATTGGTCCGAAAGTGTTCTCGAAAAAATCGGATATCTCTTTGATAGAATTAAAATTTTCTCCGCGCGCACAAGTTAAAGCTTCGTCATATAAACGCATTCGAATAAGTTTTGTTATTTCTTTCTCGTACTCTGACGGTAAAATTTCTTTTGTAAACGCGCGGTATTAAATCTAAAGCGTCCTTTAGCGATAAACCACGAATTTGAGACGTCATTATTTTATTATCAATTTATTTTTTAACTTCACTCCTATCTAATTTTTTTGGTTGTGTTCCGGTGTTTGTTATCAATTCGTCTAAATTAATTTTATTAAACAATTCGTCTTTAATCTTAGAAGAGATTGCTTGTTCGGGTGATCTATTAATTAATTGATTATCGAAGGGAATTGTAAAATCTGTCGCGCCTTGAATTAGTTTATCGTCGAGTACTTTCGCCGTGTCTGTCACTTATGCATTTGCTTCCTCAGTCTCTTTTTCGAACGGTGCGGAAAAACACGCCTTTAGTATTATTTATGATACCTTGAAAAGTTGTCCCTTTTTTTACATTTTCTTGTAAACTTTCTATGAATTTGGGTTCCTCGAGATAAGAATCTAACAACTCTTTTTTGACTTCAGTCGCGAGCCGTTTTCTGACCGAGCTTATAACGTTATCCGGTGTTAAAATCGATGGTTCATACACTGAGAGAAGAATTTATTCATAGTTAATATATATATTTATTTGAAAAATAAAACATAGAAGATATTTATAATAATTATAATGTTTTAATATTTAATAAAAAATTTGTACAAATAATATTGATATATGTTTAAAAGTAACAAATTAGGTTTTGTTGAAAAGAAACATATATTTGAAAGAAAAATGATTTGTTAACTATTAACAATTCTCATTTGGAAACAATATAAAATTTGGTAGTGAAGAAACTCCGTTTGTCGGTTACATGTTGTATGTTCGATAAAGCCGGCTATCGGAGGACAACATTTGTTTTGTAATTGCAGCGGATATATTTTAGGAAATGGAGGAGTTGCTCAAATTATGGAATTTACATCAATATATTCCAATTTTAATCTGTAAGTAAATTCTATATATTGATATTTCTATACTTAGACTAGTTGTCACAAATTTGTTACTTACATATAACCTAAAATTATTCTACCTTGATAAGCTAGTAACAATTTCCTTTCTATTCTTTCCTATTAGCAATTCCTATAGACGATCTGCGAATGTTAGACGAATTAATTAAAACACCGCATGAATATGAAAAAATGATTCTACAACTTGGGGATCGATTAACAATTTAAAGAATGAGTATCACGGAAAAACTTTTGGAAGCCTGGAGTATCCATAGTTTGGGAACTACAGAAATTCAAGAAACATCGGATTTGTATGCATCAAAACTGGAATTTATTCGATTCCAAATGGATGCGTACAGACTCTATTAATTTCGGATGTACATCGATCTCAAAGTGGGGTTATTTAGACTCCGAGATTCTCGGTGTCGCGGGGATTCGACCGTTGGAGTCGCCAGGCCCGCAATCTTTGCATCTCTCGGTGCGCGGCGAGTTGACTATATATTCCGACATTATTTACGCGGCGTTTTACTCTATATTAACCGTTTGATTATATTATAATATAATATGTATAAATAAATATATTTATATATTTCTAACTATAAATTATTAATTATTATTTATTATTATAATATATACATATGCTGTATAAAACTTTGCAGTAAATATAAGTCAAACGCGAGCGAGTCGGGATGTCAGAGTTGGGGGCCTGGCGACTCCAACGGTCGAATCCCCGCGACACCGAGAGTCTCGGAGTTTAGGAATGATGGGCTTAGAGTCCAACGCATATGATTTCGACTTACGTACACTCCGAGAATATTGTGTTTTTAGACATTCCAATTTCAACACCCCTTCATTCAAAATTGGATATAAATTCGTACGATCGATGGAATCGTATTGAGACCATACATATCAGAGGTTTTGTCATGCCAAAAGTTTTTCATGTAGAAAAAATGTTGGTATTAAAAGTATTTCTTATTAACACAAACACGTGCATCTACATACGTTTTTATTATATTCAATTGTGTTGGAGTTTTATTTAAACATAATAATGTTATGATTAGCTTTCAGAAAATTTATCACTGGTATCACTTGATGAAATATACATAATATTTTTAATAAAATTTCTTGGTCTTTTATTTACCTGATATATATAATTAAATGAATTATGTTAATTAGCAATAATAATTGTTAATATATATGTACCGAATAATTGTTGCTTAAGAATAAAATATTAATTATAATTTATTAAAACATTTATTATCGCGCACATCTCAAATAAGTTTGTAATTGTTCGGGAGAACAACATTCAGTAATTCTTATATTTCTTGATATTCGCATTAAGTATACCGATTTGTTATCTGTTAACAAACGGCTATTAACCGCAACATAACCTACATTGTTTATCATAATAGTCGCTTCTTCATGGTTATAATTTTCTTACTTGACCATATTCAAAATTAGATTTGTTAACAGTTAAGATATATCTTAACTGTAAATAAATTCTTCTCTCAGCGTATGGATGATTAATCGGGGCTGGCGAACTAAAATTTATAGGATTATTCGCGATAAGTTCTTTTTGTTCCTCGTATTTCAAAATAGTGTTAAAATAGTTTTAAGCTAAAATGTTTTACGCGCGTGGGAGTAATTATTGTGTCTTCTTGCTCGTTTTCACTAACTTCAGATATAAAAAAATCGATTGGAAAAAAGGGTCTGTATATTCAGAATCGCGAGGTATTTTTATAGATAATGAAATATTTGCTGCACTTTTTTCTAGTCTATCCTTTAAATAATTTATTTCTTTTATCAAATTTTGCACTGTTTCCCTAGGCATTTTAGTTAAATCGAGAGTATCGAGAGTCTGAACTTTTTCTTTGTATAAATATAATAATATATCATTCATAGAAAATTCTAAATTCGTGTTTCTTTGTTTATTTACATAACTATCAGTATTTTGTTTCTAAACACATTATTCCTTTAAACTCTTTTTTTTCTCTCAAAAATGTCAGTTTCTAGGTCGATGCACCGAATTTATTATAATAATTAACACAATCTGTCACGTCCAGATTTGCACCAACCATTACAAAAATATTACAACAAGGCAAATGGTTAATAAACCATTCGCGTTCCTTTCGCTCTTGTTTGATTAGGACTAGCCTTAGGTCTCCGGAAGTAGCGAGCGAAGTTATTCTGAGAGTAGAGATTCAGGATAAAATGTGGGATAATAAAATCAAATATTTTTTTATTCGTATTAATCGTGCATTATTTATTTAAAGTTGTTAACATAATTTATGACAAGGTATGTTATACCTGGTCAATCGCATCACCAGGAACACCGTCCTCTTCGTGGGAAGCAGCAGCCCAGGCAATATCGTCCGCTTCGGTAAACATGGCCGCGAGCACTCACTACACGAGGCGCGCGAGACGACGGCGGCCGATGGGCGACTCGACGTGAGAGGCTGCGCCCAAGCTTGAGAGAGCTCTTTGGGACGCCATCGAGGCAGCATCGGAATCGACTCACGACCGACCTACCGATAATTTCCGAGTGTGTGTATGTACGCGAGAGCAATTGACCGCAGAGCAGCAAAATCCCAGGAGACGATCTCCACTCTGATTAGGTGGGTGCACGCCTGCACCGGTTATTCCGCGGTCTCTCCAACTCCTAAGTGTGCTTCCTTCATTCCTACCCTCCCCACCCCTCGCGAAGCAAGTAGCAGCAGCTCGCACGCAGCCGAGCATAATATATAAATTCGCCGCGAGCGTACGCGGCTGGCGCCCAAACCATATCTTATTATTAATACAAATAAATAATATTTTATCTAATTAAATTGTTCATTTCGTCTTTGACGCCACGCCCTAATCCCCAGCGTGACTGTTACAAATTATATAATATCTTATTTTAAATGAACATATATATCTAAATTCTTAAAGCTTTTTAATTGACAAAAACACACATAAAATTACAATATTTTATAAACAAGTGCATAAAATTATTTATCGTACGTGGATTAAAATTCAATTACTCAAACACCGGATTGAACTTTGTGTTAATAGAGTGAATTTATTGAAATAAATATAAAAATAAATAATAGACAAAATAACTAAATGTCGCCGAGGTCTACGCTTTAAATTATAAACGTAAACGTATGTATATATATGTAAACGGCCGACTTGTATACAGAGAGGAAAATATCGCGAACTAAAGTAATATACACAGTCAACGGGACTGGTATAGCGCGATAAATAAACTATTTATTATTTATTAAATGAAACGCGATCGTGTGAAGTGGTACCACTTACTTCCTCGAGTTCGATGCTGGAATCGTGTAACGATCAGCTGGCCGGTCGCTCTCTCTCTGGTTGGGTGGCTGTAGGTCGATTTCCGACGATGCAGCTCATACTGCGAATGAAGGATCGGCCTGCACTTCAAATGCACCCACGAACACTACGGTAAAATAATCACAGCGAGGCTATAACACCTGTCGCGTATCGAAGCGGCTATATCATATACCAATGTATTTAGGTGCGCGCACGAAGCCGATCTCACCCGTGTAGCCACAACGAACCGAGCCAAGCCGAATCTTGCCAGCCCGAACCGATGCGAACATTACGATACTGTTTACTTGTGTTGCTCGAATTCGTCAAACGGTAAAGTAAACAATACCTTACCGTTACATCCCCCTCCCAGATTCCACATATCTGTGACGAATAGATTTAAGCATTAATTAGTAGATTAGATAATACATTAAATTGTTTATTTTCATTTAATTATTATTACTATAGGAGTAGACAACCAATACTACAAATCGCAAATTTTAATAAACCATTTATAGTAACCTGTGACGCTAGCGGTACAGTAATAGGAGCAATTTTATCACAAGCAGAGATGGGAACCGATCTACCGGTTGCTTATGTTTCGCGTATTTTAAACAAAACTGAGCATAAATATGATACTTATTCAAAGAAAGCATTAGTCATATTGTATGATGTTACTCAGTTCGACTGCTATCTAAGAGGCCGTCGTTTCCTCATTATAACAGATCATAAACCGTTCGTTTGGTTTAAAAACTCAGTAGATCCAACATCAGGAGTTAGTAGATAAAGAATAAAACTGAATGCATACGACTTTGACATCGTACACGACATCGTACTCAGAAGATCCTTCTTCATTGGTTCATGTGCATACAACATCTTCACCCACAATTCTCCTGCCTATCTAGATTCTCACTTTCTCTTACGCTCTAATAACCTTCATTCTGTTCGCTCATCTTCACGCTACCCTCCTGTTTCCCTTTCCTTTCTTCCTCCGAGAACAGAAGCCCTCAATAGTTCATTCGTAATCACGGCCACAAAACTTATAAATTAACTTCCGCTCACTGATTTCGACCCATTGTTTTTGTCCTCATTTAAATCATCCCTCTTTAATCATCTTCGTGAGCTTGACCGCCAGGCGTGGGTAACGAGAGACTGACGTGAAAAGATAATTTGTCCTCCCTTACCGGCGTTTTAATTTTGATTTTAATTTTAATTTTAATTTTAATTGCGTTTTGGTGTCTATAATTTATATTGGCACTACAGTAATCATGCTCCTATTTTATGTTATTTTATTTTTTTTGTATTTTATTTTACTGATTTTGTTAATTTTTGTTAAATTTTGTTAAGCGTTATATGCGTTTTGCTTGCTTGTTTTTATTAACCTTTACGTATTATATTTTATTTTGTTATTTTATTTTATAAACCATGTTACCTTGGTATAGTACTTGGTACATAACTTAATTAGTTATGTATATATTTTATATATTTTTTATTTTATTTTTATTTTTATTTTATTTTATTTTATCTTTTTAATATTTTTAATATTTTTTAATATTATTATTTTATTATTATTATATTATTATTGCATCTTTCATTTCATCGTCTTACAAAATTCTTATACGACTTTACCACAGCGAGTTATTGTGTATACGGGGCGTAGCCCCACATACTTTATAAAGATGTCAATCAATCAATCTCTCTCTCTCATTCTCTTCCTTTCTCTCTCATTTTCACTTTCTACCTCTCTGTCTCTCTCGCTCTGTCTCATTCTCTCTCACGTCAAGATGATGTTTGTCGGATGGACGGACGGACATTATAATTTATCGTTTTTTTTTCTAATATCAATTAATAATTATAATAATAATTTTTTTGTCAGTAATATGAAGCATTAACATATGTAACACATATTTATCATAAAATATATATGATTTAAGTATTTTTCGCAAGAATTGGGGAGTTTTTACAAAATCGCTCCCAAAGATAACTTTAATATAATGTCGATTTTCAGTTATACTCATAGTCAGCGATCTCAAAAACCCCTATATACCATAAAACCTGTACCGAAACATGAAATTTTTTATGATTTCTTGAGTTTTTACAAATTAAAAAATACCATCTAAAAGTTTGGACACTCCTGCCACGATATCTGTTTCTCAAAGACCATTCCAAAAAGCGTTTTTTCTTGGCATTTTTTTGGGAAAAATTATTTATAACTTTTTTTTAAAAGAATTTGACACTAATGCTTACAACGGCATTCGAAAGAGCAGAGAGAATTTTGGAAATGTGTGTTGATCAATTTTTGAATTAATTTTTTATCATTATATTTAACGTTCAAGAACGTATTAAAAAAGGTTTCATCTGAGCCGAAAAAGGTTAAGTGGGGCAATTTCTCATTACTTAAGATTGTGAACTATGCATTATTATTTAGTATTTATGAGTAGAATATTAAATTTATATTAATTATATTTAGTTCACTAAATTAATTTGTTTTTAACCAAAACACTAAATTTTTTATGATCTTTCAATGATCCACTTCTTACTTTTGATACTTTTCTTTTTTTAAACCTTTTACGCCCAAATTTTTCCTGTTCAAGAATATAGAAATGTATTAATTCCACATTATTATGTATTAGTTAATTAATAGAAAAAACTAAGAAAAATCATTTTTCATTATAATCTGTTTCAACAAATTGTGGCTAAAAAGTTATTTTTTTATTTTTGCATATGGTGTATTAGATCTTAATTGATATATAATTATCTAAAAATAGAGACAAAATACTCTTAAGATATCATATAATAATATGAGTACAATATTATAGATTTAAATGTTTTATGTGTATTTCTAAAAAATTGACATTTCCGAAAAATTTGTCAATTTCAGTTTTTTACCGTTAAAAAAAATTCTAAAAATATTTAAAAAATGTTTTTTTTAATCAAGAAAGTAGACACTGTAATCTTTCAATTACGATATTGTGAGTTAAAAAATATTCGTTAGAATATTATTTGCGATTTATCCAAATTATGTTATATGAGAGTAACGCAGAGCGTAAAAGGGTTAAATTTATTTGGCTAGTCGTACTTTTCTTGCTACCGTTAAGTATAAGTATTCAACTTTAATCCTCATTTTTACATTAATCTATGCAGAGTTTCTGTATATTGAAGCTTTAATTTAAAAAAAATTGACGTATAATTAATACACTGTTCATACACCTAACTTTCACATCCAATGTCGTAAAATAGGTATTTAAAATTATTATTTCAATACTTAAATTTGTTGAAATTGTACAATTAAAATTGTATCTATATGTACCATATATAAATTATTTAGCCAAAACTACCATTCAATTGAACGTTAATATAATAACGTCAAAATGTGTTTTTTCATATGAGGGGTACTTGGGTTTTTAAAAAAAACTTTTCTAAACAGAAGTTTTAAAAATAAAAGTTCTAGAAAAATTTTGGTTTCAAAAGCTTTGGTAGCTACTCCTCCGGGTACAGTTCCATCAAAGTTTCCACTAACCCAGCCCTCGAGGATACCGCGGTGGAAGTACTTGGTTGTTCCTGAGAGCTGGGTGGTTGAGTCGTCCCGGTCCGCGGGACTTTTTCATGTGCATTCTCAATCATTTTTGGTGACTATCTACGTAATTTGTGACGAATGGGTACTGATCCTGGTATAATTGCTATGTGGTGTTCTATTATATTTGTCATCCTCTGTGGGTTTGACAATTCCGAGATTCCCGCACATTCAGCAAAGATTATCGGATCTTCCTTGGACTCGTTACCATCATACGTTTTATGCCACGGTCCTTCGTGTACTCTCCATAGTCTGTGTCTATGGCGTTCGTCGACATTCCATTTAGCGCAGAAGTCTTTACCCAATACCGCATCATGTTTAAAAATTTCTTGTGCCTTCAATTCCAGTATTCCAACGTGTCCATCAACTTCAAGGTTTAATTTCAAAATTCCTATGGATTTATTAATTCTTCCATGAGCATTCTTCACGTAGGAATCCAAAGGTAGAAGTCTATCTTTGAATTTCTCCACTACCCGCGGTCCTACGACTGAAATCATTGCACTTGAATTCAACAATCCTCTAGGTGTCCACCTATATTTAAGCGTACGAATCCTCTATTTTCCAAACTATTTTCTGCTACTATCTTTTCTACGTCTTCATCCTTCTTATTTACTTCATCATTTATTTTTTTATTAGTTTTCTCTTCCGAATTTCCATCTTCTTCAACATTTTTCTTCACTCTGCTTTGTTTATCATCTATTTTCATCTCAATTTTCTTATCTTCGATTTTTGTCCATTTACTCCAATCTAGATCCGTATTATTACAGGCTGTGTGTTTATTTTCTGTTGATACTGTAGAATTCCTAATCGTTGTCAAGTAAGCAGGTTGTTTAGCTGTACTTCCATCATGGTTTCTTGCATTAACCGTTGTACTTGATTTTTGATCGTTTGAATTCTCGTTTATCTGTTGAAATAAATCTTCAACTGCTGTAAGTAATGTTGGCATCTTCTTGTAATCGGACTTTTCTTCTTCTTCAAATATTTTCTTCATCTCTTCGTTAGGCTTAACATAATTCAGGGTGATCCTGTCACACCTGGAATTGTTTTCACCGTCATTAGCTTCATCAATAACTTCATTAACAACTTTATTATTACTAACATCCTTCACTATTAATTTATTTTCCATTTCATTTTCTTCATTTCTTTCTAGATTATTGCATGGTAGGTGCTTTGATTCTTCCGTCATTTTCACAAACATCTCATTCATCCTCTCTGACCAATCAACATTATTACTTCTCTTCACTTCACTTCTTCTCTTCAATGCTTTATCTATTAGAGTCAATTTCTTCTCGGGCAGTGTGTTCGAGTTTAGTGTCGCTGGATGAATGCTTGGGATCACTGCTGCTGTTGCTGAGGGTTTTTGGATCCCACTTGACCCCCAGCGTTGCCGTTTCCCCATGCTTGTTTTAACGGTATGCATGTCGGACAGTTATTGAACGTGTATCCTTGAATTCTGCAAACTTGGCATGAAAAGCTGTTCTGTTGTGGTCTAGATGGGCAGAAGTTAGCCTTGTGTCCATTTTGTTTGCAAATGTAGCAAGTTACGGATGGACGTTCTGAGGCTCTGTGTCCCACCTAGTTACAATGGAAACAGGCTCCAATAAATCTTTGATTAGCAGCAGAGTTTCCATCTTGTAACTGTTGGTTGAACCGAGGCCTAGCCCCTGTTTGATTTTGAGAGAAATTGCCTTGGTTACTAGCATTTCTCCAATTTCCAACATTTCCTCCGTTATTAGTCGAATTTCCAGCATTCGTCGTATTTGTGTAACCACCATTATTTTGTTTAAACGGTCGATTGTTTTGCCTGTTCGTCCATTTTTGTGTTGGTTGTCCATTTTGTTGAGGTCTAGTCACATTTGCAGCGAATTGAGGTACGTTTACGGCAGCTACCGTCGGTGGAGGCATCATATCAGGCAGCTCCACTGTTGCTTGTATAGTTGGTTCCTTCGACGATTGTTTCGCCTTTTTATTCGTACTCTAGTTGTTGCTCTTGTTTTTCTTATGCTCTGTTTGAACAGGGCAAGTTTCCGACACACCTTTTGCATCAATTACCGCAACTTTACCGACTTTCAATGATTCAGGTGCTGCTGCTTCTGGAATTTTTGTATTCTCAATTGATAGAGGTGGTCTAAATCTCTTATTCAAATCAATCTTATCTTCATATCTTCTCGCATACTTTTCAATTTGTTCGTATGTCTTACATTTCCTCTCAGACATGTAATCTCTAAAATCTGGTTTCAAGTTTCTCCAGACTACTTTGATCTGTCTTGTCATGGAAGGAGGATTCCTTAAATGCGAGAATATGTGTTTCATACAACTCACATAATTGGTTATGGTTTCGGACTTCCCTTGAGTTCGCTTCCAAGCTTTATCCCATACGTCTGTTTGCGACAGTTTTTTCATGAATTGTGCACGAAATGCTTTAAGGAAGTCTTTCCATCCTTTCTTTCGCAATTCATCGTGCACATTTGTATACCATCGACCTGTTTCTTTGTGAAAACAAATGGCAAACCTTTGAAAAATTGTTTATCTGTTATATTCATGTTCATACGGAAGTTGGTTAGCCTGTTTAGAAACTCGTTCGGATTGTCCTTTTCCTCACTAGAGTATGTGAGAACTCTTAAGGGGATGTCGTACCCGACAAAAAATTGTTGTGCTGGTCCGCGCTTTCTGTTTTATCGATACCCTACATAAAACTAACTTAACAGAAATCATATGTGGCGCCCTCTGTATTATACACTGATACATATTTAGTTGCATGCCCACAGATGGCGCTAACAAGCGTTAACGTAATATAAGATATAGAACACAACGCTAGTAAAAATAATTACAAAATTGATTGCAAAAAAATAAAAATTACTGTAAAAGTAAATGAATAGTATACTGCAAAACTTATAAACGTATCTAATTGGTTTATCCGATTGGAATGGACTGGAGAAATGGCAAATTATATTTAAAAAATATTTTTATATTATACATGTGTAATATTAATTCTAAAAATTAAAGTAATAGCATGTATGTAATAACTCTGCGCTTTGCGTACACTTTGTTTGTACTGTATTACTGTATTTGTACTTTATGGTAACGTGTACTGTACGTACACTTTATATGGTACCGTGTACTGTACGTATACTTTATGGTAACGTGTACTGTATGTTCACTTTATGGTAACGTATACTGTACGTACACTTTATGGTAACGTGTACTGTACGTACACTTTATGGTAACGTGTACTGCACGTACATCTTATGGTAACCAAATGTCAGTCGGTATTGTACTTTTCAATTTTCACATTGATTTGTATTGCAATTTAATTGTAAATTTTGATTTATAATTAATTATAACAAAAGTTACGCATATTCATCTACTAAAATTACAATTTTCTTATCAGTGTTACGTACATTATAATTTTCAATAAACTTAAAAAATGATCAATTATTGTATATAATTAAATTTTTAATCCAGTTCAATTTTCATTACCGCCGTTTAACTCATATACTTTGTAGAGTTTTAGTACCCTTAGTTCCTGATAAGAAAAATATGTACCATTACTTTAACTTAATAAGATTTTCATAATAATAAACTTTCTGAATGGTACTAGCGTCTGCTTTTTAAAATTAAGCTTAAATTGTTAAAGTTTTCTACAAGTTATAATATTAATAAAGTAAGTATTTCTGAATAATCTCCATAATCTTATCAACTAATTGATATGTTTAAATGAATTTTTTAATCACTACTAAATTAAGCAATGAGCAAAACGGTTATTGGTAAACAACAAGTAAACCTACTTCTATGGAGAACGTTGATGGAGGGACACATGTGATTTTATCTTTATATACAATTTTGATTGTTTCATTAAGTTTATTTATGTTAACTTTTATGCACTATAATTAATGCACATGTAGATTATAAAATGGATATTTACTATGAAACTGTTGAATAACTAATAATATATAATACATGGTTAATACCTAACCTAATGGAATTAGTAGGAGGTGCGTGTAATCGTCGAGTCGAACTGTGCACGCACCTTCTAGAGGAAACCGTCGTCTGCTAGTTCCTAATAAGCTCAATCCAGATATGGCTATTAATAAAAAATAGTTTTCTATATACATTTTGTGACGATCACGCAGGGTATTAGGGCATGGCGGCAAGGACGGAATAAACGATTGATAAAAATAGTAATAATTTATTATAATAATAGATAAAGGGTTTTGGACGCCAGCCGCGTATAATTTTGGCGAAATTATAAAACGAGATGGGAAGCATACTTACAAAAGAAGGAATAAATGCAATGCACTTATAACGAAAGCGTGAATCCACCTTGTCAGTATAGAGGAGCATATCCTGGGTTGACGCTTGAAATGTTGCTTTCCTGACACACACATACACACACAAGGTAGTCCGCCACGGGAAAATGAAGGACGATAGCAATCGTATTGCCAACGCGACGCCAACGTTGCCGCGACGGCGTACTGAAGAGCTCTCACGAGCTTCGACAGGCTCGTTCACTGCTTCGCTGGACGGGCCCGCCGTGCGCGCACAACTTGCGTCGAACGGTCCGTCGACCGCCGTCGTCCAGCGCGCATCGTACGGTGAGTCTTCGCGATCGTGCGGATATAGCCCCATTTATTGTACAAGGTTTTAAATATATTTTATAACAATGCTATTGTAGCTGAATAGACAACTATTTGTTTTAAAAAAATGAAAGCCTTTTTTTCGGCAGGCTTCAGCGGTTATTAAAAACTACTCCCGAAGAACGTACGAGTGATAGAGAACACACTCGGCGCGTCGTTCAGATTGTCTCGCCACGCAGATATCCATCGAAAACTAAAAAGCAAACACATAATATATTATAAAAAATTTTATATTTTTTTATAGCAGTGTTTGTGTAGGTAAACCGAAAATTATTTTTAGTCATATATACACAAAAAATACATTTTCTCGGGTGGCTGCTTTTTAGTTCTTGATCAATATCTACGAGGCGAGACAATCTGAACGACTCGCCGAGAGTGTCTCGCCTCGTAGATATCCACCGATATGTCATAAGGAATCACATAATACATTGTAACAAATTTTACATTTTTTTTATAACAGTGTTTGGGTAGGTAAATCGAAAATTATTTTTAATATTTTATATATACACAAAAAATACTTTTTCTCGGATGGCTGCTTTTTAGTTCTCGATGGATATCTACGAGGCGAGACAATCTGGACGACGCGCCAAGAGTGTCTCGCCTCGTAGATATCCGCCGTTATGTTATAAGGAAATACATAATATATCGTAACAAATTTTATATTTTTTTATAGCAGTGTTTGTGTAGGTAAACCGAAAATTATTTTTAGTCATATATACACAAAAAATACTTTTTCTCGGGTAGCTGCTTTTTAGATCTCGATGGATATCTACGAGGCGAGACAATCTGGACGACGGGCCGAAAGTGTCTCGTCTCGTAGATATCTGCCGTTATGTTATAAGTAAACACATAATACATTGTAACAAATTTTATATTTTTTTTATAGCAGTGTTTGTGTAGGTAAACTGAAAATTATTTTTAGTCATATATACACAAAAAATACTTTTTCTCGGAACGCTGCGGCGACCGATTATTGTCGCGTAGAACCTTCGAGGCGAGACACTCTGGGCGCATTGTTTAGATTGTCTCGCCTCGTAGATATCCATCGAGAACTAAAAAGCAAACACATAATTTATTGTTACAAATTTTATATTTTTATTGTAAGAGTGTTTGTGAATGTGAACTGTAAATTATTTTTAGTAATATATACACAAAAAATACTTTTTCTCGGGTGGCTGCTTTTTAGTTCTTGATCGATATCTATGAGGCGAGACAATCTGAACGACGCGCCGAGAGTGTCCGAGAGTGTCTCGCCTTGTAGATATCCACTGATATGTCATAAGGAATCATACAATATATTGTAACAAATTTTACATTTTTTTTATAGCAGTGTTTGTGTAGGTAAACTGAAAATTATTTTTAATTTTTTATACATACTGTAACGGTAAGGTACTGTTTACCTCACCGTTTGACGAATTCGAGCAGCACGAGCGAACAGTATCATAATGTTCGCATCGGTTCGAGCCGGCGAAATTCGGCTCGGCTCGGTTCGTCGTGGCTAATCGGGCGGGATCGACTGCGCGCGCGAAAGATTCGCGCACGCACCTCAGTAGAGAGGTAAGGGAGAGATTCGCGCGCACTGAATAGCCACCTTCTTACGCGACAGGTGTGATCCCCCCGCGTCCCGTGTTTAGCTCTCCGTGCTAAGATTTACCGTGCGTTTTGTGTGTGTGTTTCGACTGCAGGCCGATCCTGCATTTGCAGTGAGTGGTGCTACACCGTGTATCTGCCTGCAGCCACACAACCTCGGTGCACGGGCGAGCGGACAATCCGTCCAACACCGCAGCGAGAGTGAGAGAGAGAGAAAGCAACCGATCGGCTGGTCGTTGTTTACCAACGACTACAGCAGCGTACTAAGTAAGTGGTACCACTTCACGCGATCGTGTTTTTATTCTTACTTAATCGTGTTGCTTTATACCAGTCCCGTTGGCTGGATATATTATTTTAGTTCGCGATATTTTCTTCCCCTCTCTCTACAAGTCGGCCGTTTACCGACTTGTAATAAAAGCGTAGACCTCGGCGACAATCAGATATTTTATTTGTTATTTATTTTTGTTTATTTATTTCAATAAATTCATATTATTATTAAAATTCAATACGGTGTTCGATTAATTGAATTTAACCACGTACAATACCTTCCGTAATCCTAAAAGCTCGTATATTTCTGGTTGACAAGTGCTCGACGCGATATCCCTGTTTCGCGGTCAATTTCAGATTTGAATTTTACCTGGTTGTTATCTGAAACAGTAACTCGGTTTCAGACTAGCATTTAACAAATTTGGTAGAGCGGACAGGTAACCGTCGCCGCATCGCGGGAAAAATATGTTTATTTAAATACGGTAAGTTTAACCGTACCGCTGAGCAGCCGCGATATTAAAATAAACATCCGTGCGGCAACCAAACTGTTACATGGCGCCCAATGTAAATTAATAAATTGGGTTATTTTACGCCCAACGTTAATTTCCAAATTGCGCCTACGAGGCGCACAACGTAAATTTTTAGATTGCGTTTTTTTTGTGATAGGAGCTGCGCTTATATAGGTGCCCTTATAAACTAGGATTTTATTATAAACGGTAGTGAATCTAATTTAATTTATTTGATTTTTGTTGTTATCAATTTATTTTAAATTTAATTTTTTTAAGTACGTGTGGATTTTACGTGTAAGTTTCTATTATATACTGGTTACGTTAATTAGTATATTTATTATTACCGGCAGTTAGATTAAACGGTTCGCGATTAATTCTGACCTTTAAATTATTGTATTTAGACAATAATTTATACGTTTGAACCGGATTTTCTTTTATTGTTGTTTAGTTTGGTTAAAAGAAATCCGAGGTCGGTAATAATAATTTTTTTAATAATTACACGTAAATAATAGTAAATTTGAATTTTAAAATTGAAATATAGATCCATTCGCTTTGAGGTCCGCAATTTACATACCGAGTTCCTAATTTCGAGTAGGTTAGTCGGAAAATCGGCGTTATTTAGTTTTCCGACTTAATAAAAATTGTAACACCTGTGCAAGGGTAAAAATTTTCTGTTTTTGAAGTTTGCTTGTTAAATTTATATTTTTGACAACGCGGACCGGCTCACGCGTTACAATAAAAATTGTATTATTATTTTTTTGTAACAGTGCGATTGTAAGAGATCACAGCGGCGTACACATTTAATTGTTTAGGAATATATTTATATTTATTTATCTATTTATTCAATTATTTATTTATTTATTTTATAATATATTCAGCGTGCGTTGGTGACCGAGAGCCGGAGTAAATTCTATTTTTTCGTATTTAGTCTGATTTAAACAAATTTTTTTTGTTTTTAATTTAATTTATTAACAATTCGTAAAATTTCCTTTTACGTTTAATATTGTATGTTTATTTGTTTTATAATAAATTAAGTTAATCCCGCGTGTAACATAGTTAATTTTTTTTTCTCTCGATTTGTTTGTAAAATTAATAGTCAAAAATATAATTCTTTAACGTAGTTTTTTATATTAGGCAGGAAAGCAAATTTCAAATAGGTGTGCTTAATTTTTCTTCTTGTAATTATAAAGGGAAAAGAATTCATTCTTCAACTTAGTGGCCCAATAATTTTATTATTTAAAGCCACCTAATAATTTGAAGAAAAGCATACCTTGCACAGGTAAAGCGAAAAGCGACTCAGATTTTTTTTGTGTTAAGTCGATCAGTGGATTGGTACGCAATCCAACGAACAGATCCAGGCGCACTTGGAGTCGTTAGAGATGCGTACAGATGGCTCTGTATATAAAAGAGCCGAACGACTCCAACAGTGGCTGTTGGGTAATTATACGGCTCAAGAGTTCGCAGCCGACACAAACTCAAATGAGGATCGTGTCAGGCGGAACAGGCGGAGGACAGATTGGTTTAAGTCCATGGTTGCCCAGAATCCGGAGATTCCAAACCCGGATTCTGACCCAGATGTAGTAGAGGTACTACAGAGGACTCCCGCTCTAGAAGTAGAAGATACGGACGAGCGAGAGGAAGATGGGCAGTCGGACACCTCCGACCGAGAAACCGACAAGGAAGAATGAACAACTTTGGTATCCTATACTGGCGCTCAGTTCGAGATACCAAAGGATTTGGCTTTGATGTTAGCGGAGCAAATAAGTAAGTTATCCACCTTGACGGAACGGGTTAAGGAGCTGGAAGTACAGATGCACACCGTCAACAGCAAGTTGGACTTGCCAAGCGGTGCACAAACTTCCAGCACAAACAAAACCCGAGAGCCAACCCAACATGTCCAGTTCCAGGACAACTATACGTGTTACACCCTGGACGAGACGGACATCAGATCACAACACGTGCAGGTAGAGCCTGAGGGGCCTCAAGCACCTCATGCAGATGCTGGAGGAGCTTAGGGGAGGGGTGACACACGGAGACCGAGACAGCCTCCATGTTCAAGCTCTCCCTACTCTAATCTGAAGGACTTTTACGAGTCCGGCCAATCAGCGTCGAGATCGGCCGGGACACCGCGCGATGTTAGTGCGGTGGTTCGTAAGTGGGGAGTCCGATTCTCTGGCGACAAAAGCCAGAGTATCGATGGCTTCCTTGCGAGAGTCGAAGACTGTAGGATTCTCGCCAACCTCAGCGAGGACGAGGTGTTGCCGTCCTTGTCCGAACTTCTCACTGGAACCGCAGCTACGTAGTACCGGAATGAGAAGGACAATTGGCACTCGTGGCAAGATTTTGTGAAATCTGCCAAGAAATGGTACGGTATGAGCCAAAGCTTCCAGCAAAGGCTCATCGAGGAGTCCAATGCTCGGACACAGGGTGAGGATGAGCCGGTGAGAGATTACATCACCTGCTCAATCGCGATCATGCGAAAACTCAACCCGATCCCGAGCGAGCGTAGGCAATTGGACCATCTCTACCGTAACATGCTACCTCAGCTTCAGCGGTTGTTTAAGAGAGCTGAAGCCAAATCGGTTGAAGATTTATTGGAGCTGGCGATGGACGCCGAGCAAACGCTCGAGCGGGAAAAGTTATATCGACCGCCTCCGGCAGAGGAAGATTTAATGTTGCCGGAACTTGCTTACAAGGCAAAGTCCAAAAAGCGGTCGACCGCCAAGCCTAAGGTAGCAAGCGTGGCTAAGGAGGTGAGTGAGTCGAGTCGGGAAGATCCGATTGAACGGCTCACAAAAGTCCTGGAAGAAACCCTTAGGGCCATGCGAACGAGTAGCCAGACAGCTGGGGTTAAGGTGGATAAAGATACGCCACCTAGGAAAAAAGCCCACAGGTCTCCTCCTCGGTTTAAAAAGAGGAAGGAGACACGTAAAAGTCCCGATCGACGGTCATCGAGTGGTTCATCCTCGAAGCTTGGGGAATCGTCGGATTCAAGAAAGAAGATAAAGAGAAAAGAAGACTTCCCCAAGCCGATCGAGTGCCATACTTGTGGTAAGTTGGGGTACACCGTTAGGACGTGCCCTGACTGCGCAAAAAACGCGCGGGGAAGCGGTTAGAGGGGACAACCGCATACCCCAAAGTACAGGGAGTCCCCAAGGAGGACAAAGGTCTGACTCCCGATTACCGAGATAGTCCAGCTGCAGTTAAGCAGAAAAGGAAAGGACTGATTCCAGACAGATCCCAGGAAGTCGGAATGGATCCGGAGACCTGCGATGTCCTAAAATTAGTGACATCGAGCACTAGCCGAAGAAGTTATCGTCCTGAGGACGAGACGCGCTGGTGGTGTCAGGTTGACATAGATGGATTCTGGATCCGTGCGTTGTTCGATCCAGGTGCATCGACAACCGTAATGGGTCCGAGCGGTTTGCAGTTAGCAACCGCTCTAGGCAGGTCGCTTCTCGAGTCGCGAGCTGGCAATGCCAAGCTCGCTGATGGTAGTACTCATCCGTTGTGTGGTCACGTGATGCTACCATTTACTATCGGTAAGAGACTCGAGAAATACGTGTTGCGATCATGCCGAACCTGGATGCTGAATGCTACATCGGAGTAAATTTTATCCGAGCATTCCGAGCCGTCCTAGACCCAGATTCCGACCGTTTATTCCTAAAGGGAACGGATCAAGTCCTACAGCTGGAAGTGGCAAGTATGGAAAGTGGCAATGCTTCATTATCATCAGCAGGTGTCGCTGACGTAACAGAAGTAGAGCGCACACAATTGCGCGAACTTCTAGACCGAGTGTTGTCCACAACCTTGCCAAAGATCGGCCGTTCTTACGATGTCGAACATATAATCGACGTCGGATCAGCCAGGCCGATCAAACAGAGGTACTACCTCGTCTCTGATAAAATTCGAGAGGAAATGCAACGTCAAGTTTGCGAGATGCTCGAGACTGGCGTTATTGAACCCTCGAAAAGCGGTTGGTCCAGCCCTGTGGTGATGGCGAAGAAGGGTGAGAATGCTAGGCGTTTTTGCATCGATTTTAGGAAAGTCAACGCTTTGACGAAACCTGATGCATATCCTTTGCCATATATGCAGGATATCCTACGCAAACTCAAGAAAGCCCGATACATCTCCACGATCGACATGAACTGTGCGTACCACCAGATACCTCTACAGGTGGAGTCGCGCCCGATAACGGCTTTTACGGTACCTGGAATGGGTTTGTTCCAGTTTACTCGTATGCCGTACGGATTGGCAAATGCTGGCGCGACATTCCAACGCATGATCGATCAGGTGATTGGACCCGAACTCGAACCAGTTGCTTATGCATATCTCGACGATATCATTATTGTCACGGAGACGTTTGAAGAGCATAAGCAACTGTTGATCGAGGTGTTAACTCGCTTGGCAGAAGCCGGTTTATCTGTTAATCGGGAGAAATGTGTCTTCTGTTAGCCCGAAGTGAGATATTTGGGTGTGCGAGTTAACCGAGACGGGATACGACCTGACCCAGCTAAAACGGAGCCGATTAAAGAATACCCGGCTCCCAAGAATTTGAAGCAGCTGAGACGGTTTCTCGGTATGGCATCTTGGTACAGACGCTTCATGCACGACTATGCTACCATAGCTGAGCCGCTAACGCGTCTGACCTAGAAAGACCAGAAGTATCTTTGGCTGGAAGAACAAGAGAGTGCTTTCCAGCAGCTTAAAGCTTTGTTGATGACAGCACCCGTTCTGCAAACTCCCGATGAGAGTGGTGAGTATGTGGTCCAGACTGACGCTAGTGACACTGGTATCGGTGCAGTGTTGCTACAGATTGTCGGTGGAGAAGAGAGAGTCCTGGAGTTCGCCAGTAGAATCCTCTCGCCCGCCGAACGCAATTACAGCGTCACAGAACGGGAATGCCTGGCCGTAGTATGGGCGATTAAGAAGTTTAGACCATACATCGAAGGTTACCAGTTTAAAGTTGTCACTGACCATAGTAGTCTTCGTTGGTTATGCAATATTCGCAATCCAACGAGCCGGCTCGCCAGATGAGCGTTAGAACTCCAGTCTCATAACTTTACTATTGAGTACAGGAAAGGAGCTCTAAACTACGTTCCTGTTGCACTTTCTCGTATGTATGAGGAAGACGAGCCGGCCTTATCCTCCGTCTCTTGGAGCCAGACTACTAAGGACCCCTGGTACCTTTCGTGGACCAAAGACGTAAGTGAGCGGCCGAGAGAATTTCCTGATTGGAAGATCCAAGGTGGAAACTTGTATTCGTATCGGGTGGATACTGAATTGGATGACGCCATGGAAGATCAAGACGCTTGGAAGTTGGTCGTACCCGAAGAGCACAGGCAGACCATCCTCCGAGAATGTCATGAAGATCCGGCAGCTGGCCATCTAGGTAGAGAAAAGACATTTGCTCCCGTGGCAAAGTTATATTATTGGCCACGTTACTATGCCGAAGTTGGCGAGTATGTACGCAAATGTCAGGTGTGCCAGCAATGCAAGGTGGAGCAACGCCCTCCCATGGGTTTGATGGGTAGGCGAGTGGTTGAAAAGCCATGGCAAGTGGTAGCAGGAGATGTTACTGAACCACTTCCCCGCTCCACACACGGATTTGAATATATTTTGATCTTCCAAGATTTGTTCACGCGCTGGATTGAAGCAGTGCCGATCCGGAAAGCTAACGCTAAGACGATCGTGAAAGAGTTACACGAACGAGTCGTCATGCGTTTTGGTACATCGGAAGTATTTTTATCCGACAACGGCACTGAATTCAAGAACAAGCTCGTAGATGATTATCTCGTGGAACGAGGAATATTTCATACAACTATTCCTCCGTACCACGCTCAGGCCAATACCGTCGAACGTGCTAATCGGACGCTGAAAACGATGGTAGCGTCTTACATTACCGAGAAGCACAACACTTGGGATGAGAAGTTACCGGACCTTGTGTTTGCTTTTATTACGGCGATACAGAGTTCAACAGGATGGAGCCCGGCCATGTTAAATTACGGCCGGCAGCCTGAGCCACCTGGCACTGCTCGTCGAGTTCAAGACGAGCTGACTCAGCAACGTTTGAAATACCAGTGTTTACTTGAGTGGAGTGATCGGCTATCACGACTACCTGAGCTTCACAAGAAGGCTTCAGCTAGAGCCAATAAAACTCAGGATAGGCATGCCGGTTACTATAATGCCGGGAGACGAGCGGCTTCTTTTGAAGTCGGGGACTTAGTATGGAAAAAGAACCGAGTCCTCTCATCCAGCGCACAAGGCGTCTCGGCCAAGTTAGCTCCAAAATACGTCGGTCCTTATTTGATCGTCCACAGATACGGCCCAAATACTGTTAAGATCCAGGATACTCAGGGACATGAGGAGAAATGCCATGTCCAGTACCTCAAACCGTACTTATTGGATGTCCATGGCGATGAGTACGGCCAAGAAGACGACATCGAGACAGATCTACCTACGAGGGATGAGGAACCCGTACGCGACACGGTTCCTGCGAGCGAAGACGTCTCACGCGGCGAGACGCAAGCGAACGCCGTTCCACGCGAGGAACGAGATAACGCGAATGTCGTGCTCCCCGTTACACGAAGTAGAGGTAGGCCGCGTAAAAACGCGAGGGTCGTCGCCAGACCGCGGGATCGGTCGACGGTAATTCCGACCGCTAGCCACCGCGGGCTAGCCAAACGAGGTAGAGGCAGACCACGACGGAACTGCAGTTAGTGTCCGGATTTTTGGACCAGGTTTTTTTTGTTGTACCTGTGTAGACACTTCCCATCCCAAATTCGTCTGGGATGCAAAAACCACATCACGGGTATGTGGAATCTGGAAGGGGGGTGTAACGGTAAGGTACTGTTTACCTCACCGTTTGACGAATTCGAGCAACACGAGCGAACAGTATCATAATGTTCGCATCGTTTCGAGCCGGCGAGATTCGGCTCGGCTCGGTTCGTCGTGGCTACACGGGCGGGATCGACTTCGCGCGCGAAAGATTCGCGCACGTACCTCAGTAGAGAGGTAAGGAAGAGATTCGCGCGCACTGAATAGAGTGATAGCCACCTTCTTACGCGACAGGTGTGATCCCCCCGCGTCCCGTGTTCAGCTCGCCGTGCTAAGATTTACCGTGCGTTTTGTGTGTGTGTTTCGACTGCAGGCCGATCCTGCATTTGCAGTGAGTAGTGCTACACCGTGCATCTGCCTGCAGCCACACAACCCCGGTGCACGGGCGAGCGGACAATCCGTCCGACACCGCAGCGAGAGTGAGAGAGAGAGAAAGCAACCAATCTGCTGGTCGTTGTTTACCAACGACTGCAGCAGCGTACAAAGTAAGTGGTACCACTCCACGCAATCGTGTTTTTATTCGCACTTAATCGTGTTGCTTTATACCAGCCCCGTTGACTGGATATATTATTTTAGTTCGCGATATTTTCTTCCCCTCTCTCTACAATTCAGCCGTTTACCGACTTGTAATAAAAGCGTAGACCTGGGCGACAATCAGATATTTTATTTGTTATTTATCTATGCTTATTTATTTCAATAAATTCATATTATTATTAAAATTCAATATGGCGTTCGATTAATTGAATTTAACCACGTACAATTACTTCCGTAATCCTAAAAGCTCGTATATTTCTGGTTGACAAGTGCTCGACGCGATATCCCTGTTTCGCGGTCAATTTCAGATTTGAATTTTACCTGGTTGTTATCTGAAACAGTAACTCGGTTTCAGACTAACATTTAACAGATTTGGTAGAGCGGACAGGTAACCGTCGCCGCATCGCGGGAAAAATATGTTTATTTAAATACGGTAAGTTTAACCGTACCGCTGAGCAGCCGCGATATTAAAATAAACATCCGTGCGGCAACCAAACTGTTACAATACAAAAAATACTTTTTCTCGGGTAGCTGCTTTTTAGTTCTCGATGGATATCTACGAGGCGAGACAATCTGGACGACGCGCCGAGAGTATCTTGCCTCATAGATATCCACCGATATGTTATAAGGAAACACATAATATATTGTAACAAATTTCATATTTTTTTGTAGCAGTGTTTGTGTAGGTAAACCGAAAATTATTTTTAGTCTTATATACACAAATAATACTTTTTCTCGAAACGCTGCGGCGACTGATTATTGTCGCGTAGAACCTTCGAGGCGAGACACTCTCGGCGTATTGTTTAGATTGTCTCGACTCGTAGATATCCATCGGGAACGAAAAGCAAACACATAATTTATTGTTACAAATTTTATATTTTTATTATAGCAGCGTTTGTCAAGGTAAACTGAAAATTATTGTTTGTAATATACACACAAAAAATACTTTTTCTCGGGTAGCTGCTTTTCAGTTCTTGATGGATATCTACGAGGCTGGACAATATGAACGATGCGCCGAGAGTGTCTCGCCTCATAGATTTCCACCGATATGTTATAAGCAAACATATAATATATTGTAACAAATTTTACTTTTTTTTTATAGCAGTGTTTGTGTAGGTAAACCGAAAATTATTTTCAATTTTTTATATATACAAAAAATACTTTTTCTCGGAAGGCTGCTTTTTAGTTCTTGATGGATATCTACGAGGCGAGACAATGTGAACTACGCGCCGAGAGTGTCTCGCCTCGTAGATATCCACCATATGTTATAAGCGAACAAATAATATATTGTAATAAATTTTACATTTTTTTATAGCAGTGTTGCGTAGGTAAACCGAAAATTATTTTTAATCATATTGTAACGGGGTACAATCTTTCGCGTCGGTAGGGGTAAAGGGATCGGTTGCTACGGCACTGCCTAGTTATACTCCCTAGGCGGTGCTCCGAGAGTGCGCGGCGGATTCAAATCAGTGAACCCCGCGCACGACCTACCGTTGCGATGTCCGTTAACAACCGCGAGATCACTTGCCGATCTCGCGTCTTTGTACAGCTAAAACGTCGTGAGCTGAAAAGGACCGCGAATAAAAGGGATAAATTCGCGGTAAGTTTACCTCGGCCGCTCCTGAAACGGAGAGGGCGGTATTCGGGATAACGGGAATAACGTACGCCGGTAATCAATAATCAAACTCGTACTCGGATATTGATTACATTTGAATTTTATTCAAGTTAAAGAAATAGAAACAAAGTTTAACAAAGAACAAAGATTTACAAAAGCCGTATATAGGCCGCGTGAGGTCTCGCGACGAGGTGTCTCTCTTTCTAGCACGCGTACGCGGTCGCCCGTTAGCTTCCTCGCCGTCGCGCGCGGGCGAGATCCGTCGATTCCTAACTTAAAGTTATAGCCGTAAAGAAAGAGTCTTTACGGCTTCAGCGGCTCGCGAGTGGTGCACCACGTACCTTAAATCTCGATTCTCCCCTTCGATGCGTTCGACTTCGCCTGTTTCCCCTCTCTCCGTCGGGCTCTCGCGCGCGGCAACTTCGCCGTCCTCGCAGGTTCCTGGGAGTCGCTGGAGCTGTGCACTTAACACCAGCACGCTCACTCCACCAAGTCACTCACTCTTCACGCCGCGAAACCCAGAACCCGAGCAAGAATCCGCGATAACGTTTCTTGTACTCTTGCCGCGAAATATCAAAGAAGGCGTTACCGGCGACGTGTCTATCTACGATGACTCGCATAAACTCTCTATATACTCTCCTCAGTCAGCTTGCGCGTCGGACCATTATTAGTCCTTACGCGACTTACGCGCGGGCTTTCCCGATCACCTACGAGCTTTTCCGATCGTCACTCGCGCTCGTTATAAGGTATAGCTTCATACGCATAAGAGTATGTAGCTTACCTTTACAATATATACACAAAAAATACTTTTTCTCGGGTGGGTGCTTTTTAGTTCTTGATCGATATCTACAAGGCGAGACAATCTGAACGACGCGCCGAGAGTGTCCGAGAGTGTCTCGCCTTGTAGATAACCACCGATATGTCATAAGGAATCACACAATATATTGTAACAAATTTTACATTTTTTTTATAGCAGTGTTTGTGTAGGTAAACCCAAAATTATTTTTAGTAATATATACACAAAAAATACTTTTTCTCGGATAGCTGCTTTTTCGTTCTCGATGGATATGTACAAGGCGAGACAATCTGAACGACGCGCCGAGAGTGTCTCGCTTCGTAGATATCCACCGATATGTTATAAGCAAACATATAATATATTGTAACAAATTTTACATTTTTTTATAGCAGTGTTTGTGTAGGTAAACCGAAAATTATTTTTAGTCATATATACACAAAAAATACTCTTTCTCGGAACGCTGCGGCGACCGATTATTGTCGCGTAGAACCTTCGAGGCGAGACACTCTTGGCGCATTGTTTAGATTGTCTCGCCTCGTAGATATCCATCGAGAACTAAAAAGCAAACTCATAATTTATTGTTACAAATTTTATATTTTTATAGTAACAGTGTTTGTGAATGTGAACTGTAAATTATTTTTAGTAATATATACACAAAAGTACTTTTTCTCAGATAGCTGCTTTTTACTTCTCGATGGATATGTACAAGGCGAGACAATTTGAACGACGCGCCGAGAGTGTCTCGCTTCGTAGATATCCACCGATATGTTATAAGCAAACATATAATATATTCTAACAAATTTTACATTTTTTTTATAGCAGTGCTTGTGTAGGTAAACCGAAAATTATTTTTAGTAATATATACACAAAAAATACTTTTTCTCGGGTGGGTGCTTTTTAGTTCTTGATCGATATCTACGAGGCGAGACAATCTGAACGACGCGCCGAGAGTGTCAGAGAGTGTCTCGCCTTGTAGATAACCACCGATATGTCATAAGGAATCACACAATATATTGTAACAAATTTTACATTTTTTTTATAGCAGTGTTTGTGTAGGTAAACCCAAAATTATTTTTAGTAATATATGCACAAAAAATACTTTTTCTCGGATAGCTGCTTTTTAGTTCTAGATGGATATGTACAAAGCGAGACAATCTGAACGACGCGCCGAGAGTGTCACGCTTCGTAGATATCCACCGATATGATATAAGCAAACATCATATATTGTAACAAATTTTACATTTTTTTATAGCAGTGTTTGTGTAGGTAAACCGAACATTATTTTTAGTAATATATACACAAAAAATACTTTTTCTCGGATAGCTGCTTTTTAGTTCTCGATGGATATGTACAAAGCGAGACAATCTGAACGACGCGCCGAGAGTGTCTCGCTTCGTAGATATCCACCGATATGTTATAAGCAAACATATAATATATTGTAACAAATTTTACATTTTTTTTATAGCAGTGTTTGTGTAGGTAAACCGAAAAATATTTTTAGTAATATATACACAAAATATACTTTTTCTCGGGTGGGTGCTTTTTAGTTCTTGATCGATATATACGAGGCGAGACAATCTGAACGACGCGCCGAGAGTGTCAGAGAGTGTCTCGCCTTGTAGATAACCACCGATATGTCTTAAGGAATCACACAATATATTGTAACAAATTTTACATTTTTTTTATAGCAGTGTTTGTGTAGGTAAACCCAAAATTATTTTTAGTAATATATACACTAAAAAATACTTTTTCTCGGATAGCTGCTTTTTAGTTCTCGATGGATATGTACAAGGCGAGACAATCTGAACGACGCGCCGAGAGTGTCTCGCTTCGTAGATATCCACCGATATGATATAAGCAAACATAATATATTGTAACATATTTTACATTTTTTTATAGCAGTGTTTGTGTAGGTAAACCGAACATTATTTTTAGTAATATATACACAAAAAATACTTTTTCTCGGATAGCTGCTTTTTAGTTCTCGATGGATATGTACAAGGCGAGACAATCTGAACGACGCGCCGAGAGTGTCTCGCTTCGTAGATATCCACCGATATGATATAAGCAATCATAATATATTGTAACAAATTTTACATTTTTTTTATAGCAGTGTTTGTGTAGGTAAACCGAAAATTATATTTAGTAACATATACTCAAAAAATACTTTTTCTCGGGTGGGTGCTTTTTAGTTCCTGATCGATATCTACGCGGCGAGACAATCTGGACGACGCGCCGAGAGTGTCAGAGAGTGTCTCGCCTTGTAGATAACCACCGATATGTCATAAGGAATCACACAATATATTGTAACAAATTTTACATTTTTTTTATAGCAGTGTTTGTGTAGGTAAACCCAAAATTATTTTTAGTAATATATACACTAAAAAATACTTTTTCTCGGATAGCTGCTTTTTAGTTCTCGATGGATATGTACAAGGCGAGACAATCTGAACGACGCGCCGAGAGTGTCTCGCTTCGTAGATATCCACCGATATATTATAACCAAACATATAATATATTGTAACCAATTTTACATTTTTTTATAGCAGTGTTTGTGTAGGTAAATCGAAAATTATTTTTAGTAATATATACACAAAAAATACTTTTTCTCGGGTGGGTGCTTTGTAGTTCTTGATCGATATCTACGAGGCGAGACAATCTGAACGACGCGCCGAGAGTGTCCGAGAGTGTCTCGCCTTGTAGATAACCACCGATATGTCATAAGGAATCAGACAATATATTGTAACAAATTTTACATTTTTTTTATAGCAGTGTTTGTGTAGGTAAACCCAAAATTATTTTTAGTAATATATACACAAAAAATACTTTTTCTCGGATAGCTGCTTTTTACTTCTCGATGGATATGTACAAGGCGAGACAATCTGAACGACGCGCCGAGAGTGTCTCGCCTCGTAGATATCCACCGATATGTTATAAGCAAACACATAATATATTGTAACAAATTTTACATTTTTTTTATAGCAGTGTTTGTGTAGGTAAACTGAAAATTATTTTTAGTAATATATACACAAAAAATACTTTTTCTCGGGTGGGTGCTTTTTAGTTCTTTATGGATATGTACAAGGCGAGACAATCTTAACGACGCGCCGAGAGTGTCTCGCTTCGTAGATATCCACCGATATGATATAAGCAAACATAATATATTGTAACAAATTTTACATTTTTTTATAGCAGTGTTTGTGTAGGTAAACCGAAAATTATTTTTAGTAATATATACACAAAATATACTTTTTCTCGGGTGGGTGCTTTTTAGTTCTCGATCGATATCTACGAGGCGAGACAATCTGAACGACGCGCCGAGAGTGTCCGAGAGTGTCTCGCCTTGTAGATAACCACCGATATGTCATAAGGAATCACACAATATATTGTAACAAATTTTACATTTTTTTTATAGCAGTGTTTGTGTAGGTAAACCCAAAATTATTTTTAGTAATATATACACAAAAAATACTTTTTCTCGGATAGCTGCTTTTTAGTTCTCGATGGATATGTACAAGGCGAGACAATCTGAACGACGCGCCGAGAGTGTCTCGCCTCGTAGATATCCACCGATATGTTATAAGCAAACATATAATATATTGTAACAAATTTTACATTTTTTTATAGCAGTGTTTGTGTAGGTAAACTAAAATTATTTTTAGTCATATATACACAAAAAATACTTTTTCTCGGGTGGGTGCTTTTTAGTTCTTGATCGATATCTACGAGGCGAGACAATCTGAACGACGCGCCGAGAGTCTCCGAGAGTGTCTCGCCTTGTAGATAACCACCGATATGTCATAAGGAATCACACCATATATTGTAACAAATTTTACATTTTTTTTATAGCAGTGTTTGTGTAAGTAACCCCAAAATTATTTTTAGTATATATACACAAAAAATACTTTTTCTCGGATAGCTGCTTTTTAGTTCTCGATGGATATGTACAAGGCGAGACAATCTTAACGACGCGCCGAGAGTGTCTCGCTTCGTAGATATCCACCGATATGATATAAGCAAACATAATATATTGTAACAAATTTTACATTTTTTTATAGCAGTGTTTGTGTAGGTAAACCGAAAATTATTTTTAGTAATATATACACAAAATATACTTTTTCTCGGGTGGGTGCTTTTTAGTTCTTGATCGATATCTACGAGGCGAGACAATCTGAACGACGCGCCGAGAGTGTCCGAGAGTGTCTCGCCTTGTAGATAACCACCGATATGTCATAAGGAATCACACAATATATTGTAACAAATTTTACATTTTTTTTATAGCAGTGTTTGTGTAGGTAAACCCAAAATTATTTTTAGTAATATATACACAAAAAATACTTTTTCTCGGGTGGGTACTTTTTAGTTTTTGATCGATATCTACAAGGCGAGACAATCTGAACGACGCGCCGAGAGTGTCCGAGAGTGTCTCGCCTTGCAGATAACCACCGATATGTCATAAGGAATCACACAATATATTGTAACAAATTTTACATTTTTTTTAGAGCAGTGTTTGTGTAGGTAAACCCAAAATTATTTTTAGTAATATATACACAAAAAATACTTTTTCTCGGATAGCTGCTTTTTAGTTCTCGATGGATATGTACAAGGCGAGACAATCTGAACGACGCGCCGAGAGTGTCTCGCCTCATAGATATCCACCGATATGTTATAAGCAAACATATAATATATTGTAACAAATTTTACATTTTTTTTATAGCAGTGTTTGTGTAGGTAAACCGAAAATTATTTTTAGTCATATATACACAAAAAATACTCTTTCTTGGAACGCTGCGGCGACCGATTATTGTCGCGTAGAACCTTCGAGGCGAGACACTCTTGGCGCATTGTTTAGATTGTCTCGCCTCGTAGATATCCATCGAAAACTAAAAAGCGAACTCATAATTTATTGTTACAAATTTTATATTTTTATTGTAACAGTGTCTGTGAATGTGAACTGTAAATTATTTTTATTAATAAATACACAAAAAATACTTTTTCTCAGATAGCTGCTTTTTACTTCTCGATGGATATGTACAAGGCGAGACAATCTGAACGACGCGCCGAGAGTGTCTCGCCTCATAGAAATCCACCGATATGTTATAAGCAAACATATAATATATTGTAACAAATTTTACATTTTTTTTATAGCAGTGTTTGTGTAGGTAAACTGAAAATTATTTTTAGTCATATATACACAAAAAATACTTTTTCTCGGGTGGGTGCTTTTTAGTTCTTGATCGATATCTACAAAGCGAGACAATCTGAACGATGCGCCGAGAGTGTCCGAGAGTGTCTCGCCTTGCAGATAACCACCGATATGTCATAAGGAATCACACAATATATTGTAACAAATTTTACATTTTTTTTATAGCAGTGTTTGTGTAGGTAACCCCAAAATTATTTTTAGTAATATATACACAAAAAATACTTTTTCTCGGATAGCTGCTTTTTAGTTCTCGATGGATATGTACAAGGCGATACAATCTGAACGACGCGCCGAGAGTGTCTCGCCTCGTAGATATCCACCGATATGTTATAAGCAAACACATAATATATTGTAACAAATTTTACATTTTTTTATAGCAGTGTTTGTGTAGGTAAACTAAAAATTATTTTTAGTAATATATACACAAAAAATACTTTTTCTCGGGTGGGTGCTTTTTAGTTCTTGATCGATATCTACGAGGCGAGACAATCTGAACGACGCGCCGAGAGTCTCCGAGAGTGTCTCGCCTTGTAGATAACCACCGATATGTCATAAGGAATCACACCATATATTGTAACAAATTTTACATTTTTTTTATAGCAGTGTTTGTGTAAGTAAACCCAAAATTATTTTTAGTATTATATACACAAAAAATACTTTTTCTCGGATAGCTGCTTTTTAGTTCTCGATGGATATGTACAAGGCGAGACAATCTTAACGACGCGCCGAGAGTGTCTCGCTTCGTAGATATCCACCGATATGATATAAGCAAACATAATATATTGTAACAAATTTTACATTTTTTTATAGCAGTGTTTGTGTAGGTAAACCGAAAATTATTTTTAGTAATATATACACAAAATATACTTTTTCTCGGGTGGGTGCTTTTTAGTTCTTGATCGATATCTACGAGGCGAGACAATCTGAACGACGCGCCGAGAGTGTCCGAGAGTGTCTCGCCTTGTAGATAACCACCGATATGTCATAAGGAATCACACAATATATTGTAACAAATTTTACATTTTTTTTATAGCAGTGTTTGTGTAGGTAAACCCAAAATTATTTTTAGTAATATATACACAAAAAATACTTTTTCTCGGGTGGGTACTTTTTAGTTTTTGATCGATATCTACAAGGCGAGACAATCTGAACGACGCGCCGAGAGTGTCCGAGAGTGTCTCGCCTTGCAGATAACCACCGATATGTCATAAGGAATCACACAATATATTGTAACAAATTTTACATTTTTTTTAGAGCAGTGTTTGTGTAGGTAAACCCAAAATTATTTTTAGTAATATATACACAAAAAATACTTTTTCTCGGATAGCTGCTTTTTATTTCTCGATGGATATGTACAAGGCGAGACAATCTGAACGACGCGCCGAGAGTGTCTCGCCTCATAGATATCCACCGATATGTTATAAGCAAACATATAATATATTGTAACAAATTTTACATTTTTTTTATAGCAGTGTTTGTGTAGGTAAACCGAAAATTATTTTTAGTCATATATACACAAAAAATACTCTTTCTTGGAACGCTGCGGCGACCGATTATTGTCGCGTAGAACCTTCGAGGCGAGACACTCTTGGCGCATTGTTTAGATTGTCTCGCCTCGTAGATATCCATCGAAAACTAAAAAGCGAACTCATAATTTATTGTTACAAATTTTATATTTTTATTGTAACAGTGTCTGTGAATGTGAACTGTAAATTATTTTTATTAATAAATACACAAAAAATACTTTTTCTCAGATAGCTGCTTTTTACTTCTCGATGGATATGTACAAGGCGAGACAATCTGAACGACGCGCCGAGAGTGTCTCGCTTCGTTGATATCCACCGATATGTTATAAGCAAACATATAATATATTGTAACAAATTTTACATTTTTTTTATAGCAGTGTTTGTGTATTATTATTATTAAGTTACTCAGTTGGCACCCTCCTATTTGACTAGGTTATGCCAGGCACTTGGGTATTCCCTTTGCGCCCTGTTTTCCATTTCCCATCTTTAGCCCCCCGAAGTGTATAGCAATATTGCCACACCTGGGTGTGTCTTCTTATGGGTCCTTGGTTTTTTTCAATCGGGCACCGCCCAGAGACCCTGCCAAACAGCAAGTATTCTCTGGACATCCCAACTGGGTATATCTCCTGAATCAATTAGAAATTCACCTGTGAGGCGCCATCTTCTTGTCATGATTCTGGGGCATTCACATAAGATGTGTAGAGGTGTTTCGTTTGCCTCCTTGAACATTCGGCATAATGGATCTGTTTCCAGTCCCATTTTATACCTATGGTATCGCAAATCTCCATGTCCAGTAAGTATGTCCATTAGCTTGCGAGCTGTCTTTCTGCTAAGTTTCCTAAGCCCTTCTTCCCAGTGTCCGCTTATTGCCTTTCCGAGTGCGGCTTTAGCTTGTCTGCATCCTTCAGTTTTTACCCAAGCCCTTTGGTGTTCCTTCACCAGCCATTCCTTTAATAATTCTATGAGGTGGCTATGTGGCATCTTCACCATCATGCTTGGTTCCGCATGTTTTCCATTTGTACCTATCTTTGCTAGGTCATCGGCTATCTCGTTACCACGTATACCTACATGACTTGGTATCCATGTTAGCGTTAGCCGCTTATTCAACTCTGCCAGTCTATTTAGTGTCTTATGACATTCCCAAATTAGTCTGGACTTAGTGGTGTGACCATTCAGACTCTGTAACACAGTTCTGCTGTCCGAGTAAATGTATATCTCTTCGTCTTTGCAATTCTCCTGTGCCGCTTTAGCACATTGCAGGATTGCAAATGTTTCCGCTTGGGAAATGGTATTGTATTCCTTTAAGTAATATATCCTACCCTTCCCATTTTTTCTGCAGTATATCCCTGCTCCGACTCCCTGGATATTCTTGGACCCATCAGTATACCAGAGTTCTTTGCCCTCCGGCACCCTAACACGTCCTTGACTCCAGTCATCTTTGCTAGGCAGACTGACTCTGTATCTCTTATCGAATAGGAACTCAGTGCTGCATCTATCAGTTCCCTCGTATAAGTTCCCTCTTAGATTTCGCGGGAGCGTATTTAGGAGTCCCCTGTCCGCCCGTCGATCTAAGAGATTTCTAACTCTTAAGTATCCTTTTATGGCTTCTGACTTAAGAGTGAGCTGAAAGGGCTCAATATTCGTTATGACCCCCATAGCTTGTACTGGCGTGGTTCTTAGAGAGTTGGTGATGCAGCGCAGGACCAATCCTCGTACCCTTTCCAGCATTTGGTTCGCAGTTTTCAAACCTGCTCGCTTCCACCAAATCACTGCCGAATACGTGAGTTTTGATTTCAGAATTGCTGTGTAAATCCACATCATGGTTTCTGGTTTAAGACCCCAGTTCAAGTGCAGAGCTCTACGTGTTTGCCATAGTACTCTTATAACTTTATTACACTGATTTTCAAGGTGCTCTTTCCAGTTTAACTTACTGTCAAGAATGACACCTAGATATTTAGCTTTTTCTTTTATTTCTACCCGTTTTCCTCCATATTCGAGGTGTTTTATGCTTGTTTTCCACTCATATTTACGTGTAAACACCATAACTTCCATTTTTTCCGGGTTAACCGATAGTCCACCTCCTTGGCACCACTTATATACCTTATTCAAGGCATTTTGCATGATGTCAAATAGTGTTTCTAAAAATGGTCCTCTAACTATTATTGCTAGATCATCTGCATATCCTACAACCTCACATCCCGTGTTGGTTAGTAGGCATAATAGTGTGTTCATTACAAGATTCCAGAGGGATGGGGAAATAACCCCCCCTGTGGGCATCCCGTGTTCACCCAGCCAGTTACCTTGGTGTTACCCTTGGTCATTACCAGCTTTCTGTTTGATAACATGAGTTCGACCCAGTCAGTAACTGGCTGAGCTATTCCATGTCTCCTCATTGCCTCCTTGATTACTCTTTTGGAGGTATGGTTGAAAGCTCCTTCTATGTCTAAAAAGACCACTAGAGCGAAGCCTCCGTTTTCAATTTGTTCTTCAATCAGGTTCACTATTTTGCACAGTCTCAGTAGAGTGTCCTGCTCTGTACGCATACTGATCCCTATGAAGTGGTCGTTCTTTTAAAGGTTTATCTTTAATATGTCTATCTATGAGCCTTTCCATTGTCTTCAGCATAAACGATGTAAGACCTTCCCTTCCAACTTTCTGGAATATGGCATAATTCCAGACTTGCCCTAATAAGTCTGGTCATTGGACGGATAATGCACTCCCCCGCCCTTTGTAATAGCCTTGATTACTCTTTTGGAGGTATGGTTGAAAGCTCCTTCTATGTCTAAAAAGACCACTAGAGCGAAGCCTCCGTTTTCAATTTGTTCTTCAATCAGGTTCACTATTTGCACAGTCTCAGTAGAGTGTCCTGCTCTGTACGCATACTGATCCCTATGAAGTGGTCGTTCTTTTAAAGGTTTATCTTTAATATGTCTATCTATGAGCCTTTCCATTGTCTTCAGCATAAACGATGTAAGACTTATAGGTCGGAAGTCTTTTGGAGAAGTATAGCTCCCCTTACCTGCTTTCGGAATGAACGTCACTCTCGTTCCCTTCCAACTTTCTGGAATATGGCATAATTCCAGACTTGCCCTAATAAGTCTGGTCATTGGACGGATAATGCACTCCCCCGCCCTTTGTAATAGTGCGGGGTAAGTACCATCCAGTCCTGGTGACTTATATGGCCCAAAAGATCCGATGGCCCACCTGACTTTGTCATCTGAGGCAATTTCGGTCCCCAGTACACTGCATGATCCGGTTTGGATCACCGCATGCTGGTTTCCCGTTCCGTAGTCGTTTGACTCATGAACTTCCATCGCCCCTTCCCCTTCTTTCGAGAAATCCGGGTAGAAGGATTCGATCAGGCGGTACAACGTTTCTTCGTCCGTCATGGTGTATTTCCCATTTGGCAGTTTTTGGCAGTTTAAGTGCTCCCAATATAGCTTCCGGATTTTTTGACAAGATCTTGTCCAACCGGGCTGCCTGTGAGCCTTTTTCTATGTCGCTGCAAAAGTTGGCCCATGATTCTGCTTGTGCCTTCCTAATTGCTGCTCGATAGCTGTCTCTTTTACTTGCGTAATGATTCCACTCGTCTGCTGTACCTTTTTTTTGGGCCAGCTTATAGGTTCTCCTTACTTGTTTCTTGAGACACTCAATGGACTTACCCACCAATGTGGGTCTACAGTTGTTCTCAAAAGCTGAGATAATTCCTTTATTTAGTTTATCAGCAGCTTCTTCAAGCTCCTTCCAGTTTCTTATATGTTCTGGAAAATTTGCTAGTGAGCTGCTTATTTCTTCCTTGTAGGTTATCCAATTTGTCTTCTTCGGTTTCCTGGTCCATGTTCTAGGATTTGTACCAGGTCCCACTAACTCGAAAACAATTTTGGCATGATCAGATAGTGTCGGTTCATCAGATGCCCTCCACCTCTTGATCGTATTTGTAATTTCTCCAGTACATAACGTGATGTCCAATACCTCTGCTCTAAGTTTATTACAGAATGTTGGCGTTGTACCAGTGTTTAGAATATCTAGTTTGGTTGTGGCTAGATATTCTACCAGTTCCTCTCCTCTCCTATTGATGTCTGTGCTCCCCCACAGTATGTGATGTGAGTTAGCGTCACAGCCTATTAGGAGCGGTAAGTTTTTACTCTCACAGAAGGTAATTAACCTTTTAACTTCCGTGGGTGGATTTACCTCTCCATCGTATGGAAAGTACGCTGAGGCAATGACTATGTTTCCAATGCCTTCCGATTCCGTCCTCACCGCTGTCAGGTCTCTTGTACAGAAATCCATCAGCGGGGTTACATTTACTCCCTTAGTGATGATACACGTTCTGGGCGTCTCAGCTTGCATGTCCCTGTAACAAACAAGCTCCTTTCCCCTTAAACCCTTGATTGTTCCTCTCACCGTCCATGGTTCTTGGACCAGTGACAGGCCTGTGTGCATCTCTGCCAAACCCTTACGCAATAGTGCAGAAGAGTCTTTGCAGTGATGCAAGTTAATTTGTGAGATTTGCAGCGCCTTGAAGGTCATTATTTCGATCTTCCCGGCACTGCTGCCTCTTTATCAGACTCCGCTATTGCCGGCACGTGTACTTTGAAAGTGACACGCTCCAGTGAGTAGAATGGTCTGCAATCTAGAGCCTGAAGGGCTCTAGCTTGGGACTCCGGCATCTGCACCAGAAGAAAGTTGTCCTTCGCTGCAGCACCGTCGGTAGCCCCCTTGTCGCATTTTACGACCCGCCATGTTGCGGTATTTAGCGTCGGATTGTACCGCATCAGCCTCTGAAGAACCAGCTCCGTGGGTTTCGGTGCTCCCGGTATCCACGCGCTGGCCTTCACCAGCCTCTGCAGCACCTCCGTTCCGCTGCCTGTCAGAGCAGGACCCCGCCAAGATTTTAGTCCGGGCACGATCCCACTCAGCCAATCCGCGGACCGTTGATCCTCTGCTATTATCACAAACACTCCCCCCCTGCAGAAGGACGCAACAAACTTTGGCAGCTGCTCAGGAGGAAGGACATCTGTCTCCTCCTCCAGAGCATTCCTGAAGTCTTCAAACTGTCCTGTAGTAAGAAGCACCTCAGGATATTCTGCTGATGTCACGACCCTCGACAGAGGGTTCGTTCTCTGTGCTGTTGTAAGTCCCACACTACATTTCTGCTTTTCAGCACTCTGAGTGTTACTTACCAGTGCCGGCTTGTTTTTATGCCGTTTTTGTGTCCGCGGATCCTCTGGCGGCGTGTCCTTTCCTTTTTTCCCCATAAGAGGCGTTGAGGGAGGTCTCACCGCGCTTTGAGCCCGCATTTCTTGCTTTCTGAGCTTTCGCCTGCGGTTTTTCTCCGCATGGCGTCCCCCGGTTCGGGATTGGACACCGTCAATGGCCCATCAGGATTTTTAAATTCAGTGGGTTGGTAAGCAGACATCCCACTGGGCGCCGCCTGCTCACCTACCTTTACTCCAACTACCGGTGACACCGAAGTTACCACCGGCAAATTGGTTGTGTTGAGAGTTGGGATCTCTCCAGGGTTTGTTGACACTTTTGGGCTAGCATCCGAATAGCCCGTTGCTTTTACAGGGAAGGACATATCAAGGGTTTTTTTTAAGGGGGGTTTTTGATTTGTGTTAAGTGTTTATGTCTGTGGCTCCCTACGAGTGTCCCCCCTCGTCATCCGAACAGCCCTCGCAAAACAGGCAGCGACCCACTTCGGTCCTACTATGGGAAAGCCCCCCACCCGAAGCAGTAGGGTCCCATCCGGTCACTATCCGGCACTACTACCCCTGGCGCGATTATACACTGACTGATAGGGCAGCCAGGCTTTGCTAGTTAGGCCAGCCCGGGCCCCTGTACTATTCAGCGACATAGGAGTGTCTCAACCTAGTTTATCCTAGGGTGCTTCCATGGGTACCCCACCCGTCCGCTTGAGCAGTCTTACTACGAGGAAAGAACACCCCCCGAGAGCCCTAGTGTGAGAAGGTGTTTGTGTGTGTGTGAGTGTCTGTTTGTGTCATGTGAATGTGTATAGGTATAGGTATAGGTGTAATGCTCACTGATAAAGTCCCAGCGTGTCCATCTATAACCCGCGCGGAGCATACCCGTTTATAGGGATCTCCTCTTTCACCAGCGAGCCCGTTTATAGAGCTGCCTCTTACAAGCGCTTGGAAAGAGCCGTTTATAGGCCTCCCATTCATACCTCTCAGACCCTACCAGTAATACATGAGTGTAAATGATGTGATGTGTGTCATTCCCTGTCCTGGATAGGAGCCCTTACGTGAGAATCCCTTCCGGGCCAGAAAGGCCACGGTTTTTTAGAGAGATGTTACTCCACTATCCCTCCCCAATTACACTGTTTCCAGTGACTTCCGGGCTTGGGACCGGCTTGCTGAGGTTCACCCGTGGCTACTAGATTTCACCACAAATGAACCTCATCAGGGCTGGGTTAGTGTTTGTGTAGGTAAAACGAAAATTATTTTTAGTAATATATACACTTTTACCAATATCGTGAACTTATATACGTGCACCGCATATCTTAGTACACAGTCCAGTTTTTACAATATTAAATTAAATCGTTGTTGCCTGTTGACAAAGAGCGGTTATGTTGCAACTCGAATTTGTCAAATTTAACAATATTTTATCATAAATTCAACTTTTGTACTTGTTATACACTTAAAATGTATATTAATATATGCCTCTAATCTGTTTTCTAGCTGCCATTGTGTTAAATAATTGGAATTAAACAAATAGTGCACCCAACGTTCATTGTCGACATAGTACAATGTATTTGAAGGACGAAGTGCTTGCGGCAGACGGCCCAAATCGGTGCACGCACCTCCTATAGAACCCGTCGCTGTAGACTGAGAGCGGTTATGTTTCAATTCGTATTTTTCAAATTTTAACGATATATAACCACAAATTCAACTTTTGTACTTGTAATTTACTTTAAATCTATACTAAATATGTACCTCTATCCCGTTTTGTAGCTGTCATTATGTTAAGTAATTTGAATTAAACAAATAATGCACCTAACATTCAGTGTTGGTACAGTACAATGTATTTGAAATTACGATGTGCGTGCGGTAAACGCATATGTGTACCTCTATCCCGTTTGTAGCTGTCATTATGTTAAGTAATTTGAATTAAACAAATAATGGCACCTAACATTCAGTGTTGGTACAGTACAATGTATTTGAAAGTACGATGTGCGTGCGGTAAACGGCCCGATCGTGCACGGACTCAAATTTTAACGATATATAACCACAAATTCAACTTTTGTACTTGTAATTTACTTTAAATCTATACTAAATATGTACCTCTATCCCGTTTTGTAGCTGTCATTATGTTAAGTAATTTGAATTAAACAAATAATGCACCTAACATTCAGTGTTGGTACAGTACAATGTATTTGAAATTACGATGTGCGTGCGGTAAACGCATATGTGTACCTCTATCCCGTTTTGTAGCTGTCATTATGTTAAGTAATTTGAATTAAACAAATAATGCACCTAACATTCAGTGTTGGTACAGTACAATGTATTTGAAAGTACGATGTGCGTGCGGTAAACGGCCCGATCGTGCACGGACCTCCTATAGAATCCGTCGCCTATTCCACCACGAATGAAATAAGACATAGCTGGAAACGCTTAGCATCGCCACCTACTGGTGGATTTTCAAACTACGTAGCTAAACTTTTTCTTACTCTTCGGTCTGCTAAATTGCACATTTTTAGAAAGAATGAATATCTTTTTTATTATTCAATTAATTTTTCAATCGATTATGTATTCCTCTAGTTTTTACTGAAAAATGATTCTAAGATAATGTAAAATGTTGCCTCTACTTTGTTTCTTGATGCTTGTAATTGCAATCTATATTTATTTCCATCACAAATATCTAGTACCAGCTTCCCAACGTCTTTGTATCAGTCGTATTTTTCAAATTATTTCTTCGTCGTGCACTTTTGACTGTTTTTTTTAGTGTACCAACATTTATCAATATCGTGAAATTGTGCGTCTGCACTGTATTTGTTAGAAATCTTTCCAGTTTTTACAAAATTCAATTAAATCGTTGTTGCCTGTTAACTAAAAGAGGTTATGTTTGAGATCGTATTTTTCAAATTATAAGCACATTTTAGCACAATTCAAACATTTGTACTTATAATTTATTTAATATATGTATTACAAATATGCCTCCACTGCGTTTATAGGTTATCATTGTATTAGATAATAGTAATAGGATAACTAGTGCGTGTAATATACAGGTGTCGGCATAGTAGGATTTAATTCAGGTATCGCATCCCCTTAAAAGCTCTGATAATTTGATCATTCTCTTAGAATTGGGAACTTTTCGACTTCTTCTTTTGTTTAGATTTCTTCTTATTTTTCTTATTCCGTATTTCATCGTCATCTGTATTCGAATTATCTTCACTACTACTGTTAGAATCATCACTGCTAGTATCCTCATCATCATCACTATTATCCGAGTTATCATCATCATCACTGTTATCATCAGAATTCGAGTCATCACTATCATCATTACTATGCTTTTTATTATTCTTCTTTGTTTTCTTCTTTCCTTTTTATTTTCCTCATCATCCTTCATTTTCCTGTGTTTTTTCGTGTTTATCCTCTTTTTCTTTTCAGTTTTTTGTTCTAACTCTTTCTCTTCGAATTTTGAGTTTTCTGTTGGTATATTTTGATTTTCGAATGCCGAAGTGGTGCACTGCATTGGTTCTTTAGGATAAATTCCTTCACCATGCGATCCCGATTTGTCTTCCCTTCGTGGATGTTGTCTAAGATTCCTCTCGTACGATAGTGTACTTGCTCTTTGGCTTAGAGTCATTTGTTCTAGGTTACCCATGAATTGGTTGACCATCTGTCCAATGCTAGTGTTTCCTCCAGCTTCTCTTCTATCAGCATTACTATTTTCCTTCCTTTTACTATTTTGCCATTTATGTGTTCTTTTTCGTCTCTCTGCATTTTCCGAGTCCATGCTGCAACCATCATCACTGGTAACTGATAAGGTTGAGTTTCTTTGTAGTCCTTGTGTAAATGGTCTCAAAGGCTTTTTACTAATTTCCATTTGTTGCTTGTTTTGCACATTCTGTTGTTTTGCAGTCTCCTCTAGTGCCTCACAGACAGGTATCGCAGTTAGGTTGATACTTTCCTGTACCAACGGGTGAGAAGAATCCGGACCATTTTTGTGGCTGTGTTCCTTTGTTCTTAGTGCGTTTAGACTTGTATTTGTTCGCTCTTCTCTTAGTAATCTCTGTACTTCCGGCATTAATAATAATTTTCAGTCCAAATGCTGCAACCAAATTTTCTGTGATGCTAAAGTCGATTGGATCAGACCTTGTTGCGTCGATATTACTCTCATCGTCGTATTTCCTACAAATGTTGACGCCATCGATACCGTTGGTGTGCAACTTGTAGTTGTTGACGTCGGAACAACACAAGATGCAGCATTCATTGGAACGACTTGTTGTTTCTTCCCTGAGATTGACGGTAGTCCCCTACTTGTTGATGGCATGTTGGATATATCCTTCACTTGATCTTTTTCCTTCATATTTTCCTTCCTCTGTGGTACTTCTGTTCCATCAGATTCTGTACCAGGTGAAGGATCTCTATCCTGCCGTTCGTCAACTCTGTAATATTTATAATGTAAATTTATATATATATGGTACATCTTGTCTTGATTGTCGTAGACCACCTCTAAATAACCGTGAGACTAATGTTGGCTTTCTGCCTTTAGTATGTAATCCCATTCTTGCCAATAATACTGATAATTCTGTTATCGTATACGAATCTATCTTTGCATAGGCTTGCACTGCCTCTTCATCTTATTGTAATACCTTCTCTAACCATTCAGTATTTTTACTTTTTCGAACAGCCATCTTTAATAAATTTCAAAATTCGACAACGATATCACTTAGATAATTTAAATTTTCCTCTAAATTTTGATGTTTCCTCAATATAATACTTGAATCCGTCAATTTAAAAAAAATATTTAAATCCTTCAATAACTTTTTCTTAACTACCAGCAATAATTTATTTACTAAACCAACAATTAACTTTCACAACAGCTCTTGATAACGATAATTATTAACCGAAGGGGAGTTTATTTTATTTAATGCGTAGCCAATGTACGATTAAAAACAAATTAAATTATTCACGAAAATACACTTTTCAGATTTATTATTATGGGTTCTATTCTACTATCTATTTACCGTCAATACAAATAAGGTATCATCAATTTCCATCAATTTACCATCAATATAAATTATAAATGGATATTAATACACATATAAGCATAAATATAAATATAGATATAAATAATTAAATATCACAAAATATTATAATATATATAAATCCCTAGTGGCATACCGAATTAATTAGATAAATATATAAAAATGATTATTAATAATATTAATGAATATCCACATTCACTGAAATAGATTTCCTTTAATTGCCTGAAACAGAAAGATGTTCCATCAACATCAACAACAATATCTTCAAATATTCTTCAATCTTCCTAAAAGAAATTTTCCATCAACATCAAATTCAATAATCAATATTAAATTATATAATTTATATATGTTAAATGTGGTGTGACACAAAATATTTATAATACTTATAAATAAAATAATTTTTAATTGATAGATTTTTCAATAATTGGATGGTAACCTCGCAAAGAATAAGTAATAAAACTATAACTGAAAATGAATTTTTGTGCGCAGAATTAAACTTTGTAATTTCTCTCACACTCACACACCCATACTATTGGATTATTTCGATAAAAGAAATTTTTCCTATGTTGTTACAATTTATTTTTACATAAAATGTTGAGCGCCAATTTGTGCCATCATCCGGAGATGTTGTTCATGCGGGTCGGCGTCTCCATCATCTTTTATCACCAACAGCGAGTAACCTCTCTTGTCTTCAACTAGCTCAACGTTTACGGTAAGTGTTATTTGTTTATTCTTCTCTCTCTCTCTCTCTCTCTCCAACACATAAAACATACCAAACCATTTCTATTATTTCCCATCCTTTCCTTTTATTTATTTAAACAATTTGGTGATGAGAATGGCTCAGGCTTTCTTGTTATTCATTGTTTACTTTTTCCTAACCTCTCTCATACCATATGTCAACCTTACCTCTAATCTATCCTTCATACTACATTTGTTATAAACACTTCCTTATTTAGTTTAAATAATTACATAATTTAATATCATCCTAATTTCTAGTTTTCCTTACAGGTAACGAGGCTCAGGACCAGCAGGAGCCAGTGCCAAGAAGTCGCTACGTAGCCAAGCAGGAGTTTTCCCTTGACCCAGGAGGAGGTATCAACAACAGTTATACACAGGTAATGCACGGGCATTAGCACAGCCACCGTTTCTCGGAAATAGCTAGAGCATTTAAATCGCTTATGGCGCAATAAATTAGCAATACAATAGCAATAGATTATTGAATAGTTTTTGTGGGGGCCTTGTGTTGTCGCTGTTCCAGATTAATGGACATCTAGCGATAATTAACGTATATTTTATCATTATCTGAGTTAAGTAAAGATTCAACGGCGTCATATCGGGGGTTCTTGCTGGCTAGTCAATGTAGCATCTTCGTCCTATCCACCTGTCATGAAAAACGGTGTCTAAATACCTGCGAACATTTCTACCGTAATGAGAGGCAGCTCCATCTTGTTGGAAGAAATTATTCTCGAAGTTTTGACTAGTTGCCTCTATTAATCTCGGCACTATCTGATTATGAAGCTTATTCTTATACATTTCGGCATTCGTATTTCCTTCGTAAAAAAGGGACCATTTATTTGATTGTTTAATATTCCGGCTCAAACATTCAACTTTTGAGGATATTGGGTCTTATCTTTACGCATCCAATGGGGATTTTCAGCAGCCCAATATCTGTAATTATGCCTATTCAAGGTACTATTGAATTCAAATATAAAATGTACATGAAAAAATAATAAAAATATTAAACAAACAATGAAAATTTAATTTCATTTACGTAATTTTATAATATTTATTATATAAAATTTTAATAATTTAATAATTAATAATTAATAATGTTTAATAATAATTAATTTAATATTTAATAATTTAATAATTATAATAATTTAATTTTTATTTTTTCTAAGTAGCCTCTGCACCCCTATCGGGGCTCCGTTCTTGGACCCCGCCTGCGCCTCCTCTCCCTTTTTACAGATTCATAGTACGTTTGTACATTCCTCCTTCAACAACCCTTTTTAACGCATTTTTCACTCTTTCGGACAGAAAATAATATGTGCACCACGGGCGCAATGGGGATTCGCGGCCCTCGGGTATGTATTTCACCCTCGAGCCAGAATTCCCAATTTTGCGCTCTTGGTACACAATGTACTATTAATTTTGCTCAATACCACTGTTACACTGGACAATTTTTAATGCAGCTCAGCAAAATAAGTAAATTCGAAATTAATTTATATTTTTAAGCGACCATTTGTTGAAAGACCGGTATAAAACCACTCCATGAGCAGAATAATTGCTCTGTTAACAACTCTGATTTTGACCTGCTGATAGGGAATACTTAATGAAATAGGGGACCGACGTAATAACTTTAAAGATACAATCCAAATACTTTTAAATAACTTGTTTCAACGCAATAAACGTTTAAAGTTGTGTGTAGATATCGAAAGGACTGTGTATGAATCTAGGACCACAATCATGTTTCAATCAAAACCCATAATATCTATATATGTTAAATAGTCGAGATAGAGCAAATCATTATAAAATAAAAAATCGAACGAAATGCAATTTAATTCTGCATTTTTGAGTGAAAATTTTCAAAATTTTACACTCTCTGAGATATAACCAAGTTTAAATTTCACTTCAGCCAGCATTCTTCACTCACTATTTCTTGTAGTCTAATAAAATTCTTTTAAATATTGACATAGGTTAAGCCTTTTTCCGTTGTATAAGTGTTTATCGCAAAAAACAGGTTTTTGAGAGTTATTAAAGGTTACCTTTAAAATAAAATGATCCCCTGTTTTATTAAGGATTTGTTATGAGCAAATAAAAATACGTAAAAATAGTATGGTCCGATTCCCACAGCAAACAACCTTTATTGTGAGACTATGTAATAATCTTCCCATTTACAAAATTATTATTAATTTTTCTAGGATGTGATGGATGAATTAGCAGATATTCGAGAAAAGAAGAAAAAAGCTACTCTTGAGCAAAGACGATCATTCTTTGTAAGAATGGTTTCAGATCCCGCAATTCAACCAGGATTCACAAAAACTCCTAATCGCATAAAGCTTCAAACTGATGCAAATATTCGAGGACAAAGTTTTACTTCTCATACTCAAACGTAAGCTTGCATTTAATTAATTAGAAAATTATAATTTTATTTATTATTTATTCTCTAATTAATTATCCAAAATTGTAATTTTTATAACTATTACATAATTGATCTTGTTCAGCATAAAATAAACCAAATTTTTACTTGGTTACGTTTCGAAATCATCGATCTACCCGAAATTTTCGGACCACCCGAAATTTTCGGACCGCCCGAAATTTTTGAACCACCCGAACTTATCCAATTATGCGAAATTTTCGGTCTACCCAAAATTATCGGATTGCCCGAAATTTTCGGGCTATTCGAAATCACCGAATTACCCGAACTTTTTATGAATGAATTTAAAGTTATTTGTCAAAGAATAATTATATAATATATTCTACGACAGGAAGAATTCAGGCTAATTTGAAATTATAAACATGATTTAATGGGTAATACAGTTAAAATGTTTTCGTAGACAAGAATATTTTCTACAAAAATAGTTTCGTATCTTAATATAAAACTAGCCATGTTACCTCGGTCGCTAACGCTCCATCGGTTGAATTACATTTTTGAGGCTAGACGTTGATTATAAAGTGTAGTTTTAAATTTATTGTTAGATAATAATAAATAAATTTTAAATAATTTTGATACAATTATTTTATTTCATTTTTTAACTAATTTTTTGTAACATTTTTCATGTGCTATAAACTATTAATTAAAATTTATTGTTATATTATTAAAACAAATGTTGGTTAGTACTATTTTCTCTCTGCATCTACAGGCTTAAAGCTGCCATATTTTGAATATAATATTATTACTCATGAAAATATTGAAATATATGGTATCTACAAATTTCAGTAAAAAGTAATTTATATAAACATTGTTACATTGTAGTTATACTACATGTCACTTGGAAAATAAAACAGCGAGACAAGGTATAGTATAGCACCTGTCAAGCTTACTATGCGAAGTAAGCGTGCTATACATACCAATCAATTCCTAATATGACACACATATGCGAATGTGTGAAACCGGAATTGGCTTACATTGCGTAGTAAGCAGGAGAACCCGAATCGAAGGAGATGCGACTCCTGACTGCGCACAATTGCACACACACACTGCTCCGTTGACACAGCATCTTAATGCCTTGACCAGCACCAGGAATGACCCGTACAGTATCCCCAGATCCCGTCCAGCCTTGAATGCTTTCTCCAGCACCCAAGAGAAGACTCCGATGTTGAGCAGCCCAGGTGAAGTCTCCAGCACTTGCAATGAGTATAGCGCCCTTGCGCTCAAGCAACGGTGCTCTGCCAACTAAAGTACCTGAAACGGTAATTAATTACCAAGTTGGTCGACTACTAAGGAGCGAAGATGGAGAAGCTATAACCAAGCATAGCTTCTCCCAGGTATGTCAGCAGGACCAAAAGGAAAGGAGATGACAGGTCTAGTTTGTGGTTATGGAAGGCACAAGTAAACATTCAAACTAGAGCCCGAGGAAAGCAGATAAATTACCTCGGCGGCACTCCAAAGGACGATGACGATTCACCGCCGCCTGGCTCCGCTCATTGAGGACTGTTATGGGGCGCCGACGTACTCCAGCTCTCCGGAAACTCCGAGCCGAGGATTCCGTATCGACGATATACGGCATCTGCAATGAGGAAACTCGAGAGGCTCGATTTAGCCTGAAATCGAGGTAACGAGGAACGATCTAAAGCTTACCTCGTAGATAGTACTCTCAGCAGGGCCGCAATTACTTGACCGCCATCCAGCACCAAGGAAGTCAACGCCATTGACGACATCTCCGACGAGGCAGCGAAACCATGGCCCGAGCGGCCAGCACGAACCCAGCCGAGCGCGCACGACTTGAGACGCGAGAGTAGACGCGTATGCGCAATATGTATACCAAAAACTCTCTCGCTTCGTGCGTGCCGATGATCGTCAGACTGCGACCGACCACCGACATTTTCCGACACGACCCAGCAATTTTACGGGCTACGCGTGTGTTAGAGAGATCCAGGAGACGAGCGTCCAAGTGAGGCGAGCTTCTTCCTCCCAAATCCAGCTTCCGTAAAGTGTGTATGTGCGACGCGTAGTTAGGCACTTTGAACGGCAAAGTCGCTGCTTTGCCGTGTATTACTCGTGAGCACATTAAGTGCAATAAATCTGCAATTGTTTAACTAGTTTTTTTTGTTTGAATCTTGACTCCACCCTAATCCCCCGTGGACACGTCACAACATATAAGCGCTTAACGCAAACAAATTATTATTTTAAAAACTTAGTTTACACAAGAAAATTACCTAAAGAATGTCGCTTAATGCAAACAATTTATTATTTGAAAAATGTATTTTTCATAAGTAATTTATAAAAAAAATTTCGCTTGTGCAGACGGGATATAGGAATTTGGCCCCCTAAAGGAAACGTATGAAACATCCTATCGTTTAGACCGTCAAAAAATATGAATTTAAAAAAAAATTCAACCGCACTTACCCTGCGGAAGCTGAGATATCCAGAAATGAAGTTTCTATCTTTAAAAAGATTCTTCCTTAACATTTTAGCTTAGAAATGACAGTTTGCAATAATTTCGATTGAAAAAGGTACTTTGTGCCATTTAATGTTGACTTACAGGCAGTCAGTTCATAGCTTTTTTAATTACCTATCAGTTCAGCTAGATTCAAATTGGGTGACACATCCTTTAAAGCCTCTACGTAAGGGAAACGTGTATATTTTGAAACAATCCTTAACGTTTTATTTTAATTTTTATATTAGTCGTTATAGTATTTGAAATAACGAAAATTAAGCTACGTAAAATATGTAGTTTTAAAGAGCTTACAAAAACCTTTAAAATGAGCACACGCGGGGTTTTTCACGACTTGTAGAAGCCGAGATATAAAACTTTAAAGTTTTGGTAATTTTATTCAAAGAGTGACAAAAGCTAATGAGCAGTAGTGTATATTGGTATTAAAAAGTATACTTTGCCAAGAAAAAAAATTGTTCGAACATAAATCCTGTTATATTGAAATTTTTGTCTCAAAAACCAATTGACGAAATATGTTGAAATTTTTTCAATATTTAGCCCCTACTATTTTTTATTACCACGATATTTTTCAACCAATTTGTTCGATTAGTTTCAAAGATATGGGCAATTAAAAACTTCATTAAAAATTTATAACGCTCAATTACTTCGTTAATTACAAATATTTTTAATTCAAAAAATATACAAATCGTTGTTACTATAAAGACTACCTTTTTCGAAAATTTCAAGCGGATTGAAATCTTTTTGTGCCCGAAAGCGTTTGCCATAGAAAACGAAACTTTTTCGATATTTAATTAGTTATTAAAAGTAATTCTCTACCACCATAATCTTTTCAGCTCATTCGGTCAATTTGGTTCAGAGTTATCGTAAATTGAAAAAAATCAGTTTTTTCTTAATAACTTGAAAACTAATAGAGATATTTTGAAAAACCCGAAACGAGAGCGAAGATTTGCTTCTTCTCTATAAAATACACCTAGTCTGACTCAATTATATCAAGTATAAAATTCAAAAATTTCAATAATAATTTTCAAAAATTGAAATTTTCCAATAAAAAAAGCGAATCTACAGATCTAAAAATAATACTTCTTCAAACACACACTGACACACAAAGAATAACAAAAAATATTACTATTATAAAGCTTCGTCTACGAGGAAGCAATAATTAATTATTTTTTTAGTTGCATATTTAAGATTGGCTTTTTTACATAATATAAACTTTGAAAGGCAGTGTAATTTGCAGCAAAGTTAATTGAGAGAGTATTGGATTTTTTCAGACGATTTAAGTAATGGATTCGCTAATTATGATTATGAAATAACAATAAATGGATGAAAACAAATAATTGGATTTTTTGTTTTTATCCGAATTGTAGAAACTAAAGCTTTAATTGTTTTTAATAAATTGCTAAGGGTGTTATCAAACGTATCAAATTGATAATACTTATAGATCAAGCGTAAAACCTAACTATTCGGTTACAGACATTTAAGAGAAAAAATTTCACTGTAGTATTGTTACTTCACATTCTTCAACGGTTCTCTATTTTTTATATCTAAGTCTGTAGTCTCCAAATTTCAATTAAAGGGTTCGGGTTTTGATTTCTTCGAGCTATCCGACATCGAGTTGCCCGGAATTTTGCGGGTTACTCGATTATGTCGGATTACTCGATTATTTCGAATCACCCGATTATTTCGAATCACCCGATAAGTTTGGGTAACCCGACTATTTCAAGTAACCCGATAACTTCGGGGAACCCGAATATTTCGAATAACCCGATTATATTTCGCGTCCCGAAAACACTCGAGTACCCGCTTGAACCCGAGGAAAAAACCCGAACCCAATCGGGTCGAGTATTTCGGGTACTCGCTTATCTCTAATCGGCAGCTCACTCTGGACGATTGCGAATCCACAGTATTCCTTCCAATCCGTAGTCGGTCCACTACACTGCTAGGACCACCGGTTCGTAGAGGAGTGGAACTCCCACTAGCACCGTACTGGCCTGTATTCGTACCGAAGGTAAAGACGAGGGGAGTGAAATTCAGTAGGGTAAATCTCATTCATACCAACCCGGACTTGGACCACCCCCCTACGTCTGTCTTAATTGTTGGCAACCAGGCCACGACGTGCACCACTGTCCCCGCCCGGAGCAGTTACACTGCGAGAATTGTGGGTGACGGAATGTGCATGCCTCGGAATGTCCTCGTTGTGCCCGAGCTTATGCCAAATGGATCGTCCGCCAGGAGGTCCGGGAACCCGTTAGGCCTGACCATAAAACAAGATGCCGGCAGGGAAAGGAAGACAGTTGGCCAATGGTGGCCGTGGCACCCAAACGCTTGCCTCGCTGGGATGTGGTCCGTCTAGAGCATGGCGACTTCCCGGTTGTCCCGCATCTCAGACATCGTCACCACCGTCATCTTTCCCTATTCCACCGCCAGAGAATGAGGGTAGAGTAAACCGTACAGTTCAAGAGCCGTAAGGAGCCCTGGAGTTACGGGAACCGAAGGTCCAGGCAGTGTTGCCAGATAGAGGTATTTTTTCTTTGTTCCACTCACACAGCACGACCTCATTTACATTGAATAATAGAGGACAGAAAAACCCTAAATGGTAACCCTAGGTCCAGGAATTACGCTCTGCAACCGAGCGTTTGTTGCCGAAGCTACCCCCGAACCGCCGCCATTCGTATCCCTCGTGGAGCTCCTGCGGGCCATCGAAGACACTCAAATTTGCCTGCTGACCTGCAGGAGAGTATTCTCCGCACGCTCGTCGGTCGCCAATGATTGGTATGGAAAGGGATGTAACCGCCGGGGTTGAGTATAAGGTCAGGGTAGGCCCTACGGTAAAACAACCCGTCAGGGAGCCCTACTACGGAGAAGAAGAAGAAGAAAGAAGAAAGAAAGAAAAACAAACCACCGGTAGTTATAAGAAGAGAAGATGTAAATATTGTACATAGTAGAATAAGGCCTTGGATTAAGAAGTAGTAATTAAGAAGAAACCCGTCGGTAGTGGAGGAGGATGCGCCGGAAGAGAGAGGAAATAGGTATAATAATATAAATTTTTTGTTTATATATTCTATTTTCTATTCTAATTATTTATATTTATTTTATAATGGCGGTGGTTAGTGATAAATAAATAAAATTTGAAATGTGCAATTCTGCCCGACGTCCGTGCGAGGGAAAGAAGTAGTTACGCGAACGAATCGTTATTAGGAGAATAGTAGTTGTTGACATACCCGATGCCAATGTAAACATGATGGGAGGTTAGGCGGCGTCCTACGTCAACCGTCATACATGCGCAGCAGATGACGACGGCGGAGATGGCGTACGGGTGCGCGCGCGCTCGAGCACCTTGCAAAACTAGACGAGGGAGCCCGGATACTCCTCAGCTTACAGAGGTATACCGGGGAACGCAGCACCGACGGCGACGATCGTGCGGCACCGGGCGCGGTGCGCGGGAAGGGGGGGATCACTCGAGCAACGAGAATGTCGCGCGCGGAGAGTTCGAGTGATCTACCGCTGGTAGGGTGATGGGTGAGAGTGCGCGAAGCGAGGGGAAGCGTGCGAGAAGAGTATGGCCTCATATACCTAATGTATGCGTGTTAAGGTATACTCCGATATATTAGACTAGATATATACGGTGCGCGCACACATACATACGTGTATATACTATTATATAGCGCACGTACGTATATAAACTCGTCGGTTGTAAGGTGTGGGTATACGCCGGCAGTATGAAGAGTTCAATTATTATTTTATTTTTAAAATTTGAATTTTTCTAACTATTAGAAAATTTGTGAATTTATTGCTTGTTTACACTATAAGTTATCTAACTATTAGAAAATTTGTGAATTTATTGCTTGTTTACACTATAAGTTATAAGATAAATGAATTTATTGATCTCCACAAGCCAAAGACTATTCCTCACAACTCAAGTAAGGCGGAGTGTATTAATACCAGCCACCTTAGAAACCTCACAGGATGAGTGTTTGAAAAAGACAAAGACAAGCTAAGTCAAAAAAAAATATAAAATTTAATTGATTGTAGTATAAAATTAGAAAATAAACTTAAAAAGACGGAAAAAAAGTAAGAAAGGAAAAGAAAATATATTGCATTTAATGTATAAGATCAACGCCCGCAGATAATAGGAGTAATAGGTGAGATAAAGATAGCGATATGGTATGGGAAAAAATCCTATTTTCGGGAGGATCAAGCCACCCCGCGAGCCGGATGAAGAACCCGGTCCCGATCATTCGCTACCTGATCGTCCGACCAAGAAATCTTTTTTTGGGGTTATAGTAGATTAGACCGGCAGCCATTTTAGGAGCAGTTTTTTTGTAGAGTTGAGCGTAGAGTGGAGTGAGGTTTTAGCTGTGAGCAGTTAATTAGGCCAGTATTAGTTAAGGTTAGCCCGACGGGCGGCCGACTTATTATAATATTATATTTTAGTAATAATAACCGCCTGACGGATATCATATCGGGAGAGTGTATGCACGTGTTTAAATCGGTCGTGATTGCGTTATTAATTGTACAAGTCGGTGCAGCAATTTTTGTCACCCATATTTAATTTTTTGAATAATATTGCAGTGGCTAATTGAAATTGAATTCGTGAATGATTATTAAAGTATTTTTCTTTATTATATAAAAGTCACCCTCTGACGTGGCGTCGGGATGAAGTATTGTCGGGTCCCTATTTTGGAAGTTATTGTAATACTTGTTGTTAATATCGCCTGGCGCCCAAATAAGTATAATTTGGCGATATAGTCATTTCGTACGTCGCTATGACGGAAATGACGGTTTATTAATTTATTTAATCATTCTCGCCGACGAAAAGTAGCGTCGCAAAATGGCGCCCAACGTGGGATAGTAATTGACGGCAGAGCATAGTGTGTGTTTGAATATCCACTTTGTGTAAAACTTCTTGGCGTAGATGGAATTTATGTTGAATTTTTATATATACCTATTGCCAATTAGCGAGCCCTCCTGTTTGTGTAAACCTCGTGCCAAATATAAAATTTATTTAATTATTATCTATTTTTTTTAATAATTATGTATTAACTTATTTTTATATACATATCTACTTTATATACTGTGACAATGTGCTTTGCACTAAACCCTAAACCCTATCCCACTAAAACCCTTTCCCAAGCACAGCACACATAAGCAGCCGAAGCACTAGGATGGTCCTGGCGTTGAAGGCCCTGGACGAGCTCGGTCAGCATCAGGTAGGCTCCTCCGGGTTTAACACCGTCAAGCAGATGAAGCAAAAAGACTATAAATAAGGAAGCTTCGAGGACCCTCCTTAGCTCCACAGAACAGCAGACTAGACAAAGAGGCACCATCCGGAAGGAAGGCTATGGAACCTCCAACGCCAACCAATATACAGCTGTAAAAGAGCCACATAATCAATACAAGTACGCACTAAGAGGACGAGGAGCATGGAAGAAGATATGCAGCTGTATGTAAACACTACAGCTGTACAAGGAACAGTATAGAGCAGAATGAGGTTAGGTTATTATACGTAAACAACGTATATAGCAGACCTCTTTCACAGTATATAAAATAAATACGCATACTTGCGTAATCCCCACGACAAAGTATTTACCTGGAGCTGTAGACAGAGAAGCTATCAGTCACCGAGGTTGACGTCGTCGAGGAGAGGGGTGAATCGGCCCCGAGCAGCGATGCGGCGGCGGGTGAGTTCGTACCTGAAACTCACACCGTACAACTTAGTGAATAACGCTAGAAGGAACGAGGTAATAGTTACCTAGGAAGAAGTATACAGCATCTCCTAGACATGAACTGCACCAGGTCAACATACACTTACAGCACATGTGCACCGCTACAGCCTGAATACAGCGGAAATCGACTCGCTCGCTTGATGCGAGATCGATGTACCGCGTACAAGTACGTACTGCGCAGGCGCGCGGTACGATCGCGGCTCTCGCGCACGCCGAGAGCCAGAGCTCTACGGACGGTCGACCCGACTACACCGAACGCAGCTATAGCGAGTGTGCCTCTGTGTGTGAGAGAGCGAGAGAATAGAGAGAGAGAGTAGCAGCAGCCTCCCGACCAAGTGTCCCGGACTTATTAAAAAGGTTGGTGAGTCATTACCTCTCTCTGCCGACGGTACCGCCGTGTACCCTAGGAAGTGCGTGCGAGCATTCCGTTCCTCCCCGTCCTTCCCCTTCCTCCCCTACAGCGTATCCGGGCATACCCGTATTCCGGCCGCATAACGGGCCATGGATTGTATTGCGCACTGCCCATTCCTTTTATTACGAATACCCGCGAGTAATCGGTAGTTGTCGCGTAATTACGCGGCTGGTGCCCACCCTTAGTTATTATATGTTTCTTTGTAATAAATATCTATTTTATCTATAATTAATTGCTGATCCTCATTAACCTGCACCCTGATCCCCACTGCAGCGTTACAATACATATTTGTTATATATTTGTATATTTCCGTCAGAATTATGTTTCTGTTTCAATAGTTGCTCAATATATATGCCAGAACCGCGAGATTTATTTCTATTTTAGATCTTATTCAACATGCAACGAATTGCCGGTATTAATCGCTGGTAGTAGAGCAATTACGTCTGAACCGGCAGTATTAATTGTCGGTATTTGAAACAAATTGCCAAACCCGTCACACATTTATTCTGTTACAGGTTGCCAGTTTGTCAACCGCCAGTTTCGTAAATATATAGACATATTGTACTTGAGAGTAAAAGCACGAAGTGATAATTTAATTATATTCAATTAATCTATTTAATTACCTCACGGCACGAGGTTTGTAGATATTTATCTAGTGGTGGTAGTAATAATTTGTGAATTTTGCCGTATCAAATAACCCGTTTGAAGAATCCAGGTCGGGTTTATATAACTTTTATAAATTTATTTAATCGCCGGATTACTAATTTAAAATGATCGAACACGTTGAACAATGCATATGTTACTCGAGAGTATCGCCGGTAGAGAGAGACGTAATATGAAGCGGACAATCGCCAAGATGGCGGATGAACATGTCGGTCGGGAGTAAGGGTTACGTCAGCTGTGTGCCGCTGAATCACGTGCTACACGTTGCGAGATAGAATGTTGCGTGCTCGGTTGCAGGAAGCAGAACTAGATAATGATAATATTCCTTGGTACGAATGGGACGAAGACCATGATGAAATACGTAAAGAGTCGGTAAGTGTAGGTATTTACCGAGCCAAGGTGATGATGGCGGTTGATAATACCGCCAAGCAGAGACGAAGGTGGAAAAAGAGCTCTGCCACATAGGATAAAGGAATAAGTGACAGAGAGATGGTAACATTCGAAGAAGGGAGCTTAGCTGACAGTGAGTTACCACCAAGCGGGACGAATAGAGGAACTACTGCCGACGAAAGAGTGCTGTCTCCTGAACATTTTTTGATATTTTTTCGTATTCAACGCATCCGGATACGTTTAAAAGCACTCCTAACTCGCCAAATTAAATTTTTAACATTGGCTTTACGTTCCAGACGGGATTGGTCGACATATCGACCACCAATTTTGTCAGGCACTCCACGTGACATATGTTTTCATTTTATGCACAAATATTGTGTAAAAAAAGTCAAATTTCAACGTTAAAATCCCCGCCCTGAAAAGGTTAATTCAAGATGCGAATCAACCTTTATATGCGGGTGCTCCAATCACGATTGGTGAAAGCATTTTATCAATTTTTACAACTGCCATTCTATTTACTGCCATTATCATTTTACAACTGGCAAAATATGACGGCCGCTTTACTATCAGACATAATTTTGCTTGTAGATTTACATTGTATCAAACCCAATAGATGTGTTAATTTAATTTACAAATTTAAAAAGCTTTTTGCACAGATAAATGCACTAATTGTTTATCACTATTACTGTCCTAATTGCTTTACGGAATCAAGAAATCAGATTTGTTTTAATTGTAACGATAGTTCTATTACAACCTATTTTATTACTGTTTCTATAATAGAACAATTAAAATCTGTGTTTAAACGTACTAAATTTAAAGAAACAATTACCGTACCACACGTATAAACACGTATAAAAAAAAGTAATTTAAATTGTGAAGACATTTTTGATGGCTTCATTTATAAATTGCTACCGGTAGGCTTTTTAAAATATGATAATATTACTTTTACATGGAATACCGATGGTATTCCATTGTTTAAATCATCTAAAACCTCCGTGTGGCCGTTTTACTTTATGATAAATGAGTTACCTTACCATTGTCGGATAAAAAAAAGACAACATGATTTTAGCGGGTATATGTATTGGCACAACAAAACCATCGCCGAATTTATTTATGAATCCTTTTTTTAACAGAATTAAAAGATTTCTATAAAGGAATTGATTTAGAAATACCAAATTCTTTAAATCCTCTACGTGTTCGAGGTATAGTAATTGCTGGTACGTGTGATTTACCTGCAAAGACATTGTTTTTAAATCGGAAACAATACAATGGAACACATGGTTGCCCAAACTGTAAAATTCAGACACAAAGGATAAATTTTGTTCAAATATACCCATTTATAGATAATATAGAATTACGAACTACAAACGAAACAAAGGTACATGCACAAGAAGCATATGACACTGGACAAACTGTATTTGGCGTTTAATGTCCAACTCTACTCTGTTTAATGATTTATGATTACGCAAATTCTATTTCCATCGCCGTAATGCACTGCGTATATCAAGGAGTAACTAAAAAACTTCTGTCGCTTTGGTTTGATCAAGATAATAAAAATTATAATTATTCTGTGTATATATTTACAAGTGCAATTAACGAAAGACTAAAAAATCTTACACCACCTTCATGCATTCAAAGATTGCCAAGAAAAATATCTGAATTATCTTATGGGAAAGCATCAGAATTTAAAATGTATATTCTAATATACAGCTTACCTATACTAAAAGACTTTATGAAAGATGTATATGTTAAACATCTTTTACTACTAGTTTATGGCATAAGGTTATTAAATTCCACTAGCGTAAGCCGTGAAATGGTAGAATTAGCTCGCCACGTACTAACGGAATATGGACAAAGATTTATTGTTTTATATGGTCAAATTCATTCGACTTGTAATTGTCATTCATTGTTACACCTTTCTGACGAAGTGATAAAATTTGGCCCTCTGTGGGTAACGACATGCTTTCCATTCGAAAACATGAATGGAATTTTAAAATCTTATGTACATGGCTCGAAAAAGCCAGAACTTCAAATATGTTCCTCTATAACGTTATTTTTAACATTATCCGAAATAAAAGATAAAATAATCAGACTGGAAAGCAGTGTCTATTGTTTTTGAAAAAAAAAATGGAATCATCAAACAAACTTTATTTCGGATAATGTTTGTGTCCTAGGAAGTAAAAAAAATACGAAACACTACCCTTGTACATAAGCAATATTATTGTTGAAAATAATATTGTCGTAAGAGCTAGAAATTGCCATTTTTTAAAAGATTAAAAAAAAATGGTTATTATTATGAAATTGAGTCATACGCTCAGTTAAAGAAAATTAATTCACCTAATGTAAAACTTACAAATAATGAGACGGTTGAATTAGGTATTTTAGACACATTCATTATTGTTTGCAGATGTATCTGTAACAACCCATGCAACGAATCGATATGGACTGTTTAAATTTTGCAATAGTTAAAATATGCAATTGCAAAGAAGCGTACTATTGAATTGTACCGAAACATATATACCCAATATGTTTTTATGCGAAAAAACGGAAAATCTACATAATATTAAAATTTTATAAGTGTAATTGTGAATTTTTCTGTAAAAAACCCCTTATACTGTAAAAAATATTTAGTGAATGTCATTTTTTATGAGTCCATTGTGATCGTATTGATACGAGGGTAAATTTACCACTATTACAAATTTTTTTAAGAGTCGTTTTTTATTAGTTTTTTGGCTTGGAAGTTTCAGTAGTCCGCGTACGTACGTACAACTTTTTATACATGCATTTTACTATTAATTATTACAATTGCACAACCGATAATTAATTTTGTTGTCAACAATTAATTGTCGTGGTGCCAGGTATAAACTGTAGGTATTCAAAAATTATAATTAATATATATTATTTGTAATATTAATAACAAATTATATTTAGAAATATATCTAAAATAAGCATTTTTCTGTGAATTCCCATTTTACTGTAAATAATTATATAAATAAACATTATCTTTTTTAGACTTTATGTGTCCCTGACATAACTCTACTAATTACGGGATTTCCAGGATATTTCGGGAATTTCTGAGATATTTTGGAATGACTCCACTAATTATGGAATTTCCTGGATATTTCGGGAATTTCTGAGGAAATTGGGGATAACACCAATAGCAACGGAATTTTCTGGATATTTCGGGAATTTCTGAAAAAATTCGGGATGACCAATAATTACGGATATTTCTGGTATTTCTGAGGTATTTCTGGATAACTCTACTAAATAAGGGTTTTCTGGATATTTCGGGAATTTCTGAAATATTTCAGAAAGACTCCACTAATTATGGTATTTCCTGGATATTTCGGGAATATCTGAGGAAATTTTGGATGAATCTACCAATTACGGGATTTCCTGTATCTTTCGGGAATTTCTGAGGTACTTCAGGATGATTCTACCAATTACGGGATTTCCTGGATATTACGCGAATTTCTGAGGAAATTCGGGATGAATCTACTAATTACGGGATTTCCTGGATATTTCGGGAATTTCTGAGGAATTTCTGGATAACTCTACAAATTAAGGGATTTCCTGGATATTTCGAGAATTTCTGAGTTATTTCGAAATGTCTCCACTAATTATGGTTTTTCCTGGATATTTCGGGAATTTCTGATTTATTTCGGGATGACGCTACTAATTACGGGATTTCCTGGATATTTCGGGAATATCTGAGGAAATTCGTGATTATTCTACCAATTTCGGGATTCCCTGGATATTTCGGGAATTGCTGAGGTATTACGGGATGATGCCACTAATTACGGGATTTCCTGGAACTTTCGGGATTTTCTGAGGTATTTCTGGATAACTCTACTAATTATGGGATTTCCAGGATATTTCGGGAATTTCTGAGATATTTTGGAATGACTCCACTAATTATGGAATTTCCTGGATATTTCGGGAATTTCTGAGGAAATTGGGGATAACACCAATAGCAACGGGATTTTCTGGATATTTCGGGAATTTCTGAAAAAATTCGGGATGACCAATAATTACGGATATTTCTGGTATTTCTGAGGTATTTCTGGATAACTCTACTAAATAAGGGTTTTCTGGATATTTCGGGAATTTCTGAAATATTTCAGGAAAGACTCCACTAATTATGGTATTTCCTGGATATTTCGGGAATATCTGAGGAAATTTTGGATGAATCTACCAATTACAGGATTTCCTGGATATTTCGGGAATTTCTGAGGTACTTCAGGATGATTCTACCAATTACGGGATTTCCTGGATATTACGCGAATTTCTGAGGAAATTCGGGATGAATCTACTAATTACGGGATTTCCTGGATATTTCGGGAATATCTGAGGAAATTCGTGATTATTCTACCAATTTCGGGATTCCCTGGATATTTCGGGAATTGCTGAGGTATTTCGGGATGATGCCACTAATTACGGGATTTCCTGGAACTTTCGGGATTTTCTGAGGTATTTCTGGATAACTCTACTAATTATGGGATTTCCAGGATATTTCGGGAATTTCTGAGATATTTTGGAATGACTCCACTAATTATGGAATTCCCTGGATATTTCGGGAATTTCTGAGGAAATTGGGGATAACACCAATAGCAACGGGATTTTCTGGATATTTCGGGAATTTCTGAAAAAATTCGGGATGACCAATAATTACGGATATTTCTGGTATTTCTGAGGTATTTCTGGATAACTCTACTAAATAAGGGTTTTCTGGATATTTCGGGAATTTCTGAAATATTTCAGAAAGACTCCACTAATTATGGTATTTCCTGGATATTTCGGGAATATCTGAGGAAATTTTGGATGAATCTACCAATTACGGGATTTCCTGTATCTTTCGGGAATTTCTGAGGTACTTCAGGATGATTCTACCAATTACGGGATTTCCTGGATATTACGCGAATTTCTGAGGAAATTCGGGATGAATCTACTAATTACGGGATTTCCTGGATATTTCGGGAATTTCTGAGGAATTTCTGGATAACTCTACAAATTAAGGGATTTCCTGGATATTTCGAGAATTTCTGAGTTATTTCGAAATGTCTCCACTAATTATGGTTTTTCCTGGATATTTCGGGAATTTCTGATTTATTTCGGGATGACGCTACTAATTACGGGATTTCCTGGATATTTCGGGAATATCTGAGGAAATTCGTGATTATTCTACCAATTTCGGGATTCCCTGGATATTTCGGGAATTGCTGAGGTATTTCGGGATGATGCCACTAATTACGGGATTTCCTGGAACTTTCGGGATTTTCTGAGGTATTTCTGGATAACTCTACTAATTATGGGATTTCCAGGATATTTCGGGAATTTCTGAGATATTTTGGAATGACTCCACTAATTATGGAATTTCCTGGATATTTCGGGAATTTCTGAGGAAACTGGGGATAACACCAATAGCAACGGGATTTTCTGGATATTTCGGGAATTTCTGAAAAAATTCGGGATGACCAATAATTACGGATATTTCTGGTATTTCTGAGGAATTTCTGGATAACTCTACAAATTAAGGGATTTCCTGGATATTTCGAGAATTTCTGAGTTATTTCGAAATGTCTCCACTAATTATGGTTTTTCCTGGATATTTCGGGAATTTCTGATTTATTTCGGGATGACGCTACTAATTACGGGATTTCCTGGATATTTCGGGAATATCTGAGGAAATTCGTGATTATTCTACCAATTTCGGGATTCCCTGGATATTTCGGGAATTGCTGAGGTATTTCGGGATGATGCCACTAATTACGGGATTTCCTGGAACTTTCGGGATTTTCTGAGGTATTTCTGGATAACTCTACTAATTATGGGATTTCCAGGATATTTCGGGAATTTCTGAGATATTTTGGAATGACTCCACTAATTATGGAATTTCCTGGATATTTCGGGAATTTCTGAGGAAACTGGGGATAACACCAATAGCAACGGGATTTTCTGGATATTTCGGGAATTTCTGAAAAAATTCGGGATGACCAATAATTACGGATATTTCTGGTATTTCTGAGGAATTTCTGGATAACTCTACAAATTAAGGGATTTCCTGGATATTTCGAGAATTTCTGAGTTATTTCGAAATGTCTCCACTAATTATGGTTTTTCCTGGATATTTCGGGAATTTCTGATTTATTTCGGGATGACGCTACTAATTACGGGATTTCCTGGATATTTCGGGAATATCTGAGGAAATTCGTGATTATTCTACCAATTTCGGGATTCCCTGGATATTTCGGGAATTGCTGAGGTATTTCGGGATGATGCCACTAATTACGGGATTTCCTGGAACTTTCGGGATTTTCTGAGGTATTTCTGGATAACTCTACTAATTATGGGATTTCCAGGATATTTCGGGAATTTCTGAGATATTTTGGAATGACTCCACTAATTATGGAATTTCCTGGATATTTCGGGAATTTCTGATTTATTTCGGGATGACTCTACCAATTACGGGATTACCTGGATATTTCGGGAATTTCTGAGGAAATTCGTGATGACTCTACCAATTACGGGATTTCCTGGATCTTTCGGGAATTTCTGAGGAATTTCTGGATAACTCTACTAATTACGGGATTTCCTGGATATTTCTGGTATTTCTGAGGTATTTCTGGATAACTCTACTAAATAAGGGATTTCCTGGATATTTCGGGAATTTCTGAAATATTTCAGAAAGACTCCACTAATTATGGTATTTCCTGGATATTTCGGGAATATCTGAGGAAATTCGTGATGACTCTACCAATTACGGGATTTCCTGGATCTTTCGGGAATTTCTGAGGAAATTCGTGATGACTCTACCAATTACGGGATTTCCTGGATCTTTCGGGAATTTCTGAGGTATTTCGGGATGATTCTACCAATTACGGGATTTCCTGGATATTTCGGGAATTTCTGAGGTATTTCGGGATGACTAAACAAATTACAGGATTTCCTGGATATTTCGGGAATTTCTGAGGTATTTCTGGATAACTCTACTAAATAAGGGATTTCCTGGATATTTCGGGAATTTCTGAGGTATTTCGAAATATCTCCACTAATTATGGTATTTCCTGGATATTTCGGGAATTTCTGATTTATTTCGGGATGACGCTACTAATTACGGGATTTCCTGGATATTTCGGGAATATCTGAGGAAATTCGTGATGATTCTACCAATTTCGGGATTTCCTAGATATTTCGGGATGATGCTACTAATTACGGGATTTCCTGGAAAATTCGGGAATTTATGAGGTATTTCGAAATATCTCCACTAATTATGGTATTTCCTGGATATTTCGGGAATTTCTTATTTATTTCGGGATGACGCTACTAATTACGGGATTTCCTGGATATTTCGGGAATATCTGAGGAAATTCGTCATGATTCTACCAATTTCGGGATTTCCTGGATATTTCGGGAATTGCTGAGGTATTTCGGGATGACTAAACAAATTACAGGATTTCCTGGATATTTCGGGAATTTCTGAGTTATTTCTGGATAACTCTACTAAATAAGGGATTTCCTGGATATTTCGGGAATTTCTGAGGAAATTCGCGATGACTCTACCAATTACGGGATTTCCTGGACCTTTCGGGAATTTCTGAGGTATTTCTGGATAACTCTACTAATTACGGGATTTCGTGGATATTTCGGGAATTTCTGAGTTATTTCGAAATGTCTCCACTAATTATGGTATTTCCTGGATATTTCGGGAATTTATGATTTATTTCGGGATGACGCTACTAATTACGGGATTTCGTGGATATTTCGGGAATATCTGAGGAAATTCGTGATGATTCTACCAATTTCGGGATTTCCTAGATATTTCGGGATGATGCTACTAATTACGGAATTTCGTGGAACTTTCGGGAATTTCTGAGGTATTTCTGGATAACTCTACTAATTACGGGAGTTCCAGGATATTTCGGGAATTTCTGAGATATTTCGAAATATTTCCACTAATTATGGTATTTCCTGGATATTTCGGGAATTTCTGATTTATTTCGGGATGACGCTACTACTTACGGGATTTCCTGGATATTTCGGGAATATCTGAGGAAATTCGTGATCATTCTACCAATTTCGGGATTTCCTGGATCTTTCGGGAATTTCTGAGTTATTTCTGGATAACTCTACTAAATAAGGGATTTCCTGGATATTTCGGGAATTTCTGAGGAAATTCGCGATGACTCTACCAATTACGGGATTGCCTGCATCTTTCGGGAATTTCTGAGGTATTTCTGGATAACTCTACTAATTACGGGATTTCCAGGATATTTCGGAAATTTCTGAGATATTTTGGAATGACTTCACTAATTGTGGAATTTCCAGGATATTTCGGGAATTTATAAGGTATTTCGGAATGATGCTACTAATTACGGGATTTCCTGGAAATTTTGGTAATTGCTGAAATATTTCAAATAGGCTCCACTTATTACGGGATTTCCTGGATATTTTTTATTTTAAAACCTTGTTTTAATATATTAATATTTTTGTCTTCAATATTATTTTTGTTGTCTATTTCTTGTTTTCGTTTTCTGTCAATACTTATTTTTACAGTATCTTTGTTTTTAATTCTTCTTTATAATTTTGAGATTCTTCTATTACATTTTTTTCGATATTGTATTTTGTTTCAATATTTCGACGAAACCTTGTTTTAATCGCGAGCGAAGCGAGCGTTTTTGGTTAGTTTTATATTAATTTAAATGGAAGAAATTGTAAATATTTGTTTTGTTGTAAATGTGGATTCCATGATGTATATTATAGAATAAAATAATGAAAACGAAAAATAATTGTAAATGAATTATGCTTGTATTAGAAAATTTGAAAAATAAAAAACTTGTTCTCTTCGAACTAGTAATTTTTTATTATTGCCAACATTTCGACCATCTCACACCTTTATGCGGTCATTTTCAGGGCTCTGATAAACAATAATTTAACAAAATAACAACTACTTGTAATAAACATAGTTAAACATAAGAATTTACATACAACAATTCGAATACGAACATATACATAGTATATGTGTTGACTTCTCCTTCCACCCATTCTTTTTATACAAAATTCGCTAATAATACAATACATACACATCAACAGTAAACGAAACATCGATTAAAAATTAAATTTTAAATAGAGAAATTATTCAGCTGTTGTTTATAAATGTTTTTAGGTTATAACGGGTACGGATTTTCGAGTGTCGGCGCTGGTTAGGTCCCTGAATTATCGGCGACGTTCGTCGATAGGACCAAGTCGACTAGCCGGGATAATTGCGAATGGTAGCGCAGTGGTGAGGCTTCTGCCTCGCGCTCCCGGGATCGTGGGTTCGCGCCCCGATACCTTCGTTGATTTTTTTATTGCTTATATTCAATCCGTACTCCGTTACAAGGTAAAAAATGTCTTGTTTTCTATTTGTACTTTTTTTTATACAATATTTTTATAGATAAATATATAATATTTTTAATAATTCTCTTTTTTTATTATTACTTTCTCTATCTAAAATTTGTACACTATTAAAATTAAAATTATGAGACGAATCAGCAACGTGTTGAAATAAAACGGATCTATCGTTTGAAGTTCCAATACAATACTGGTGTTCATTTAAACGTTTTCTTAAGTATCTGCTTGTTTGCCCAATATAATTTGCATCGCAATTTTTACAATCGATTTTGTATATAACACCAAAATGCTCTAATTTTTCTGTCTTATCTTTGCCTAAAATAATAAATTAAAAAAAATGGATATATGTGGTGCTGTTTATAAATTTAATTGTAAAAATTGTTCTGTATCATATAGCACTTAGAGAACGCACTTCTGAACATAGTAAATCACGTAATCCGGAGTCTGTTGTGAGTTTACAGAAGAAGAATAAAAATCATGAATTCGATTTTGAAAATGTTAAAGTTTTAGATATTGAAAACTGCTATAGAAAACGTTTGATTTCTGAAATGCTTCATATTAAAAGTACTAAAAATACTATTAATAAGAAAGAAGATACTGTTATGTTGAGTAGAATTTACAACATCTTGTAACCGTTGAAAATTATTCTTAGAACTTGAAAAACGTTAGACCGAGCACATCCTTGTACTTCTGCGAATCTTATACATATGTCAATCTTTTGTACACGTTATATATAGCAATAACAATTTTTGAAATTTCACTTGACTCTACTCATCTACGAGTAATGGAAGATCAGTGCTAACTGTTTATTTGGTAAAGATTGTTTTGTTATATATATAGTGTTTTTTGTGAATTGTTGTTGAATAAAAAGTTTTGTGTAGAACCGACGCGGTGGCGGAGTGGCGGAAACGCACCTCGGCCGGTCACGGAAGTTAAGCAGTATTGAGCGCGGTACCCAAGTGGATGGGTGACGTTCTCGGTCGCTTGGCTTTCGTGGCGGGTTAGGTGATTTTTCACACTTCACAACGTGAGCGGGAGGTGTGAAACATTCGGTTTCGGTGTCAAGGCCTACGCAATGTGACTTTGACACCCAAAAAGAATGTTTCGAATACACCGGCCATCTCGGGTGAGGTTTTCCCTGCTTCACAGATTTCCCTCATCCACGGGCATAACCCCGGGCGAATGCGAAATGGTGGGGTTTTTAAGAGAGGGATAAAGCATCCACACATAGGTGGTAGGTGGACACCGTTAAAGTCCCCCAGGGGATAAACGGTAGGAAGTGCCAGGAAAAAAAGGGCACAAAATCAAGAATAAAAAAAAAAAGAATAAAAAGTTTTGTGTATATTTATTTATATTTTTTTTTGTTGAATAAATTAGTACTTGAAGAGGTCTGCAAAACCTGGCAGACGAAACGTCGTACAACTTTAGAATCAAATTGGTTTTTAATTTCATTACAACCTGGGTTTAACCCTTTAAAATCGTTATTGTGGATTTTATCGTAACTATGAAGGGTGTACATTCTAAAATCAACACATATATAATGTATATGTTTCTATACAAATTGCGCTGCTCACGACTCCGTTCAAACCTTGACACTAGCTTAATGCCAATGTGATTTTGACTCTTCTACGATAGAGAGTAGAATTAGATTATAGCTTAGTGTAAGGTGAGATCGAATTTTATTTTGTAAATTCTTATATTTAATTATGTTTATTACAAGTGGATAGTTGTTATTTTGTTAAATTATTGTTTATTAGAGCCCTGAAGATGACCATATATAGGTGTGAGACGGTCGAAACGTTGGCAATAATAAAAAATTAGTAACTCGAAGAGATCAAGTTTTTTATTTTTCAAAATACGAACAAGAATAAAATTATAGTTAACATAATAATAATACTTTAAACTTATAAGGCAAGTCTAATTATTTAAAAAAAATATTGCACAATGTCTTGGAAAATGTCTGGACTATTTTCCAAGACTTCTAATTAACAGAATAAAAATATTGCAGAATGTCTTGGAAAATATCTAGATCATTTTCCCAGACTTCTTAATGACAAAAAACCAGTGCACAAATTCATGGAAAAGGTCTTGATTACTTTCCCCAGATTTTATGATGTAAAGGAAAAAGTATGGAATCATCTCATTTGCGGGACTTTTGTAACCCAGACATCTGCTAGATATCTGCCAGACTTTTTTTTTACGTGAGAATGGTAAACTACAATATTTGTCGCAAAAATAAATTTTCTATAGTAACGATGTATTAATATAGATTTCCGAGTTATTTTTCAATATGTTTCTAATATATTCTCAATATGTATCTAATAAACAATAATGCGTCTTCATTATCAATTTATAAAAAATAGAAAGAATATAAGAAAATCACTTTTAAAAACCAATTTAAACTTTTTGAAATATTTATTAAGTAATAAACATAGTAAATTGTAACTGTAGCGGAAACATTTTTTTCAAGTACGTATGCTTTCGCAGTGCGGACGTCGCTGCGCGAATGTCGCAGAGCGCCTGCAGTGTTTTCCTCGGCTAGCTTCCAATTTTAATACAACATTATTACAATTTTAATAAAATTTAATTAAAAAGATATATTTGCAGTTTAATTTATTTATTTTTACCGCTTATTTAATTATTTAAATAATGCATCATCGAATATTTTGTCCATGTGATCAATAACGAACATTGTAAAACTAATCAATTGTGGTGATAATTTTACAAAGTTAAGAATAATTTTTAACTATAAGCTTTGTGCTATAATAATCAATAAATATACGTAATATATTGGTAATAAGTTTCTAATACTCTAAATGTGTTGAAATATATTTGTGGTATCTTCGCCATATAATGCCAATTCCTTTTATATCTCCAATATGTTTCGAATAAACAATAATGCATCTTCATTATCTACTTATAAAATATATAAGGAATATAAGAAAATTACTTTTAATAACCAATATAAACTTTCCAAAATATTTATTAACTCTTACACTGAGTAAATTGTAATTGAGCGCCCGCGGCTGCATTATGATCTGAGAGGATTAATTATTTTTTCTCGGATACAAGTGTTAGAAAAGATTATGTCGCATCTTATGCTGTGACGTATCATTATGATTTTACACAAATTTTATATAAACTTTACAAGACTACTTATTACTAGTGTATTATATTAATAGAATCTGTCTACTTTAAAAATATAACTAATAAGGGATGCCGGATCGGCAACTAAAGATCTGAAAATCACTGTACTTCGGTAATATCGATTAAAATCCTTATTTGAAAAAACTATAGTTGCATATATTAATATTCTTACAGTTTAGTTTGTTTTCACTTGGATTTTAAAATACAAAATTTTGGAAGTACATCTTATAGTAAAAACTTGAACATTTAAGGGGATAAGCCTGGGTTGAAATTGAAAAAAAGATATTCAATTTTAGCAATTAATAATTTTTTTATAACAATTGAAAACATTTCTTAATTTTTTAAACAATTTATATTATTATTAACTTTTATTTAAATTTTTTACTAATTTATATGTCACGTAACTATTTTAATTAAGTATGAGATTCCGTACTTAGATTTATTTTCATAACGGACTTACCGCAGGATATCTCATGAATCACTTCATCGAATAGTCTGAAATTTTCACAGTAAACTTTTAAATATGTTTTTAATCTACTTGAGTGGAACAGATTGAGTTAAAAATGTAATACAAAAATTATTCTTACCAAATTATTTTAAAATTCAAAAATTGTGTAAAAACATCTTAATCATTTTACTAAATAAATATTTAGACATTTATTGAAATTTTGTTCCATTCAAATTAATTAAAATCATATTCAGAAGTGACTGTAGAATTTTATCCTATTCGTTGAAGTGATTCCTGAGATATCCTGCGGTAAGCTCATTATGGAAAAAAATCAGAGTACGCAGTCTCATAATTAATTAAAATAATTATGTGACATATAAATTGGCAAAAAAAATTTAAATAAAAGTTAATATCTATACAGTTTGTTTAAAAAATTAAGAAATGTTATCAATTTTTATAAAAAAAATTATTAATTGTTAAAATTGAACATTGTTGTTTAAATTTTAACCCAGGCTTGGCCCCTTAAGTTAAGGTGAACCGGGGAAAGAACAACCAATAGCGTATATGTCACGCTCTTTAAATAAACATGAAAAAAATTATTCAATTACTGAAAAGTAATGTTTAGGAGTAATCGCTGCTATTGAATATTTAAACATTATTTATATGGACGTCCTTTTACAGTCTACGGAGATCACGAACCTTTAACATGGATAAAGTCTATAAAGGATCCCATGAGCAAATTGAATCGCTGGAGGGCGAGATTACGTGGTTATCAATATAAATTTCGCTATAAACCCGACAAACTTAACACCAATGCCAACGTCTTGTTACGGAATCTTTGTGACATGACTCCTGAATAAAATCGTCTCTGGCCAGACAAACCGCCATAAGCAAAACTAACACACAATCGGATTCGTCTAAAAGATCTGCCTCTCCACTAATTGTTACGAGAGGAAGAAAGAAAGAATCAAAGAATGCACCTGTTCATTATCCTACCGACATTATATGAGGACAAGCTACTTTGGAATCCAGCACTATCGCAAACAGACTCAGATGCAGAAAACAAAATGAAAATAAAGAAGAACTTAATAAAAATACGGAGCATACAGAACCAAGTATAATCGGCCGATTATGTCTAGCCTCGTAAATCCACCTTTGGACTTACCTAATGCAGAGTTAGAGTCAAGACAAGAGGTGCAGTCTCAAAGTACGCCAGTTACAGGTGACAGTGTGCTCGAAGAAATAACACAAGGAATAAACACCACGCCTAAACGTGTCGAACATCACACCTTTTCCACACCTAATAAAATCGAAGAATCGGCGATTCAACCCCTTTGCCAATCTATTGATGAAGACTCTTCTACAGCTTCGGATGGAGAAATATTAAATCCCAGATTCCAGTCTACGATATGCCGGTTTGCGTTACGTAGACCATATAAAGATAAAGAAGAAGATGACCTAGAAGATACATCAAAACCAAGTAATTTAAAACCAGGAGAAACTCAAAAATTTTAAACGAATTGAAAGATTCTTACTTTTGGATGGACACCGTTCTCATGAACCCTGAACATTTGACTGTTTCTGATGATGAACCAGATATCACGCTACATTCAAATGATGGCGTTAACGCTCTAGAATGGGAAGGAGGTCAAGGGGTCCTTTTTACGAGCATAGCGAGAAGAGCAGTAACGTTATCTCCATCATCTATTTCACCATCACCATTCACACAAAAATCACCAATAAAAGGGACTCGAGCTAGGTCTACTCCATTAAACACGGATATGTCCACCCTGTTAAAAAAATTCACGCTGATTCAGTACTGATTTCATATTGAAATCAATATGAAATCATCATTGCATCAATATAACATCATCACCGAATCAGAGTAAAATCAGTACTGAATCAGCAGTAACTTTTTCCCAAAACGCAGAATGGAATTGGTACAGAATCAGTGCAAAATCAGGATTGAATCAGTACAAAATCGGTATTGAATGTTTACTGAATCTGCGATGAATCAGAGTTACACGCAGAGTAATAAAACAATAAAAGTTCATTTATATATGATTAATAAAAGTGATTAATCACATACCGTAACACGTGTTTAATCACATGATTTTTTACATGTTAAATAACGTGATTATTTCGTTGTAAATTTCCAAGAGAAAAGTATGTAGTATAATTCTCTAAAAAAAATTAGGTAAAAACAAATAAAATTGTCAAAAAAACATAAAATAGATAAAAAAAAGTATTACACATTTTTCTGTTTATGTTAGTTATTCACCCATCCACTTATTAACCGCGGTCAATGCTGCTTAACTTTCAGGATCAATCATTTCTCAGTCTATTCTCAATGCTACATTCACAAACAGTTACCAAGATAATAAAAACATATTTGTAGGCATCTCAAAAAGCCCAATTAGAATTTATTTTAATGGTATTAATTTTAATGGAATAAACATATTTTTAAAAATGTGGACAATTTCATACAAGTTAAAATTTTAATGCACACATCGGTACCATATTAGAAAAACAATATATATTTAGTAAAATATTGAAGCAAATTCATATTAATTGTAACTAGGTTTTTTGAAACGTCTACAAATATGTTTTCATTATTTTCGTAACTGTTTGTGAATGTAGCAGATAGAAGATAGTAAATCAAACAATAAAAATACTAAAATCAGTATGCATGGAAGTAATAACATATGTTATTACTTACTGATTTTAGTATTTTTATCTCGTGTTCAGTATAAAAATTGACCATTTACCCATAAATCTCGTATATTAGTCGGGTAGAATCTCTTAAAGTCTATCTCTTTAGCGTTTAATAAATGACCTAATACCCATAAATCCCGTAAATCAATCGGGCAGAACTCGCTCAAAATTTATCTCTTTTTGCGTTTAACAAATGTCCTAATACCCATAAATCCCGCATATTAATCGGGCAGAACTCGCTCAAAACGTATCTCTATTTGCGTTTAATAAATGACCAAATACCCATATATCCCGTATATTAATCGGACATAACTCGCTTAAAATATATGTCGTTTTAAGTATAGAAAATGACCAAATACCCATAAATCCCGTATATTAATAGGGCAGAACTCGCTCAAAATGTGTCTCGTATTATTGTATAAAAAGTGACCAATTACCCACATATCCCGTATATTAATCAGGTAGGACGCGCTCAAAATGTATCTCTTTTTGCGTTTAATAAATGTCCTAATACCCATAAATCCCGCATATTAATCGGGCAGAACTCGCTCAGAATGTATCTCTTTTTACATTCAATAAATGATCTAATACCCATAAATCCCGCATATACATCGGTCGGAACTCACCTAAATGTATCTTGTTTTGCGTTAGAAATATTACCAAATACCCATAAATCCCGTATATTAGTCGGGCAGAATCGGTTAAAGTCTATCTCTTTTGCGTTTAATAAATGACCTAATACCCATAAATCCCGTAAATTAATCGGGCAGAACTCACTCAAAATGTATCTCGTTTTGTGTCTAAAAAATGACAAAATACCATAAATCCCATATATTAATCGGGCAGAACTCGCTTAAAATTTATCTCGTGTTCAGTATAAAAAATGACATAATACCCATAAATCCCTATAGAATTCGGACAGTACTAGCATAAAATGTATCTATTTTTGCGTATAATAAATGGCTAAATTCCCACATATCCCGTATATTAATCGGGCAGAACTCGCTTATAAATGTATGTAGATTTGCGTATAAAAATGACCAATTACCCATAAATCTCGTATATTAGTCGGGTAGAATCGCTTAAAGTCTATCTCCTTTTGCGTTTAATAAATGTCCTAATAACTATAAATCCCGCATATTAATCGGGCAGAACTCGCTCAAAATAAATCTCGTGTTGCGTTTGAAAAATTACCAAATACCCATAAATCCCGGATATTAATCGGGCTGAACTCGCTCAAAATGTATCTCTTTTTGCGTACAACAAATGACCAAATACCCATAAATCTCGCCTACTAATCGGGTAGAACTTGCTCAAAATGTATCTGTTTTTTTCGTATAAAAAATGAGCAAACACCCATAAATCCCTTATATAAATGCTGGAGTTATCCCGAAATAACTCGGAAACACCACAAAAATCAAGAAAAACACGTAATTATTGAAGTAATCCCTAAATTTTCAGCAAATTCCAAAATTAGTGAATTTATCCTGGCGTACTTCAGAAATTACCGAAATATCCATGAAACATCAAAATTAATGGTGTTTCGCGGAATTCCTCAGAATTTACCGAAATATTTAGTAACTCCCGTAATAGTTGAGTTATCCCGAAATATCTCAGAAATCCCTGAAAAATCCAGAAAATCACGTAATTAGTGAAGACAACCCGGAATACCTCAGAAATTCTGGAAATTTATAGGCAATCACATAGATAGTGAAGTTATCCCGATATGACTCTGAAATTCCTGAAAAATCCGGAAAATCACGTAATGATTGAAATTATCCCGAAATTTCCAAGATATCCCAAAATTAGTGAATTTATCCTGGCGTACCTCATAAAATGCTGAAATATCCAGGAAATCTCAAAATTAGTGGAGTTTTCGCGGAAACTCAGAAATTACCGAAATATTAAGAAAATCCCGTAACTGGTGGAGATATCCCGAAATTATTCAGAAATTTCTGAAAAATCCAGAAAATAAGGTAGTTAGTGTAGTTATCCCTCATTTTTCAGTAAATCGGAAAAATTAGTGAATTTATCCTTACGTACCTCAGATAATGGCGAAATATCCAGGATACATCAAAATTAGTGGAGTTTTCACGGAATACCTCAGAATTTACTGAAATATTTAGAAAATCCCGTAATAGGTGGAGTTAATCCGGAATATCTCAGAAATTCCTGAAAAATCAAGAAAGTCACGTAATTAGTGAAGATAACCCGGAATACCTCAAAAATTCTCGAAATTTATAGGATATCCCGTAGTTAGTGACGTTATCCCGATATAACTCTGAAATTCCTAATAAATCCAGAAAATCTCGTAATTAGTGAAGTCTAAGGTATTTCGGGATAAAATCACTGATTACGGGATTTACTGGATATTTTGGGAATTTCTGAGGTATTTCGGGATAACTCTACTATTTACGGAATTTTCTGGATATTTTGGGAATTTCGGAGTTACTTAAGGATAACTTTAGTAATTACGGGATATCCTGGTTATGTCGGGTATTTCTGAGGTATTCCGGGCTAACTCCACTTATTACGGGATTTACTGGATATTTTGGGAATTTCTGCGGTATTTCGGGATAATTTCACTAATTACGGAATTTGCTGGATATTTCGGGAATTTCTGAGGTATCCCAGGATAACTCAATAATTGCGGGATAAAATATTGAAAAAGTGTACTTGTACACTTTTTTGCCATTACTCCATTTTTGTCCATTTTTGTACCAAATTTATTTATTATTTTAGGAATGTGTATGTAATATTATAAGTAAATAATAATAAATAATGCCTCTGGCAACATTTAAAACTTATCGATATGCAAGTAAGATGATAATAATGAGGGTTTTGTGCAATATTTGAAATAATATTGAGCAACACAAATTAGCTCGGAAATACCGAATAAAATTCGTATAATACTTTGTAATAAATACATGTACGGCCGATTTAGAGTTTAAATTTAAAATAATAAATAATAGTTACGACATACATAAATAATGTTAAAATGAAGTTGTCAGAATTATACTAACATGGACATAAAGTGTAATATTACTCTAATAAATTTTGATAATATATATGACTTGACGCTACGTTTTTTTTTAATTAGATATAAATAGATTTTTTTTAAAAACATTTTTCATCATCTCCTATTGCTAAAATGTAAAATGCGTGAGGAATGTGGTTATAAAACTTAAAATATTTGTCTTTCGTTTTTTTTAATCTAATACCGAATGTAATATTAGAAGAACTTTTATAATTAGTTTTGAATTTTTTATTATTGTAATTGTATAATATCATTGATATTTTTTATTTGCAATTAATAAAGTTTATATAAAAGATTTTTTAGAATAAAACAAAATTAATAAAATATGAAAAAAGATCTTTTAGCCACAATTTTAATCTGAAAAAAAATTATTATAAATTCAATTATTATGTATAATTATTTGTTTGAAAGAATAATTGATTACATACGATGCATTAGTTGAGTTTGGTAATTTTATATGAAATTTTAAATTCTTCATCTCCTTTTATGAAACATCATGAAAAAGCATGAAATATATGTAAAATGGTTAAAGTATAATTTTATATTCCAAATTTTGTTGTTGAAAATATTATTTTGGTAGAAAAATAACACAATTGTTACTAGATTGATGTAGCTTCTTACAGGAAAAGTGTGGAAATGTTGTAAGTAATGATATATCTGTTAATACGTATTAATAATAAAAATTAGAATTCCTTATTCCAGTGTAACTTTTGTCATATCGATTAGTTTTAATTTTTATTAATTGTTTCAGTATTATGTGAAAATATGTTCAGTACCTTTAAACACTTGTGTAATTGACTGAGATTAAATAAGTATATACAATGTTGCAAATTATAACGGTAAGCGAGTTAGCGATCAGGTGAGTAACCGAAAAGAGTATAGAGAAGGATGCGTGCGCAAGGAGCGACGAACGGTATCGAGTTCGCGTGCGCACGGCAACAACAACGTGTTGAGAAGTCAGTGTGATATCCTTTACGCAATAAAAGAACTGAAGTGTCGGTGCATCTTGTGCGTGGGTGTGAGGTATTTCTCCCCACCAACCTCCACGTCGCCGTGCGGAGCAGCACGTCTCACAGTAAGGGAAAGAAGGAAGCCAGGAGTCAACAGCCTTGCCGACCGTTGGAGTGAGAGAGAGATAATCTCTATGCCAAGCTCTCTCTCCGTTGCCCAGCCCTTTCCCGCTGATACGATATGACGCCTCACTCTAAATACATGTAGACAAACAGTATAGAGTTAAGAAAGCAGCGTGATAGCATAGTGGTTAGAACGTAGGTTTAGAAACCCGAACTATCAGGGTTCAAATACCATCGGATGAAATTTTTTTTATTTTTAAATTAATTAATTAAATAGAAGAAAATTAGCTAATAAAACGTGAAATGCTTAAAATAACAAAAAATATAATTTTACTATATTTTTTTATTTTTTATTATTATACATGCGAAAATTTAGAAAAACACACATAAATTTACGAAAACTTCTTATTTGCGATTTTATAAAATTAATTAATAATTATTTATAAATAAATAATTATAAATAAAGTATCACCTGAACGAAAGTTTATGTAAATATAGTAAAATGATACGGTGATTTAATTAAGTAATTTATATTATATAGATATAGTACCAAGAACGACGCATAGGTGGCGAAAGCGAGAAAATTGAAACTCGAAAGTAAAACTCAACCGAGAGTGTATATAAGAGCAGCCAGCGGAGCAGTCGAGAGACTCGATCGATCTCAATACCTTTGTATGTAAGGCTTATAGCCTTACAAATCTCTATCAAAAGTTCTTTACTGATGGAGGCACTTTGCGCTCCCCAGTAGTCGAACAAAATAAAGAATTAAAAATTAATCTTTCTCTTCTTATTCTTGTCTATAACACCGAGTCGAAACCAATACACTTATACGAACCGCTCATGGAAGAGCAAGGCGCGTCTTCCATGATTCGGTATCGTCAACGCATACATATACACTAATATACACCTACAGTTTAAGGTGCTACAGAGAGAGCAGTGCGCGTCTCCTTGTTTTCACTGACACTTCTTTTTCAGCACAGTAAAAAAAATATCTACACATAAATTTTGTATAGGTGCACCAAATGGAGTACGTTACAACGAAATATTCAGATTCGCGGTAAGTGGTGCACCACGTTTAGGCCCGCGTGTCTATTTAATATTTCGTATCCCGATTTACCTGGTATGGTCCAGGAGAGGAAGCGTTCCACTCTTTCCCCCTCTTGTGACAAATCCCGCCCGAGTAGACAGGTCGGGGGTTCGCGGGAGCCACTTCACGAGAGAAGGCGCGCGTGACGTAGGCAGCTTCTACGTCAGAGCTCCCTACGTCGGAGATACATACGCCACACGGTGTGACGTATAGCCATCAGGTTAAGCAACTGATCATCGCCGGATTGGTTGCTCATAACTCGACCGTTAATAGGTTTTACCGATTTGTTTTCACGCTGAATGAATATCGCCATGAATACCGCCCTCTCCGGTGTTTATTCTATTTGACAATTTTGAGCATAGGGCCCAACACACAATATTAAAGTCAAACGAGGTGTTTGACGTTGTTAACGGCATTGCACGGGAATCAAAGTGATTCCCGGCCGCATCGTGGGACTGTTCACTTAAGGTTTGTAAGTTGGGACAGGTTGGGCCTGACCGGGGCCTTACATTCCCCAGTACCCACCCCGCTACAAAATATAATACACTTTTATTTTTATTTTAGTGATTAAAATAAATTTTTTATAACTATATACTAGGTTAATTAATTACATATTATATTATATTTTACATTTTTATTCAATTAAATTTTAAAATTATAAAGTTAGAAAAATGATATTAAATAAATATATATTATGGTCATTTCAACCGAGGGAGCGGTAGCGACCGTGGAATTGTTGCTAGTTATAAATTAAAATACCCCAGGATGACCCCCGAATAACGAATTAACGTAGTCCGCCGAGATGCGCGGTCCCCCAAACACGATAATCATAAAGAAATATTTATTCCTGGAGACGATGTCTCGGTATTATAGGATAATCCCAGGACGAATCCACCTCGTCTTAAGATGCACGGTCATCCAAACATGATAAGCTAAAGACTAAATTTTTCACATAATTTCCCTTTCCGTTCATGTACTATTTCACTAGCTTATACAGAAAGGATAAGCGGACTTCACCGCGTCTCGCATATCATTGTGAGTGTTTGCGTCTCATTACCGTAGTCTACTCTATTGCGAATACATAAACTCACCCTTAAAATCGACTTTAACTTTACAGATACGTATATCATAAAATGTTCGTTGCACGGCCGTAAATTTTACGGCCTCGTCGGGATCATGCGTGCCTCGGACCAGTTTTGTGCAAACGGTTTGAATAAAGTACAAACTATTTGATTAAAATTCCAACGGTTGCTATACAAAAGGGAGGGGAAGGTATGGTTCCCCACACTCATGGGGTCTCTGGACTAAAAGGAGAAAGGGTAGATTCACATCCCCTCTGAGTAAAAATCTATGGCATTTCTGGACTAAACTCCGCTCCTATCCCCACCTCACAGGGGCTACCCCCATCACTTATAGTCAGAAGCAACATAGCTTTTCTACTAACGTAAGCACTTGTACACCGTGCTAAGCCTTTTTTTCCTTAACCTTTTCAGTCACACATTTTTCTACTCAATATTTTGGTCTAAATATTGATACTCGGAGTTTTTTGGGGTCACTAATCACGCATCTGACGTCATACTTTGAACATTTTTATTTCTATGACGACGGATTCAATGTAGTGGGCGTAAAAATCGGAAAAACTATTTAGCTAAGGTTTGCTATTGCATATCTGATCCCACATTCGTATAAAATATCAGGATATTTTATATATTTTGTATGGGATCACAAAATTTGATCTCATTAGGGGCACACTTGATCCTTCTAGGGTAAAATGTTCATCCCAGACCCCAAATATTGCAAGTCTGACCTCAAATTCGTAATTAATGACCTCAAAATCTGAAGAGATAGTTTTTTCAACGTTTTTCGAAATTTTACCTCATATATGAAGTAAAAATATAAAAAATTATAATAAAATTCATATATGAAATTATAACACAATAAGTATATTTCAAATAGGAATTTTATACTATAAATATAATTTTACTTCGATATATCCGAAGCACAGTTATTGCGAAACTTTCTAATACGTTTGACAGTTACAGAAAACGCCTAAAAAGAGATTTTGAAATTCCAATGAAAAACAACTTTGACCCTGGAATGAACTAAGAAATGCAGTAGTTTTGGAACCGGCGCAACTCCAATTTTGCCAAGTGTATATCATTTGTAACTTATCATTGTGCGAGCATAAAGTAATAAACTAAAGTGGTTTCGCTATCATATCTTTGATCACGAGGCAAGAGAACATTTTAATTTGTTGTTGAGATATTTACTTATTAGGTAATAAACAAGACTATTGATGAACAACAGATTTATTATTGTGGTGTATGTAATAATTGATGATTTCTTTCACACTTATTTATGTCGTATTAAAAGCACATATTAATTAGTATAAGCACCTCGTGACACTCAACGTATACACCGATTCGCTCGGTGTCTATACCGGTACTAAATTCATCTCTAGTAGCAAATACATAAATATACAAATGTGGACAAACTTAGCTGTACACTCAACAAACGCGCATGATTTAAAATCATTATATTTCACAACTATTTACATACACATCCGTACATATAATGTGAATTGAGTAACAACATAATTTATAGGTAAATAAATTATAGAAGATAATATTTATTTAAAATCTTTTATCGTTGAGGGAATGGTTTTATTTTGTTCTTATGACATATTTGAGGAAAAATCAGCTCACTGTTATTAGATAAACAGCATATTATATACATATACATTGTTGTTTGTGAAGTTAGTTTGAATAGCCGAATATTAGTCAACACATTTAATCAAGATATTTTTATATGTTCTAGGCACTCATGGATATCATGGCCATTGGCGTACTTACTGCAAGTACGTGACTCAACCGATAGTAATGAATTATCTCTGAGGCAAGTAACAAAAATAATCAAAGAGCGTGATAGCATTACAATTTTTATCTAAATAGTAACAAATGCGTCCTTATAGCGCGGTTCAACAATACATTTATACAATTAATTTAAAGTTTCGAAAAAAAACGGACCTCAGTTTCATACTGATACTTAACAGATTTGGTACACCGGATAGGTAACCGCTGCCGCAACCCAGGAAAAATACGCTAGTTTTAATACTGTAAATTCGATCGTGCCGATGAACAGCCGAGATACAAAAGTCCGTGCGGCACCCCTAACTTTTACAATTTCTATTTATATTGTAACAATGTGGTTATATATATGGGTGGTTCTCTGTGACATTGAAGATGAAAAAAAATAAATATTGCTATAACTGTGGGAATATATTTTAGAGGTATCCAGTAGTTCTCCTGAATTTTTTCAGATTTTTTCGGGGCCATTATTTTAAGTTACAGAGAGTCAAAGTTGCCATTTTAGCACTTTTTTGCATTATATGCCCATTTTCATGAATTTGCAGCTCCCAGGGGATGCATTTTTCACTAAAAACATAAAAATGAATTTTTTGTAAAATTTTCTGAACTTTTCATTAAAAATACTTTTAAAGACATAAATGTGTGCTGTCACTTTTGTAAGCCGTTTAAACCTTAAATAGTGAAATTTAGCAATTCTTCTCCGGACTCTGGAAACCTAATACTGTCTAAAAGAGGTCTTTTTATAGTCAAAAACTGCCTATAAATTTCCAGAGTGGGTTTAAATCATTAAGATCACTTATGGTCAAAATATCTGGGAAAAGTGCCCGAAATATTAATAGAAATGTATATTTATTGCCTTATAACGATGAATCTATTAGCATGATCATTAAAAAAAAATTTATGCACTTAACTTGGAGTGGTAGAAAAGTATCTCTACTTGCTTCAGTATCCATATAATCTCCTGTATGCTGCTAAAAATACAAATATTATTATACAATTATAAAAAATTAATTTTTAAACATTTCTAATGCTGGATTTTTAATTTTACAACTTTTATAAGAATTGACGTGGTATTCGCGTACCCGGTGAAAATAATTAATTATAATAATCATTAATTAACCGGTGGGCCGCATTGTCCAATACCGCGTTCACAAGATGCTTATTTCGCGAAGGTTGCCGGCAAGTGTCGCCAGAAACAAGTTCGCTGGTACGCACGGTGTGGAGGATTCGGGCGATCCTCCTTGCTATGACCGCGATTTAAATTAAATAATAGTTTTTCAGTGGGAGCGGGGAGAACAATAAATACTTAAAGTATTAAAATAAAAAATAAAAACATTTATTGCAATAAGTACAAATTGGTGGCATTCTGGCCTCGTGCCGCGACAATAATAAAGCGCGCGGGCGGAAATATCGGGAGTCAACCGGATCAAGGTACTTGTTTGCGGTTAAAGTCGTCCCGATATTTGCTGTTCGGGTACCACCGTACACGAACACACTCCCATCTCACACACACACATATCCTCAAAAGGGGGGGATCATGGTAGTATACAGACAACTTACTGGGTTTCGCCCCGTGGCCCAGCCGATCGTCGGTCCTTGACAACCTCCTGGCCAGCGGAGGTCGAACGTCGGCTGTCGTAAGGCGGCCCAGTTGCACTCGCGCACAACCTCTTCTTTACACGAAAATACGGACACTCGCACACACACGAGACACTGGTGCCCGACCGGAGGGGTATATTAAGCTAGAATGGCCATATGAGCATAATTCAAAAAAACCTATTCAGGAATTTTTAACTACTACTAGGGCCTAGTAATAATTTTTAACTACTACTAGGACCTCGTAATAATTTTTAACTACTACTAGGACCTAGTAATAATATTTAACTACTACTAGGACTTAGGAACTACTTAATTGCTAAATTATTACCAACTCCAATAATTTATAGCCGTGTCCGATCACGATTTAACATCTATGTATGCTAGTTTAAATCTTAAGCTGGCGTAATAGTTTATAGTTCCGAAACTTACAGTCGCAATCAGACGTACTTGGGCTTGAAATTTTTAGCTCGTCAAGTACTTTAAGCCCAGCCACGCCCCGAATTCGAAAAAAAAAATTTCCACCCCAAATCACCCCCAAAAATTAAAAAAATGAAATAGAATGGTAATAAATACGTGTAATGTTCTTTTTTCGACAGAATACATTAAAATAGGTTAAACTAGAATTTCGGTTAGGGGTTATGGTGATTTTGACTTGGCAATAAATTCTAAACTAATCAAACTAATTGATATAATTACTTGAAATTTTTACACTTTATGATTTTTATAAGGTTCCACCAGCACAAATTTTTTAACTCATTTAACTGATTAATTTCCAAAAAATAAAATCATTAAAAAATTTCCTTTTTTTTAAGAACGAAAAAACTAATAGATATAATTAGTTAACCCAAAAATTAATTATTCAAAAATCGAAAATTGTCTTTAAAAAAAATTATTTGGGGAATAAATAATTTAAAAAATATATATAAACATATTTATAACATGTTTTTAGTGAGTCGAAAAACTGAACTATTACAAAACGTTCTCTATAAGGAAGCAAAAGGGATTAGATAGTGAATAAAATTTAATAGAAGGAAGATGCATTAATTGATATAATTAATATAAATTAATACATAAACAGAGTAGAGAGTATGGTAATTATTAAGAGTGATTAAAGAATAAAGAAAAAGGGATATTTAGAAGTAAAAATGGTTAAATATGTGAATAAGAAAAAAATCAAAGTGTACTTACAAGTGCACTAAGATAGTGCATACTTTATAAAATGATGAACGTTTAAAATTTCACCGGGATTGGCTGCGTTGTTGACCGCGTCGAGGTCCTGCGTAAGTAGTGGACTGCGTCACCTGGGGGGCCGTCTACTTGCGTATACGAACACATTTGCAAACACACCACTCCGCGTCAGTGCCCAACTAATGCCTCCGACGGTAAGGATCGCGCGCACATGGTGAAACTTACTCGAAGCACATTGTTTACGTGCTGGCTCGCGCCCAGTTGCCACCATCTTGAATCTTACTAGATTCAAGCACGCGTACACTGAATACACGCGGTCCGTGCTCGTATTGGCACGGTGAATGCGTATATCGAGTATAGGGAATTCGGAACGCGTGTAGTGGGGGAACACGTGAATATTGCAACATAATAAACATGTTATTTTATAGGAAATTTAATTAAAATTCGCATTTTCTATGGTATAAATGAAATACATTTTAAAAATAAAATGGGCAAATAAACATATGTGTAATATATGTGAAATAAAATACATTAATAAATAAAATAGGCAATAAACTTATGTATATGATGGCATTACTCACATATTACTTCCAAGCAAAGGAAAAAATTCATAAATCGTTTATAATTCCGACCAGAACACTACGAGGCACGCTTCCGCGTTTGCTCATTCACGGAAGCGTGCCGCGTGGTGTCGAATATATTTTCTACGGTAAAAATAAAATGCATTTAATGAATAAATTGGGCAATTAAATATATGTATACGATAACATTGTTCACATGTTATTTTAAAGCAAAGGAAAAAAGTTATAAATCGTTTATAATTCCGATTCAGTTGAAATCGACGACCAGAACACTACGAAGCACGCTCCCGCGTTTGCTAATTTGCGGGAGCGTGCCGTGCAGTGACGAATATATTTTCTGCAGTAAAATTAAAACACATTTAATAAATAAAATTGGCAAATAGACATATGTATATGATTGCACTACTCAACTTTTAGTACCTAGCAGAAGAAAAATTTAGATTTAAAGTAAGGTGAGAAATGTTGAATACTGTTGTATTTATTTGAAAAGATGGTTACAAGTCTCTTTGTGCTGAGCATCTTTGGTGAACGTGCAACGGGATACGAGCCACGTGAACTTCGTCAGTGGTGACATGTAAGATGCAAGTGTACAAGCGCGTATATACTCTCGTTGAGAGAAAGAGAGCAACAGGGAAAGAGAGAGAGACGGTACGAGCATGCGAGTCAGCCGTTATAGCCTCTAAATTAAAATATTTTGCTTTTTTGATCGTCTTTGTTTTTCATTGTTTCCCTATTCCATGTCTCAAGTCCTTGTTTTCCCGAATAAATAAGTAAATTATTTTTAATTTTGTTGTTATCGTTAATTTTGTTATTTTTAATTTGTTATATATGTTCTTTAATCAGTCGGTAAACGTTACATAGAGCACTCCCCATACATTCACTCATGTAGTCATAAAGTGTGTCTTTGCAGTGACGTCACAATGTCGTGCGAAGATACACGTGGCAGAGCCTGATGATATCAAGGATTAAAATAATCTTGATACGTATGTGTACAATAGCGAATTTACTGACAAAACAAATTTATGTTTCTACAACACATAAGCACGATATCTATTATTATTCTGTTTATTGACATAAGCCCGGTATAATAATTATGGTATTTAGCGCCATCTTGCAACAACTATTTGCGCAAATGCTTCCACTCTAAGTATAATACCACAAACTAAGCGCGTCGCGTACTCTAGCGTCGAAATTGGTACAAAGAAAACTTTATCAGTAATATATACTATTCATTTTTTGTTAATATTATGTAAAACCAAAATTCAAAAGCACTAGATAATGTTATAATATGTCTATTTACAAAGTTCCAGGTCAATATAACAAGGACACCCTAAAAAATTTCTGCACGGAAAAATGACTATTTTTTCCGTGCAAACTTTTTCTAGGGTGTCCTTTACATATTGACTTCAAACTTCGTATAAATACGTATTATGTTATTATCTAGTGCTTCTGTATTTGCATTTTGCAATCCAATATGGCACCCCCTTAAAATCTATTCTAGGATGAATTACATAGTCACATAGGTACCCAGTGGTCTTCTTGTGATACCAGATTGAATAACTGAACGATAAATTTTAGCGTTGAGTATGCAAGATTTGCCGAAATGTGGATCTGTCAATTGCAGCTATTTAAACCCTGACCAGTCTTTGGAATTAACTTTAGTTTTTATCATACTTGTAGTTAACCATTTAACTAGTAACGCAATAGCACATTTAACTAGTATTGCAATAGCACATTGAGAGGCACCCATTCCAAAAATAAGGATAAAAGTGGGATTTTACGGCAAGCCTATCGCTTGTACAACAAGTTCCGACATGAATGACTTCAGTTTTGGTGTTTAACAAGGCGCAAACGGAATTTTCACTGCGTTTGGAAATTTGCTGAATCACATAGGCCATCGATAGTAACGCCTTTCGTGAAATAGTAACACAACGACAGCTTGTAAGATCAAATTGACTGACAAGGGAAGTACATGACCTCCGGGAAACGGATCTCAACCTAACTTTGGTATATTTTTTATAATATAAAAATATGAAGAAAGCCAAGTTATCTCTTGCCAATGGCCACTTTTACGGAAGTTATTCGACATTCAATAATAATAGCAGTAAAAATTACTTCCAATTCGGTCGCTTATAACTCGGAAACAAATAAAGATAAACAATCGAACCAAAAACCAGAAGAAAGTTGAGTTCAAGTAGATATGGTTTGAAAAAAAAGAAGCTCAAATTGCTTAATTTGAAGCAAAGTTATGAAGAAAATAAGAAGTTGAAGATTATTAGGCCAAAAGAAACAATAAATTTTTCATATTAAATTTTGGTTAAACTTCGTCAATTTTTTATTTTCTTCATAACTTTGCTTCAATTTAAGCAATTTGAGCTTCTTTTTTTTCAAACCATATCTCCTTGAACTCAACTTTTTTCTGGTTTTAGATTTGATTGTTTATCTTTATTTGTTTCCAAGTTATAAGCGACCGAATTGGAAGTAATTTTTACTGCTATTATTATTGAATGTCGAATAACTTCCGTAAAAGTGGCCATTGGCAAGAGATAACTTGGCTTTCTTCATATTTTTATATTATAAAAAACATACCAAAGTTAGGTTGAGATCCGTTTCCCGGAGGTCATGTACTTCCCTTGTGAGAGCATCTTTAGAAGAATTATCGTCAGGTTTACAGACTTCCATTAATTTTGAAGTATCTTGGTTAAGTTTAGTATGGTGCTTACTACTACACAGTAAACATTCGTTTGATGTGCAGGTATCTATGCAAATTTGAAGAATTATGACACTTCTTCGTATGAAACGGCAAGAGCGATTCGTTATGGCAAAGAAAGTTATATAAATTTTTAACTGAGAGAGTGATTTTCTTCACAACAGATGCACTTATTTGAAGTGTGAGGGTGACTAGTAGGTACTGGTATGTTTTAGTGTTTTCTTCGGTGACATATTTTTCAGGTCTTTGGACAAAGATGATTTACTGCTTTGAGAGAGAGAGAGAGAGAGAGAGAGAGAGAGAGAGAGAGAGAGAGAGAGAGAGAGAGAGAGAGAGAGAGAGAGAGAGAGAGAGAGAGAGAGAGAGAGAGAGAGAGAGAGAGAGATAACACGGCATTCTGGTACTCTGCTTGATTAAAAAACATTTTAATATCGATCACTTTGTGTAAATCACTTTTCTCAAGAAACTCCTCTCCATTTCTTTGGCCCAATCGATCTGAGTGCTGGCTGGAAGTTGGTATCTATGAGCCTGATGTCATTTAAAGATAATATTTATTTTTTCGGTTACGGATGGTGATTTCTGGAAAGCAGACATTCTAGTATTAGATGACCTGTGCAGAGAATCATATTCAAATATAAAGTTGATAGGTTTTGTTTTGAAAAAAGGACATAGATTCAATTCAGAGTTGAGAAATGTGTTGGAAAAAGATTAACAAATTGGAGGACAAATTTTTGGATATATAGTATTATTTATTAATAAAATTTTTTTTTTTAATTTTTGGTAGGTTCCACGTATACTCTTCTCGGGTTTTTACGTACGTATTCGCTACTCCTTTATTTATTCCTGTTTTTCTTTCTTCTTTCCAATTTCCCCCGTTACCCCACCTTCTCGCATTCGCCCGGGGTTATGCCCGTGGAGAGAGGGAAAACCTGTGGCCAAACCCCGTGGGATAAATGCCTATTAGGAAAACCTCCTCCGAGAAGGGCGGTGCATTCGACAACAATTCTGTTTGGGTGGCAAGGTCAGATTGCGTAGACTTTAACACCGAAACCGAATGTCTCACACCTCCCACTCACGTTGTGGAATGTGAAAAAACACCTAACCGATCATTTAAGCTAAGTCCGAGAACGGTCACCCATCCAAGTAGTAACCGCGCTCGGCGCTGCTTAACTTTCCTGACCGGCCGAGGTGCGCTTCCGACACTCCGCTACCGTGTCGGTTATTTATTAATATATAATATAACTTATTCCATGAATTAATTCTTCTACTTACATTCCCCATATTTATTAAAAGAAAAGTAGGGAGCACTGTCATTGGCTACGTAAAGTGCATTGCGAATCGTTTTCGGTACTCACTGCCGGATTCCTCCGAGCCAGACGCATCACACCAGACCATACGGGTTGGGTCTCAAATCTCCAAAAGTACAACATTTCAGGTGACAAAACTAATTATAAGAGTAAAATTTTCTAAGTTTTATTGAAAAAATATTATTAAAAAATGTGTTTTTTCTTGACATAAAATAACGTTTAAACTGAAAGTAGTGGTGACTATTGCGACGCTTATTTATAGGTTAATTTATAGTGGAATAATAAGATTAATTATAATTTTAGGTTTATAAAATATAAAGAAAAAACTCATATGATAAACAGAACATCCGCAGATGAATGGTCATCACAATTCTCCTTTCGCGCACTACGTTTATCAACGATGATATTATGAAATTGGCGAATTTAATGGAGAACTGATTACTAAGTCAAATTCAAGCTGAAGCTGATATAATCATATAATCTTTTCGAGACCTTTCGCGCAACATAAAATGCATGTTGTCTTTTTTTTAAGTAGTCAGTTTATCGCTAATTTTGTGGCAGATATAGTAATTTTATTGTTGATAAACACAGCAATTGTTGATAGAGGGGGCAATTTTGACTACTGTTGCATTCGATATGTTTAAGACGCCATCTTACGCTATCACTCTGTTTATCAGATAAGTTGTATTTTTAGTATTTCATAAACCTAATATTATTAATGTTTAATATGACTACTACATTATAAATTAATTTATAACTACAACTTTATTACATTCCAGGCACGATTGACAAATGTCTTAAAAAAAACGACTATAATATTTATAGTTACTATAAAAATAAATTTCAGCCAAATCGGTAAAAAATTGATTGAATTTTTCGACTGGCTTGTTTACATACGTAGCATATAGTATATACATACACGCATACAAATATTTTCAAAAACGTTCAAAATGACTTATTTTACCAATTGTTTATGGTATTATATTTTTTGCGATGGTGAGGAATATATGATTCCTAGAAGAGTACACATATAATACATGCATATCACTTTTAACCAAGGTTGCCAGATGATGTTTTTTTCTCTTCGTTGCTCTCGCATAATAAACCTCAAAATACGTTAGAGAGAAAAGGAAAGGAAATCGTTAACTGGTCACTCTGCTGTTGAATTATGAAAATGAAAAGGGATGTATCGGTATTCTGCTGATTAATTGCTTTTCCTTCTCTATTGGTATTATATACAATGAAGAGAATAATAAAATTAAATTTTTATCCTGAACTTGATTTTATTAAATTATTAATACTGTTAAAATTTATTGTTACAATATTGTTTAAGTACATAAAAAATGTTTTTGCTGTCATTATTTTGGTAACGAAACGGTCATGGTGACAGTTATACTCACTTGGGGTAAACCTATTTGTCGTAGTGCGTTTCACACAGATGACATAGATTCAGTCTGTGTTCACAATACTTTTGAATATATTTTAATTTTTTTATTATGCATTTCCTAGTTGTAATCTGAAACCGGACCTCGGTTTCAGACTGACACTTAACAGACTTGGCAGAGCGGAGAAGTACCCGCCGCCACAACAAGGGAAGAATACGTTTGTTTATATAGCAGCCGCGATAAAAATACAAACGTTCACTTAAATATATACAAACATTTACTTAAATGTATACATTCAGAATATTCTAATATTTCTGATCTTCTACCATGTTGAATAATTGGTAAAGTTTGACAAAAATCTTCTAAAGTTATAACTTATTTTCTATTAATTATTTTATGTTTGTTATTAACATTACTTAATGTACGTTCAACTACTTTAAATGCAAATTTTAAAGCCAATATAAATTTCATCACAAATAATTACTATTTAGTTTTAATAGTTTTACTATTTTCGATTACTTTCCTTCGCACGAATAAAACTTTAATAGTATATTATGCAACAAGTGTGTGAAGTGTATTTCTCTTCACGAGAAGCAATAGTAGCAAACAAGTCGCCGGCGCAGCCGGTGACGAGTGCCGCGATATCGCTCGAGTGAAGAAAAATATCGCACACGAGTTGCATACGCTATTTTTTGATCGACCGTGTGTGATGTCGGTGCATGAAGTTGATATTTCACTTCACGAACGTCTAATTACTTCACGCATAGTATGTAATAATATTCACTTCACACACGGATTTTTCAACCTCATATACCGACTTTACGCACAGTCGATAAAAAAAGTAGTATAAGTAACGTTTTTCTATTAATTATAGGAAATTAATTCGTAACGCTTATTATAATACATGAAATAACATTAATCTTATAAAGTAGCTTTCTTGCTCTTCTCGATTTACTAAATACATTCTACTTAATTTTGGTTTATTAAATTTTTATATTATTACAGTTTTTCATCAAATACATAATGTTAAGGTATTTTGGAGTAAAAACAATTACGTGTTTTAATGTCTTCTATGTCTAGTTCAAACCAAACGGTTAACGTTGTGATTGCACATTATTTTAATTGTTTTTAATTTACAACTCTTTAAAATATATATAATATTCATTTTCATTATGAACAACTAATATGAAAAACTAATCTATATATAGAATGCGGTAGATCCTGACGATGGATTCAGGTGGACTAATGTATCTTGTATTTAAATATTGCTTTATTTCATTATAATCATATTAATTTACATTTATAAATTTATTTTTATGTTCTACAGAATTACTTTTATTCTCCACTAGTGATATACTAATTTTGGAAGAATTTTTCACCTCCACATCCATACGCACATAATATTAAAATTAAATAAGTGAAATGTAACTTTTCATTCATAGATTCCTAATCTTGGCAAATATTTAATAAAAGATGGTTTTGTGCAATATTTGAGAAAATATGGATTAACGCAATTTAGCTCGCTAATACCGATTAAAATTCATATAATACTTTGTAATATTTTTAATTACTTAAAAAATTGTTTTTTTATTAGTTTTAGAACATCAAGTGCCAACAGTATCCGTACGTACGTATGCACGTCCGTATATCCGTACGCCCACTTTTTATATGATAATTACGGGAATTCTTGGATATTTCGGGAAATATTGAGGTATTCCGGGAATTTTTCACTAATTACGTGATTTCTTAAATATTCAAGGAGTTGCCGAGATATTCCGATATATCCAATAAGGGGTTTCTTGGATATTTTGGAATATACTATAGTACTCCGGGATATATACGCTAATAAAGGGATTTCTTGGCTATTTCGGGAATTTTTGAAGTCTTCCGGGATGTCGTTACTAATTACGGCAATCTTTGGATATTTCAGGAATTGTTGAGTTAATCAGGACATTACCTGTCGTAATTACGGGCTTTAACGTCTGTTTCAGGATATTTTGAGGTATTCCAGTATATCTGCACTTATTACGAGCTTTCATAGATATTTCGTGTATTTTTGAGGTATTCCAACCCTTACATGTTGAGGCGAATTATAAAACTTCCTGCTGCTCTTATTGCCACTTCGTTTCCTCGAAAATAAAGATGGTGTAGCTGAGCTATTTCCCGAAAACCGCAGCAACTGAGGATAGAATTGAACTCCCGCACTCCATACGCCTCACACAGTGACGCCACGTCAAATCGCATCTACGCCAAAATCTCGCAGGGGGTTGCTTTTAGCGTAAATAATCGACAATTCACACAATAATGACACATAACATTCTTTCCACAGGGCTAAACATTTTCTAACTATTTTTCTAAAAAGACAAGATTTTGATATATAAAACAAAGGCTTTTCTCGTACTGCGATGCAACTAAGACCACGCGGGAAAATAGAATGACGATTTTCTCATAGCTACTAAACGATTTTCCCACCTATTCTTTCTTCATTTACGATATTACCGAACATGCATATAGATGCGAACTAATTTTCTTACGCAGGTATGATACTACAGAGGTCCATCTGGTTTTTCTTGAGGATTCAGGTACAGATTTTTGGACACGTGCACAACTAGCATTTTCCCTTCAACAATAAACTCTTTTCGATGTATTCGCTCGTATTTGTTTAGATAGGTCAATAACAAATATTTTGTGCAGTGATGCGAGCACGGAAAAGATCCATCTGTTTTTTATTATATTTCTTATCTACTTATGTTACGCACATTTTCCTAAACACGGTAAAATCTTAAACTTCTATGAAAAAGGGAGCATTTTTTTTTGGAACTTTTAGTTTTACTCGTGCAGTCCGAATATTCACATCGATATATCTTAGTGAAATATTTTATTAATAAGCGCGTTTGAATAATACAATTAACCAATAGTGTGAATAAGTATCTGTTTCATTTCGGTGGTTTATACCTTTGGTATATTGTGTTATTAAGAAAAACGACTTATTAATAACTAAATTTTTTAAAATTAATTACATCCCTTATATAAAAGTTATGCGTTGTTTAAGAAGAGTGCAATGGAAGTTTTTAGTGAAATAAACAATTCTGAAACGAATATGGATATAGATTGGATAGATCTGTTCTTGGACGGAAATACAAATGAACTGATTTCAACGATAGCTTACGAATTTTCTACGATTAATCAACCAAATATTCATACAAATGTAATAAACGATAGTTTTCAAAATCCGAGTATCAGCACAGTAAATAGTGCGTATTTACAAGAAGACGAACTTACGAGTTTATCGAGTTTTTCCGACACTTTAACACAAACGTCAATTTCTTTGTGTATATAAATTCTGAGAACATAGTGATAAATTTACCTGATTCGCGTGAACAATTAGAGGAATACGCATTTCCCGACAACGTAAAAGAAATTTCTAATATTGAAATTAGCGAGGCGATTCATTCAATTTTACAATCATTTAATGAAAGAAATAATGAAATTACAATTACATATATGAAGGAGTCTGAAGAAATAGAAGATAATGACATTGAAATTATATATGAATCGGATTCAAATAAAGAAAATAAGTCGACGACAGTAAAGAAATACGCGTATCAATCTACGTCCTCACGCTTAAAAAGGAGCGAAATACTTTTTAAACAAACAAATAACGTGTCGAAAATATTTCATAATACCTTGGCAGCAGCTTGGCGATTCAAAGGGTACCAGTATGCTAAAGAAAAAAACAACCATTTACGATAATTGCGTAAATTTGCGGGACCCTTAAGCAGAAAAAGGTTTTCACAAATTTATAACCGAAGATCAAGTAAAAAATATAATTAAAGACAAACAAGAGAAATATTTATTAAATAGAAAATATTGTATTCGTTTTTGAATTAGAGCATATTTAAAATTATAATATAACGAAGTAAGAATATGAATACATTTTAAACTTATTATATATTAAACATTCTATTATTTTTATTATTTAAAATTACCTAATTTTATTATCCTGTACATTTTTACGTGCACGTGGTATAATTTATAAAAATCAGTAGGTATAATGTCAATAAGAAAAAAGAAGGAAAGAGATAAAAGTATTTTGCGACGCAACTTTTCGTCGGCGAAAATTTATCCTAGAATACGTAGAAACTCCCGAAACATCCAGGAAATCCCGAAATTGCTGTATTTCCTGAAATACGACAGAAAATCCCGAAACATACGAGAACTCACGAAATTGGTGGGTTTTTCCCGAAACACAACAGAAAATCCCGAAACATCCAAGAAATCCCGAAATTAGTGGAACTATCCCGGAATACCACAGAAAATCCCGAAAGTGGTGGAGTTATCCCGGAATACGTCAGAAAATCCCGAAACATCCACGAAAACCCTAATTAGTTAATATATCTTCACGTCCCTAACGTTCCCTGTAGTTCAGATGCCCGTGCCTCTCATGCACTGACAAATGCACGAAACGCACGCGCACCTGAACTGGCGTCACATTATAGTGACACGCCGAGCCACTGAGTCGCGGTGTTCGAAAAATGCACATGAAAAAAAATTTTCAGAGGTACACGTCTGGGATCGAACCCACGACCCTCGGTGTTGCATCGGGAGGACAGGAAACTGTAATTATTAGACTAATTACAGTGACCGATGATATCTTCCGATGGACACAAGCACCACTGTTTCAACTACATGTGCTTTGTTTACAGACACACCGTTCACCTCCGTCGCTGATTAGCCCTGGCAGCATAAATACAGCGACGTTAAATAACATAAAAAAAAAAAAAAAAGTTAATATATCCGGAAATAACACAGAAAATCCCAAAACATCCAGTAAATTCCGAAAATGGTGGATTTATTCCGGAATACATCAGAAAATCCGGAAACATCCATGAAATCACAAAATTAGTGGAGTTCACGAAAAACCACAGAAAATCCCGAAATACCACAGAAAATCCTGGAATACCTCAGAAAATACCGAAACATTTAGGAAATCTCGAACTTAGGGAATATATACCGAAATACAACAGAAATTCCGAAACATGTGGGAAATCCCGAAATTGGTAGATTTATCCCGGATTACCACAGACAATCCCGAAACCTCCAGCAAATCGCTCAATTAGTAAATTGATCCCGACATACTACACAAAATCCCGAAACTTCCAGGAAATTCCTAATTAGCTAAAATATCCGGAAAAAAACAGGAAATCCCGAAACATTCAGGAAATTCCGAAATTGGTGGATTGATTCCAGAATACATCAGAAAATCTTGAAACATCCGGGTAATCACATAAGTAGTTAAGTGCCCGGAATACCACAGAAAATCCCGAAATACCACAGAAAATCTTGAAACAACCAGAAAATCCCGAAATTAGGGAATTTACCCGAAATACCACAGAAAATCCCGAACCATCCAGGAAATCCCGAAAGTGGTGGAAATTTCCCGAAATACGACAAAAAATCCCCAAATACCACAATAAATCCCGAAACATCCAGGAAATCCCGAATGTGGTGGACTTATCCTGGAATACGTCAGAAAATCACGAAACATCCACGAAATCCCTAATTAGTTACTATATCCCACAGAATAACACAGAAAATCCCAAAACATCCAGTAAATTCCGAAATTGGTGGATTTATTCCAGAATACCTCAGAAAATCCAGAAACATCCATGAAATCAGAAAATTAGTGGAGTTTCCGAAAAACCACAGAAAATCCCGAAATACCACAGAAAATCCTGGAATACCTCAGAAAATACCGAAACATTTAGGAAATCTCGAACTTAGGGAATTTATACCGAAATACAACAGAAATTCCGAAACATGTGGGAAATCCCGAAATTGGTAGATTTATCCCGGATTACCACAGACAATCCCGAATCCTCCAGCAAATCGCTCAATTAGTAAATTGATCCCGACATACTACACAAAATCCCGAAACTTCCAGGAAATTCCTAATTAGTTAAAATATCCGGAAAAAAACAGGAAATCCCGAAACATTCAGGAAATTCGGAAATTGGTGGATTGATTCCAGAATACATCAGAAAATCCTGAAACATCCGGGTAATCACATAAGTAGTTAAGTGCCCGGAATACCTCAGAAAATACCGAAACATTTAGGAAATCTCGAACTTAGGGAATTTATACCGAAATACAACAGAAATTCCGAAACATGTGGGAAATCCCGAAATTGGTAGATTTATCCCGGATTACCACAGACAATCCCGAATCCCAGCAAATCGCTCAATTAGTAAATTGATCCCGACATACTACACAAAATCCCGAAACTTCCAGGAAATTCCTAATTAGTAAAATATCCGGAAAAAAACAGGAAATCCCGAAACATTCAGGAAATTCGGAAATTGGTGGATTGATTCCAGAATACATCAGAAAATCCTGAAACATCCGGGTAATCACATAAGTAGTTAAGTGCCCGGAATACCTCAGAAAATACCGAAACATTTAGGAAATCTCGAACTTAGGGAATATATACCGAAATACAACAGAAATTCCGAAACATGTGGGAAATCCCGAAATTGGTAGATTTATCCCGGATTACCACAGACAATCCCGAATCCTCCAGCAAATCGCTCAATTAGTAAATTGATCCCGACATACTACACAAAATCCCGAAACTTCCAGGAAATTCCTAATTAGTTAAAATATCCGGAAAAAAACAGAAAATCCCGAAACATTCAGGAAATTCCGAAATTGGTGGATTGATTCCAGAATACATCAGAAAATCATGAAACATCCGGGTAATCACATAAGTAGTTAAGTGCCCGGAATACCACAGAAAATCCCGAAATACCACAGAAAATCTTGAAACAACCAGAAAATCCCGAAATTAGGGAATTTACCCGAAATAACACAGAAAATCCCAAACCATCCAGGAAATCCCGAAAGTGGTGGAAATTTCCCGAAATACGACAAATAATCCCGAAATACCACAATAAATCCCGAAACATCCAGGAAATCCCGAATGTGGTGGACTTATCCTGGAATACGTCAGAAAATCACGAAACATCCACGAAATCCCTAATTAGTTACTATATCCCACAGAATAACACAGAAAATCCCAAAACATCCAGTAAATTCCGAAATTGGTGGATTTATTCCAGAATACCTCAGAAAATCCAGAAACATCCATGAAATCAGAAAATTAGTGGAGTTTCCGAAAAACCACAGAAAATCCTGGAATACCACAGAACATCCAGAAATACAATAGAATATCCCGAAATACCACAGAAATTTGCGAAACATTCAGGAAATCCCTAAATTGGTGGATTTTTTCTGAAATACGACAGAAAATCCCGAATATCCAGGAAATCCCGAAATTAGGAAATGTATCACGAAGTACCACAGAAATTAAAGAAACATCCAGGAAATCCCGAAATTGGTGAAAATTTCCCGAAATACGTCAGAAAATCCCGAAACAACCACGAAAACCCTAATTAGTTAATATATCTTCGCGTCCCTAACGTTCCCTGTAGTTCAGATGCCCGTGCCTCTCATGCACTGACAAATGCACGAAACGCACGCGCACCTGAACTGACGTCACATTATAGTGACACGCCGAGCCACTGAGTCGCGGTGTTCGAAAAATGCACATGAAAAAAAATTTTCAGAGGTACACGTCTGGGATCGAACCCCCGACCCTCGGTGTTCCATCGGGAGGACAGGAAACTGTAATTATTAGACTAATTACAGTGACCGATGATATCTTCCGATGGACACAAGCAACACTGTTTCAACTACATGTGCTTTGTTTACAGACACACCGTTCACCTCCGTCGCTGATTAGCCCTGGCAGCATAAATACAGCGACGTTAAATAACATAAAAAAAAAAAAAGTTAATATATCCGGAAATAACACAGAAAATCCCAAAACATCCAGTAAATTCCGAAAATGGTGGATTTATTCCGGAATACATCAGAAAATCCCGAAACATCCATGATATCACAAAATTAGTGGAGTTCACGAAAAACCACAGAAAATCCCGAAATACCACAGAAAATGCTGGAATACCTCAGAAAATACCGAAACATTTAGGAAATCTCGAACTTAGGGAATTAATACCGAAATACAACAGAAATTCCGAAACATGTGGGAAATCCCGAAATTGGTAGATTTATCCCGGATTACCACAGACAATCCCGAAACCTCCAGCAAATCGCTCAATTAGTAAATTGATCCCGACATACTACACAACATCCCGAAACTTCCAGGAAATTCCTAATTAGTTAAAATATTCGGAAAAAAACAGGAAATCCCGAAACATTCAGGAAATTCGGAAATTGGTGGATTGATTCCAGAATACATCAGAAAATCCTGAAACATCCGGGTAATCACATAAGTAGTTAAGTGCCCGGAATACCACAGAAAATCCCGAAATACCACAGAAAATCTTGAAACAACCAGAAAATCCCGAAATTAGGGAATTTACCCGAAATACCACAGAAAAACCCGAAATACCACAGAAAATCCCGAACCATCCAGGAAATCCCGAAAGTGGTGGAAATTTCCCGAAATACGACCAAAAATCCTGAAATACCACAATAAATCCCGAAACATCCACGAAATCCCGAATGTGGTGGACTTATCCTGGAATACGTCAGAAAATCACGAAACATCCACGAAATCCCTAATTAGTTACTATATCCCACAGAATAACACAGAAAATCCCAAAACATCCAGTAAATTCCGAAATTGGTGGATTTATTCCAAAATACCTCAGCAAATCCAGAAACATCCATGAAATCAGAAAATTAGTGGAGTTTCCGAAAAACCACAGAAAATCCTGGAATACCACAGAAAATCCAGAAATACAATAGAATATCCCGAAATACCACAGAAATTTGCGAAACATTCAGGAAATCCCTAAATTGGTGGATTTTTTCTGAAATACGACAGAAAATCCCGAATATCCAGGAAATCCCGAAATTAGGAAATGTATCACGAAGTACCACAGAAATTAAAGAAACATTCAGGAAATCCCGAAATTGGTGAAAATTTCCCGAAATACGTCAGAAAATCCCGAAACATCCACGAAAACCCTAATTAGTTAATATATCTTCGCGTCCCTAACGTTCCCTGTAGTTCAGATGCCCGTGCCTCTCATGCACTGACAAATGCACGAAACGCACGCGCACCTGAACTGGCGTCACATTATAGTGACACGCCGAGCCACTGAGTCGCGGTGTTCGAAAAATGCACATGAAAAAAAATTTTCAGAGGTACACGTCTGGGATCGAACCCACGACCCTCGGTGTTCCATCGGGAGGACAGGAAACTGTAATTATTAGACTAATTACAGTGACCGATGATATCTTCCGATGGACACAAGCACCACTGTTTCAACTACATGTGCTTTGTTTACAGACACACCGTTCACCTCCGTCGCTGATTAGCCCTGGCAGCATAAATACAGCGACGTTAAATAACATAAAAAAAAAAAAAAGTTAATATATCCGGAAATAACACAGAAAATTCCAAAACATCCAGTAAATTCCGAAAATGGTGGATTTATTCCAGAATACATCAGAAAATCCCGAAACATCCATGAAATCACAAAATTAGTGGAGTTCACGAAAAACCACAGAAAATCCCGAAATACCACAGAAAATCCTGGAATACCTCAGAAAATACCGAAACATTTAGGAAATCTCGAACTTAGGGAATATATACCGAAATACAACAGAAATTCCGAAACATGTGGGAAATCCCGAAATTGGTAGATTTATCCCGGATTACCACAGACAATCCCGAATCCTCCAGCAAATCGCTCAATTAGTAAATTGATCCCGACATACTACACAAAATCCCGAAACTTCCAGGAAATTCCTAATTAGTTAAAATATCCGGAAAAAAACAGGAAATCCCGAAACATTCAGGAAATTCGGAAATTGGTGGATTGATTCCAGAATACATCAGAAAATCCTGAAACATCCGGGTAATCACATAAGTAATTAAGTGCCCGGAATACCTCAGAAAATACCGAAACATTTAGGAAATCTCGAACTTAGGGAATATATACCGAAATACAACAGAAATTCCGAAACATGTGGGAAATCCCGAAATTGGTAGATTTATCCCGGATTACCACAGACAATCCCGAATCCTCCAGCAAATCGCTCAATTAGTAAATTGATCCCGACATACTACACAAAATCCCGAAACTTCCAGGAAATTCCTAATTAGTTAAAATATCCGGAAAAAAACAGGAAATCCCGAAACATTCAGGAAATTCCGAAATTGGTGGATTGATTCCAGAATACATCAGAAAATCATGAAACATCCGGGTAATCACATAAGTAGTTAAGTGCCCGGAATACCACAGAAAATCCCGAAATACCACAGAAAATCTTGAAACAACCAGAAAATCCCGAAATTAGGGAATTTACCCGAAATACCAAAGAAAATCCCGAACCATCCAGGAAATCCCGAAAGTGGTGGAAATTTCCCGAAATACGACAAATAATCCCGAAATACCACAATAAATCACGAAACATCCAGGAAATCCCGAATGTGGTGGACTTATCCTGGAATACGTCAGAAAATCACGAAACATCCACGAAATCCCTAATTAGTTACTATATCCCACAGAATAACACAGAAAATCCCAAGACATCCAGTAAATTCCGAAATTGGTGGATTTATTCCAGAATACCTCAGAAAATCCAGAAACATCCATGAAATCAGAAAATTAGTGGAGTTTCCGAAAAACCACAGAAAATCCTGGAATACCACAGAATATCCAGAAATACAATAGAATATCCCGAAATACCACAGAAATTTGCGAAACATTCAGGAAATCCCTAAATTGGTGGATTTTTTCTGAAATACGTCAGAAAATCCCGAAACATCCACGAAAACCCTAATTAGTTAATATATCTTCGCGTCCCTAACGTTCCCTGTAGTTCAGATGCCCGTGCCTCTCATGCACTGACAAATGCACGAAACGCACGCGCACCTGAACTGGCGTCACATTATAGTGACACGCCGAGCCACTGAGTCGCGGTGTTCGAAAAATGCACATGAAAAAAAATTTTCAGAGGTACACGTCTGGGATCGAACCCACGACCCTCGGTGTTCCATCGGGAGGACAGGAAACTGTAATTATTAGACTAATTACAGTGACCGATGATATCTTCCGATGGACACAAGCACCACTGTTTCAACTACATGTGCTTTGTTTACAGACACACCGTTCACCTCCGTCGCTGATTAGCCCTGGCAGCATAAATACAGCGACGTTAAATAACATAAAAAAAAAAAAAAGTTAATACATCCGGAAATAACACAGAAAATTCCAAAACATCCAGTAAATTCCGAAAATGGTGGATTTATTCCAGAATACATCAGAAAATCCCGAAACATCCATGAAATCACAAAATTAGTGGAGTTCACGAAAAACCACAGAAAATCCCGAAATACCACAGAAAATCCTGGAATACCTCAGAAAATACCGAAACATTTAGGAAATCTCGAACTTAGGGAATATATACCGAAATACAACAGAAATTCCGAAACATGTGGGAAATCCCGAAATTGGTAGATTTATCCCGGATTACCACAGACAATCCCGAATCCTCCAGCAAATCGCTCAATTAGTAAATTGATCCCGACATACTACACAAAATCCCGAAACTTCCAGGAAATTCCTAATTAGTTAAAATATCCGGAAAAAAACAGGAAATCCCGAAACATTCAGGAAATTCGGAAATTGGTGGATTGATTCCAGAATACATCAGAAAATCCTGAAACATCCGGGTAATCACATAAGTAATTAAGTGCCCGGAATACCTCAGAAAATACCGAAACATTTAGGAAATCTCGAACTTAGGGAATATATACCGAAATACAACAGAAATTCCGAAACATGTGGGAAATCCCGAAATTGGTAGATTTATCCCGGATTACCACAGACAATCCCGAATCCTCCAGCAAATCGCTCAATTAGTAAATTGATCCCGACATACTACACAAAATCCCGAAACTTCCAGGAAATTCCTAATTAGTTAAAATATCCGGAAAAAAACAGGAAATCCCGAAACATTCAGGAAATTCCGAAATTGGTGGATTGATTCCAGAATACATCAGAAAATCATGAAACATCCGGGTAATCACATAAGTAGTTAAGTGCCCGGAATACCACAGAAAATCCCGAAATACCACAGAAAATCTTGAAACAACCAGAAAATCCCGAAATTAGGGAATTTACCCGAAATACCAAAGAAAATCCCGAACCATCCAGGAAATCCCGAAAGTGGTGGAAATTTCCCGAAATACGACAAATAATCCCGAAATACCACAATAAATCCCGAAACATCCAGGAAATCCCGAATGTGGTGGACTTATCCTGGAATACGTCAGAAAATCACGAAACATCCACGAAATCCCTAATTAGTTACTATATCCCACAGAATAACACAGAAAATCCCAAGACATCCAGTAAATTCCGAAATTGGTGGATTTATTCCAGAATACCTCAGAAAATCCAGAAACATCCATGAAATCAGAAAATTAGTGGAGTTTCCGAAAAACCACAGAAAATCCTGGAATACCACAGAATATCCAGAAATACAATAGAATATCCCGAAATACCACAGAAATTTGCGAAACATTCAGGAAATCCCTAAATTGGTGGATTTTTTCTGAAATACGTCAGAAAATCCCGAAACATCCACGAAAACCCTAATTAGTTAATATATCTTCGCGTCCCTAACGTTCCCTGTAGTTCAGATGCCCGTGCCTCTCATGCACTGACAAATGCACGAAACGCACGCGCACCTGAACTGGCGTCACATTATAGTGACACGCCGAGCCACTGAGTCGCGGTGTTCGAAAAATGCACATGAAAAAAATTTTCAGAGGTACACGTCTGGGATCGAACCCACGACCCTCGGTGTTCCATCGGGAGGACAGGAAACTGTAATTATTAGACTAATTACAGTGACCGATGATATCTTCCGATGGACACAAGCACCACTGTTTCAACTACATGTGCTTTGTTTACAGACACACCGTTCACCTCCGTCGCTGATTAGCCCTGGCAGCATAAATACAGCGACGTTAAATAACATAAAAAAAAAAAAAAGTTAATACATCCGGAAATAACACAGAAAATTCCAAAACATCCAGTAAATTCCGAAAATGGTGGATTTATTCCAGAATACATCAGAAAATCCCGAAACATCCATGAAATCACAAAATTAGTGGAGTTCACGAAAAACCACAGAAAATCCCGAAATACCACAGAAAATCCTGGAATACCTCAGAAAATACCGAAACATTTAGGAAATCTCGAACTTAGGGAATATATACCGAAATACAACAGAAATTCCGAAACATGTGGGAAATCCCGAAATTGGTAGATTTATCCCGGATTACCACAGACAATCCCGAATCCTCCAGCAAATCGCTCAATTAGTAAATTGATCCCGACATACTACACAAAATCCCGAAACTTCCAGGAAATTCCTAATTAGTTAAAATATCCGGAAAAAAACAGGAAATCCCGAAACATTCAGGAAATTCGGAAATTGGTGGATTGATTCCAGAATACATCAGAAAATCCTGAAACATCCGGGTAATCACATAAGTAATTAAGTGCCCGGAATACCTCAGAAAATACCGAAACATTTAGGAAATCTCGAACTTAGGGAATATATACCGAAATACAACAGAAATTCCGAAACATGTGGGAAATCCCGAAATTGGTAGATTTATCCCGGATTACCACAGACAATCCCGAATCCTCCAGCAAATCGCTCAATTAGTAAATTGATCCCGACATACTACACAAAATCCCGAAACTTCCAGGAAATTCCTAATTAGTTAAAATATCCGGAAAAAAACAGGAAATCCCGAAACATTCAGGAAATTCCGAAATTGGTGGATTGATTCCAGAATACATCAGAAAATCATGAAACATCCGGGTAATCACATAAGTAGTTAAGTGCCCGGAATACCACAGAAAATCCCGAAATACCACAGAAAATCTTGAAACAACCAGAAAATCCCGAAATTAGGGAATTTACCCGAAATACCAAAGAAAATCCCGAACCATCCAGGAAATCCCGAAAGTGGTGGAAATTTCCCGAAATACGACAAATAATCCCGAAATACCACAATAAATCCCGAAACATCCAGGAAATCCCGAATGTGGTGGACTTATCCTGGAATACGTCAGAAAATCACGAAACATCCACGAAATCCCTAATTAGTTACTATATCCCACAGAATAACACAGAAAATCCCAAGACATCCAGTAAATTCCGAAATTGGTGGATTTATTCCAGAATACCTCAGAAAATCCAGAAACATCCATGAAATCAGAAAATTAGTGGAGTTTCCGAAAAACCACAGAAAATCCTGGAATACCACAGAATATCCAGAAATACAATAGAATATCCCGAAATACCACAGAAATTTGCGAAACATTCAGGAAATCCCTAAATTGGTGGATTTTTTCTGAAATACGTCAGAAAATCCCGAAACATCCACGAAAACCCTAATTAGTTAATATATCTTCGCGTCCCTAACGTTCCCTGTAGTTCAGATGCCCGTGCCTCTCATGCACTGACAAATGCACGAAACGCACGCGCACCTGAACTGGCGTCACATTATAGTGACACGCCGAGCCACTGAGTCGCGGTGTTCGAAAAATGCACATGAAAAAAAATTTTCAGAGGTACACGTCTGGGATCGAACCCACGACCCTCGGTGTTCCATCGGGAGGACAGGAAACTGTAATTATTAGACTAATTACAGTGACCGATGATATCTTCCGATGGACACAAGCACCACTGTTTCAACTACATGTGCTTTGTTTACAGACACACCGTTCACCTCCGTCGCTGATTAGCCCTGGCAGCATAAATACAGCGACGTTAAATAACATAAAAAAAAAAAAAAGTTAATACATCCGGAAATAACACAGAAAATTCCAAAACATCCAGTAAATTCCGAAAATGGTGGATTTATTCCAGAATACATCAGAAAATCCCGAAACATCCATGAAATCACAAAATTAGTGGAGTTCACGAAAAACCACAGAAAATCCCGAAATACCACAGAAAATCCTGGAATACCTCAGAAAATACCGAAACATTTAGGAAATCTCGAACTTAGGGAATATATACCGAAATACAACAGAAATTCCGAAACATGTGGGAAATCCCGAAATTGGTAGATTTATCCCGGATTACCACAGACAATCCCGAATCCTCCAGCAAATCGCTCAATTAGTAAATTGATCCCGACATACTACACAAAATCCCGAAACTTCCAGGAAATTCCTAATTAGTTAAAATATCCGGAAAAAAAACAGGAAATCCCGAAACATTCAGGAAATTCGGAAATTGGTGGATTGATTCCAGAATACATCAGAAAATCCTGAAACATCCGGGTAATCACATAAGTAATTAAGTGCCCGGAATACCTCAGAAAATACCGAAACATTTAGGAAATCTCGAACTTAGGGAATATATACCGAAATACAACAGAAATTCCGAAACATGTGGGAAATCCCGAAATTGGTAGATTTATCCCGGATTACCACAGACAATCCCGAATCCTCCAGCAAATCGCTCAATTAGTAAATTGATCCCGACATACTACACAAAATCCCGAAACTTCCAGGAAATTCCTAATTAGTTAAAATATCCGGAAAAAAACAGGAAATCCCGAAACATTCAGGAAATTCCGAAATTGGTGGATTGATTCCAGAATACATCAGAAAATCATGAAACATCCGGGTAATCACATAAGTAGTTAAGTGCCCGGAATACCTCAGAAAATCCCGAAATACCACAGAAAATCTTGAAACAACCAGAAAATCCCGAAATTAGGGAATTTACCCGAAATACCAAAGAAAATCCCGAACCATCCAGGAAATCCCGAAAGTGGTGGAAATTTCCCGAAATACGACAAATAATCCCGAAATACCACAATAAATCCCGAAACATCCAGGAAATCCCGAATGTGGTTGATTTATCCTGGAATACGTCAGAAAATCACGAAACATCCACGAAATCCCTAATTAGTTACTATATCCCACAGAATAACACAGAAAATCCCAAAACATCCAGTAAATTCCGAAATTGGTGGATTTATTCCAGAATACCTCAGAAAATCCAGAAACATCCATGAAATCAGAAAATTAGTGGAGTTTCCTAAAAACCACAGAAAATCCTGGAATACCACAGAACATCCAGAAATACAATAGAATATCCCGAAATACCACAGAAATTTGCGAAACATTCAGGAAATCCCTAAATTGGTGGATTTTTTCTGAAATACGACAGAAAATCCCGAATATCCAGGAAATCCCGAAATTAGGAAATGTATCACGAAGTACCACAGAAATTAAAGAAACATCCAGGAAATCCCGAAATTGGTGAAAATTTCCCGAAATACGTCAGAAAATCCCGAAACATCCACGAAAACCCTAATTAGTTAATATATCTTCGCGTCCCTAACGTTCCCTGTAGTTCAGATGCCCGTGCCTCTCATGCACTGACAAATGCACGCGCACCTGAACTGACGTCACATTATAGTGACACGCCGAGCCACTGAGTCGCGGTGTTCGAAAAATGCACATGAAAAAAAATTTTCAGAGGAAGACGTCTGGGATCGAACCCCCGACCCTCGGTGTTCCATCGGGAGGACAGGAAACTGTAATTATTAGACTAATTACAGTGACCGATGATATCTTCCGATGGACAAAAGCACCACTGTTTCAACTACATGTGCTTTGTTTACAGACACACCGTTCACCTCCGTCGCCGATTAGCCCTGGCAGCATAAATACAGCGACGTTAAATAACATAAAAAAAAAAAAGTTAATATATCCGGAAATAACACAGAAAATCCCAAAACATCCAGTAAATTCCGAAAATGGTGGATTTATTCCGGAATACATCAGAAAATCCCGAAACATCCATGAAATCACAAAATTAGTGGAGTTCACGAAAAACCACAGAAAATCCCGTAATACCACAGAAAATCCTGGAATACCTCAGAAAATACCGAAACATTTAGGAAATCTCGAACTTAGGGAATTTATACCGAAATACAACAGAAATTCCGACACATGTGGGAAATCCCGAAATTGGTAGATTTATCCCGGATTACCACATACAATCCCGAAACCTCCAGCAAATCGCTCAATTAGGAAATTGATCCCGACATACTACACAACATCCCGAAGCTTCCAGGAAATTCCTAACTAGTTAAAATATTCGGAAAAAAAACAGGAAATCCCGAAACATTCAGGAAATTCGGAAATTGGTGGATTGATTCCAGAATACATCAGAAAATCCTGAAACATCCGGGTAATCACATAAGTAGTTAAGTGCCCGGAATACCACAGAAAATCCCGAAATACCACAGAAAATCTTGAAACAACCAGAAAATCCCGAAATTAGGGAATTTACCCGAAATACCACAGAAAATCCCGAACCATCCAGGAAATCCCGAAAGTGGTGGAAATTTCCCGAAATACGACAAATAATCCCGAAATACCACAATAAATCCCGAAACATCCAGGAAATCCCGAATGTGGTGGACTTATCCTGGAATACGTCAGAAAATCACGAAACATCCACGAAATCCCTAATTAGTTACTATATCCCACAGAATAACACAGAAAATCCCAAAACATCCAGTAAATTCCGAAATTGGTGGATTTATTCCAGAATACCTCAGAAAATCCAGAAACATCCATGAAATCACAAAATTAGTGGAGTTCCCGAAAAACCACAGAAAATCCTGGAGTACCACAGAAAATCCAGAAATACAATAGAATAACCCGAAATACCACATAAATTAAAGAAACATTCAGGAAATCCCGAAATTGGTGAAAATTTCCCGAAATACGAGAGAAAATCCCTAAATGCTACAGAAAATCCCGGAACATCCAGGAAATCCCGAAACATCCAGGAAATCCCGAAACTGGTGGAGTTATTCCGGAATACCTCAGAAAATCCAGAAACATCCAGAAAATCCCGAAAATGGTGGATTTATTCCGGAATACCACATAAAATCCCGAAACATCAAAGAAATCCGTAATTAGTTAATATATCCGGAAATAACACAGAAAATCCCGAATCATTCAGGAAATCCCGAAACTGGTGGAGTCATTCCGGAATACCTCAGAAAATCCAGAAACATCCAGAAAATCCCGAAAATGGTGGATTTATTCCGGAATACCACATAAAATCCCGAAACATCAAAGAAATCCGTAATTAGTTAATATATCCGGAAATAACACAGAAAATCCCGAATCATTCAGGAAATCCCGATATTGGTGGATTCTTTCAGAAATACGACAGAACATCCCAAAACATCCATGAAAACCCGAAATAGGTTGAGTTATCCCGGAATACCACAGAAAATCCCGAATATCCAGAAAATCCAGAGTTTAGTGAATTTATCCCAGAGTACGTAGAAAATCCTGAAACATACAGAAAGTCCGATATTAGTGAAGTTATCCCGAAATACTACAGAAAATCCCAAAACATCCAGGAAATTCCGAAATTTGGGAATTTATCTCGGAATACGTATAAACTCCCGAAATACCACAGAAAATGCCGAAACATGCAGGAAATCCCGAAAGTGGTGGATTTATTACGGAATACCTCAGAAAATCCAGAAGCATCCAGGAAATCACATAATTAGTGGAGTTCACGGAATAACACAGAAAATCCAGAAATACCACAGAAAATCCCGGATTACCATAGATAATCTTGAAATAACCAGAAAAACCCGAAATTAGAGAATTTATCTCGAATTACAACAGAAAATCTTGAAACATCCATGAAATCCCGAAGTAGGTGGAGTTATCCCGGAATACCTCAGAAAATCCAGAAACATCCGGGAAATCACATAATTAGTGGAGTCACGGAATACCACAGCAAATCCTGAAATATCACAGAAAATCCCGAAATACCACAGGAAATCTCGAAATACCCTATTAAGACTTGAAACCACCAGAAAATCCCGAAATTACGGAATTTATCATGATATACCACAGAAATTAAAGAATCATTCAGGAAATCCTGGAATTCGTGGAAATTTCCCGAAATACGACTGAAAATTCCGAAATGCCACAGAAAATCCCGTAATACCACAGAAAATTCCGAAACATCCAGGAAATCCCGAAAGTGGTGGGGTTATCCCGGAACATATCAGAAAATCTCGAAATATCCAGGAAATCCCGAAATTGGTGAATTTATCCCAGAGTACGTAGAAAATCCCGAAATACAACAGAAAATCCCGAAATACCACAGAAAATCCCTAAATACCACAGAAATTTGCGAAACATCCAGGAAATCCCGATATTGGTGGATTCTTCCAGAAATACGACAGAAAATCCCGAAACATCCATGAAATCCCGAAATAGGTGGGGAATAACCCGGAATGCCACAGAAAATCCCGAATATCCAGAATATCCAGAAATTAGGGAATTTATCCAAGAGTACGTCACTAATTCGTTAATATATCAGGAAATAACGCAGAAAATTCCGAATAATCCAGGAAATCCCTAATTAGTTAATATATCCGGAAATAACACCGAAAATCCGGAAACATTCAGGAAATCCCTAATTAGTTTATATATCCGGAAACACCACAGGAAATCCCGGAAAATACAGGAAATCCCGAAATTGGCAGATTATCCCGGAATACCACAGATAGTTCCGAACCATCCAGGAAATCCCGAAAGTGGTGGACTTATCCCCGAATACCTCAGAATATCCCGAAACGTCCAGGAAATCCCGAAATTGGTGGATTATCCCGGAACACGTCAGTAAATCTCAAAACATCCTGGAAATCCCTAATTAGTTAATATATAAGGAAGTAGCGCAGAAAATTCCGAAACATCCGGGAAATCTCAAAAATAGTTAATTTTTCCCGAAATACAATGGAAATCCAAAACATCCGGGAAATCCCGTAAGTGGTTGACTAATCCCGGAATACGTTAGAAAATCCCCAAACATCCAGAAAATCTCGAATTTAGTGGATATATTCCGGAATACCTCAGAAAATCCCGAAGCATCGACGAAATCACATAATTGGTGGAGTTCCCGCAATACCACAGAAAATCTTGAACCAACCAAAAAATCCTGATATTAGGGAATTTATCCCGAAATACTACAGAAAATCCCGAATCATCCAGGGAATACCAAATTAGTTAATATATCCGGAAATACCACAGAAAAACCCAAAACATACAGGAAATCCCGAAATTGGCAGATTATCCGGAGTACCTCAGAAAATCCCGAAAACTCCAGGAAATCCCGAAATTGGTGGATTATCCCGGAGTACCACAGAAAATCCCGAAACATTCAGAAAATTCCGATACTGTTGGAGTTATCCCGGAACACGTCAGTATCTCGAAATAACACAGAAACTCCCGAATCATCCAGGAAATCCCAAAATGGGTGGATTTATCCAGGGATACTACAGGAAATCCCAAAACATGTAGGGAATCCCGAAAGTGGTGTACTTATCCCGCAATACATCAAAAACTCCCGAAACATTCAGAAAATCCCGAATTTAGTGGATTTAATCCGGAATACCACAAAAAAACCCGCATCATCCAGGAAATCCCTAATTAGCTAATATATCACGAAATAACACAGACAATTCCGAATCATCCAGGAAATCCCTAATTAATTAATATATCACGAAATAACGCAGAAAATTCCGAAATATTCGGGAAATCTCGAAATGGGTGGATTCATCCCGGAATACCGCAAGAAATCCCAAAATATGCAGGAAAAAGTGAAAGTGAAAGGAAGGAAGGAAAAGTGAAGAAAGTGGTAGACATATCCCGGAATACGTCAGAAAATCCCGAAACATTCAAAAATTCAAGAAATTGGTGGAGTTATTCCGAAATATCTCATACAGTCCCGAAACATTCAGAAAATCCCTAATTAGTTAATATATCAGGAACAAACGCAGAAAGTTCCGAATCATCCAGGATATACCTAATTAGTTAATATATCCGAAAAAACACCGAAAATCCCGA